>CAUYUJ010011692.1:127828-135328 GCA_963575745.1 Prorocentrum cordatum | reverse complement strand
ATGAGGTGGTCTCGTCTATATCCGCGTCGCAGGTGATCCATGCATGCTCTCTAGGCGGAGCTGGTGTGCGTGGGATCGGCTCACGTCGCGACAGCGCCCTCGAAGTTGGCGGTGCGGATGACGTCGAAGCCGCGGTCTTGTAGTGCTTGTGAGGTGTCCCGTCCCCCCTTCCAAGACGCAGGCAGGGCGTCCTGGTCCTGTTGCCCGCTTAGTTCGGCAGGGTCAGCCTCGTGGGCCAGCCCGTCCTCCTCCCAATGGGGATGCTGCGTGGTGCCGTCGGCAACGTAGTTGCCGCTTGGCTCTGATGGTGCTGAGGTGCCCATGTCCTGCGAGATGGGGTCGTGACCGAGGTCGCCAGTGTGGCCAAGGCCCCCAGGGCCACGGGAAGACGGCAGAGGGTTGGTAAAGACCGCAATATCGGAGTCCGTGATGATGCGCTCCAGGATGAGTCGGGCGATCCTCTGGCCCTGCTCGACTGCGAACGTTCGCGGGCTGGTGTGGTGCGTGATGTCCTTGATCTCGCTGCGGTAGTCGGGGTTGAGAGCTGGTCCTGAGCGCGGGGCAATCCGCATGTAAATGCTCGGTGATGCAAGAGCGGCCACGCCCGTGCATGTCGCTGGCGTCGTCCTCCTGGTGGAAACTGCCCACTGCTAGTTGTGTAAACTGCCTGGGTGGAAGTTCCCGGGTCGGAGGTTGGAAGGGGTCAGCGTTGTCGACTGGGATGCGTAGATGCCCGCGCGATGCTGACTCGAGGTCGAAATGCATGGTGCCTGGGCCCCAGTATCTCATAGCCTCGAGGACTGGGAAACAGGAGGCGTTCATGTGATGCGCCTGTCTCCGCGGTCCAGATGTTGGACTTCGTGGACTGCAGGCCAAGTGGGGCAGGGAGATCAAAGCTGTCGCCATTCCCTGCAGGAGTGCGCATTCTGCGTTGGGTGGTCGCGCCATCGTGGGCCCAATGGGCAACCTGTGAGCCGTTGCCCACCACTGCTACGTACCATGGAGACGTCAGCCTCTCCTCCGCGGGCTGGAGCCTCGCCCTCAGGGCCCTGTTGGCAAGGTTCCTCGCGAAGAGTTGCCCCTGGAGGTTGGTCCAGGCGCTGGTGTCCATGTCGTCGCCTAGCCAGCCGCCTGGGAGGTCGATGCTCGCCAAGAAATATGGTGAGTCGGTCGGTGGACTCGGGCCTGTGCCTGACGAGGTAGGCCGCGGCGTGAACGTCGGTCGGTGCGCGGGAGCATGCATGTCCAGGTGGGTGTCGCATGGCACTGCCGAGTCGGCAGCAGACGCAAAACTGGAAACGCTCCAAGGAGACTGCGCGCGGTCCTGCCGCGGTGTCCCAGGTGTTGGTGGCCGAAGAGTCTGCGCGGTGTCCTGCGGTACTGGTGTCTCCTCTGGCGCGCTGTCTAGTGCGGGCCGGGCCAGCGCCGCAGGTGCTGGACCCGGAGGGCCTGGGTCTGCCGCGCGGGCTGGCAACGTAGCTGCCGGGCCCTCGGTAGCACGATCTGCACCAATAAAGCGGGAGTCGGTGATGTCGTCGACTTGGCCGCGGCGCGCCAGGCAGTGCACCAGGTGTGTGTCGGTTTTCTGCAGAAGCTATAGGTGGTGTGCCCAGTGCAGGATGTGGTGGCACTGTAGGCGTACAGCTCGATCACTATGTCCGATGGCCTCCAGACAAGCAAAGCATTCACTGCCGTCGTCGTTGAAGACCGCGACGCGGGGTGCAGTGGGTGCTGCAGCCGGCGCAAGAGGTGGATTCGTGGGTGTTTTTGTCCAACTCTATGCGGCTCGTCGTCGCTGTTCGTCCTGCTGTCGTAGGGTCTCAAGTGCAAGCTGGGTGCTGCGGAGCTGGTCGAGGTGTCGTCGTTGTGGGTGGTCGAGTGTGGGGCCTACTCCGCGTTCGGATCGCGCGCCGCAGGACAACCAGGTGTCGCGGCTGGCGAACGACATGGCCACTCTCCTGGACGGCAGGCTCACGCCAATTTGGGCGCGCTGGTTGAAGAGGGCCAGATCGTTGGGGGGCTCCGGCATCGGTGGTGGCACTGCTACCAGTGCACACTATTGTGGCCACGTGGAGCTGGATCCATACGACGCGATGATGCCGAGTGCGGAGACTGATGGCATGTAGGCCCAGCTCGGCAACTGCGCATCGGCAGGTGGGCTAGCTGGCATGGCGACTCGGGCATTGATGTCGCTTGCCAAGTCGCACCCATGCTGTGGCCCCAGCGGGGAAGCACTGGCCACTCCGGCCCAGCGCTGTAGTGTCGGTGATGGTTGTGCCGCGGATGCTGCTGGAGCAGTGGGTGCTGTAGCTGCTGCGCCCCCCGATCCTGCCGCGTGGACTGGCAACGTAGTCGCCCTATCCGTCGGTTGAGCAGAGTCCTGTCGCGCGCTGCCCGCGAGGTGGTCCATCTCCTTCCGTAGTCGCCGAAGTTCGGCCTCATGAAGGTTGGGCGAAGCCGGTGGAGACGATGAGAAATACCCGCTCAACTTGACCAATGGCTCGGGCCAACTGCCTGCCAGGACCCGTCCGACGAGTCGCCGTGGGCTGCTGCTGCTGTAACTGGCCGCGTAGTTGCCGACGTTGGAGTCGGCTGGCCGGAGTTTCAGTGGTTGGCGCTCTGTGTGGGTTCGCCGTTGTCGGGCCCCAGAAATACAGGTTCGGGCATCCCGTGGGTTCCCCTGGTCATCCAGACCGCTTATGCACCTGGAAAGTCTGTTGAGCGACTGGTCCAGGCGCTCCATGACTTCCCAGTTGCGTGAGCGGTGAAGATGCTGGCGTCGGCGGTGGCGGTGCTGCTGAGGCTGGGGTGTTCAGGGAGAGGGTGGCGGAGACAGTCGCGCACTGGGTGCTCCTCTGAGTCGCTCTCGTGGCACTTGGTGTGCGCCGTGTTGTTTCGCGGGAAGTTTGCGTGCGTCGGGGTTATCGGCAGCGATGTCTTCGCCGCGTGAGCCGACGGTGTCGGAATCGGGTCCAGAGTCGAAATCTGCTGCTGGACATGCCGCCCGAGGTGCTGCTGCTGCTGCTGCTGCTGCGTCAGCGTGGGGGGCCAACGGTGCTGAAAGTGGACTCGGTGCTGCTCCCAGGGCTGAGGGGCCCATGCCATCCCAGCTCGATCCAGCTGCGGTGCCGTGGGCAATATGATCCTGATCGCGCGCGGGCGTGCCCGCGAGAAACGCTTGGCGTTGGGGCGATTGCGCGGCCGGGCCGGGATGTCCCGGCGAGCCCTCGATAATGTGTCCAAATCTGCGTAGCTGGCCCATCGTGTGCGCCAGCTGTGGCGCGTCGGTCGGCTTCGGCATGTGGCAATGCTGCAGGATCAGGGTGGGCTGGATGTTCGACGCGCCCTCCGCGCGCAGCAAGGAAGTAGCTGAGCCCCTCTTGGCCGATCGTGAGTTCACTGGCCTGCTGTGCTCTGTTACGGAGGATGTCGAACCTGGTGGGGAGGTTGACGATGCGCCCCCGCGGCAATCGGTTGGAACTCATCAGAGCCGATGCCGCCTGAGTGCGCTCCTCCTCTCCGTGCTTGCCCCGCCGTTCGGCCGCGCCTTGCGTGAGGTGGGTCGCGGGCGGCGCTGGGTTGCTGTTGATGCGACCGCCTTCGACGAAGATAGCTGGCGGCCATGCGTCCGCGTGCTCGCGAGCCGTGCTGGTTAAGCGAGACGAGACGTGGGCCGCGTGGCGAAACTCTTTGAAATCTGAATTCGTCGCTGATTAAATCGTCACCTCTCGCGCCCAGCGTTGGAAGGGCGCGCGAGTCTGCTGCTCGACCCCCCCAGGCGCGGAGTTGTTGCGCGCTGTCGCCGCCGCCGCCGCCCGCGCCCATGCAGGTGATGCAGCTGATGGCGGCGACCGTGCCACTCCGATAGCCATGCATCCAGAGTGGAGCCACTTCCGGGTGTCGAGGAGGCGTTGCAGTCCTGGTACCCACCAACGGCGACGTCCTGGCAGTGATCCTCCGAGCCGTCGTGGGTATCTGTCCGTGGCGTGCTCCTTCTCATTCGCGTATTGGGTCCTCTCTTCTGGAGTGTAGTTGGCGTGCGAACTGCACGCGGAGCACCCCGCCACAGGGTGGCGGCAGAACTCGTCGTGCGTCATATTGTCACTGTGTTGAGCACTGCCAACTGTTCGACAGTCAAGAGGAGTATGCATAGCGATCCATGTCTGCCAGGAAGCAAGGAGTGCGTGGGAAACGTCGAAGGTCATGCTCCGGAGAACTGATGGCGAGTAGTTCCAAGTTCGTGTAACGGTCCCCCGGAAGGAAGCAACATAGTTACCCTAACCTTGCCTGCGCGTGAATCCCTGGCTTCCACAGCGCAGTTGCGGATAGCTCGGGTCGCCTTGCGGACACCGACGATGTGAATGTCGGATCGAACGATGGCTTGACATTGCGGGCTACACCAACATGCGGATGCAATGAGGGCGATGCGTCAGTTTTCTTTCCCCCTCAAGCTTCCGCAGCATAGTTGCAAACGCCGTGGGCGTGGACGTCGGATCGATCGACGGTCTGACGCTGACGGCGGCACTCACAACTGAACGCGATGAAAACAAGGGGGCCCCGAACATCTCGAACAGAAGTTCGAATATGCCCAAGGGGGAGAGCCGGCGGGAAAGGCACGCTGTCCCCGTGGTGACTGTACTTGTCGAAGTAATTGTGCTGCGTCACCTGCGCCGGTTCTGGCGGTCGGGCTGGCTGCTCCAACGGCCCCATCGAAGCGCGTCGCCTGCCGCGGCGAGGTGGGCGAGCAGCACGAGTGTAAAGCAAATGCGCGCTGTGCACGATGTAGAGCGGATAGACCGGTCACCGCCAGAACGGAAGAGAGTCTCGCGGGCCATCGCGGCGGCGAGTGGTCGCGGAGCGGGCTGCTCCGCTACAGCTCAAGATGTGACGCGGATGGGTGAACAAGATGCGTTTGTCCCAAATGTATAGCGGTGTATAGCACGTGTGCAGCGCGCGCGGTAAGGTACCTTGAGCCAAATGCCCATGGAGATCCCCCGCGTACCTTTATGTTGGGTTTTATTCACTGGGGCGCCAGATTTTGCCTGTACTACCCGATAGCATACCGCTTGAGTCAGTGAACGGGGAGGGGGGGGAGAGAGGAGGGAACAGGAGGGGGAGGAGAAACATGAGGAGGATGAGAGGGAGGAGGCCGAGGATGAGGATGAGGATGAGGATGCGGATGCGGATGATGATGATGATGATGATGATGATGATGATGATGATGATGATGATGATGATGATGATGATGATGGTGGTGATGAGGAGGAAGAATAGAAGGAGGAGGAGGACGATGACGCTTCAACCCGCATGTGTACTCGAGTCCGTGCAAAAATGAAAGAAGGAAGAGTCGGAGAAAGGAGGGGGAGGAGAAGGACGGACGAGGAGAGGGAGACGACGACGACGACGACGGCCCCTCGCAAGGCAAGGGCAGCGCGGTCCTCCTTCTCTCCGACGTGTCTACCAGCGCTCACCCTCGCGAAGTTCGCCTCGAAGCCTTGCACCTGGTCTGGGTCGGCCCGTGCACGTTCGCCCCAAATCAACCTCCAGAACCCTCCCAGACACCGCTCTGGCCAACGTTTTTCGAGCCGCGTCCTGCCGTGCCCACGAGAGCCGCCCGAGAGACATCAGCAACACGCAACACAACCCTCCTTCGGACGTGGTCCCGAAACCCAGCGCCTGGGCGATGCGCACGTCGAAGACCTTGCCGCCGGACGCTGCCGCGCGACTGTTCGCTCGGAAGCCGGACAGGCACTGGTTCACCGGGACGCCGTTGAACGCCTCCGCTCGTGGTCCGCTGGTCGCTCTAAGGGCCCGGTGGGCCAGGGGAACCCAGGGCGCCGAACTTCGCGCTCTCGCGCCGCCCCCCAAGGGAGAAGAGCAGGATGAGGAGGAATCGGAGCCGAACCGCGAAGCGCGACCTCGAGGGCGCCCTTGGAGACTGACCAAACGAACCTCCGAAGGCCGAGCGCCCGCCTCGGGGGCGCGCTGACCCGGGTCAATCCATGCAGGATCCTGCAAGATCCTGCGCCCAAGCCCGGGTCAATGCACCCCTGGCTCTGCAGGGTCCTGCAAGATCCAGCGCTCTGGCCGACCCCCGTTTGCCTTGACCCCCATCTCATGAGCCCCGATCGCCACCTGCTGGAGCGTCCACGGCTCCCGCGAAGCCTCAAGAGCTTGTGCTGCAACGCCGGAGGTCGCGCGGCGCGGTCGGAGCCGTGACGGGTCGCGGGCAGGCGAGCTTGCAGAGGAGAGCGGGGGGCGGACGATGATGGGCCGATTTTCCACCACCGCTACCATTGGTATGAGAGGGAGGAGGAGGAGGAAGAGGAGGAGGCGGAGGAGGAGGAGGCGGAGGAGGAGGAGGAGGAGGGGGAGGAGGCGGAGGGGGAGGAGGAGGAGGCGGAGGAGGAGGAGGAGGAGAAGGAGGAAGAGGAGGAGGAGGAGGAGGAGGAGGAGGAGGAGGAGGAGGAGGAGGAGGAGGAGGAGGATGAGGAGAGGACCTCCTCCATCCTCCCTTCGCCCCCAGCCTACCTATGGCAGTGATGGTGGACAACTGGCCCATCAGACGAGGGAAGGCATGGCGTCCGCGGCGCACTCAGACTGTGCAGGTCTTCGCGAGCTGATATTTCCGAGGCCCCAGAGCTTCGAATCGTGTGCGTTCGCTTTGAGACCCAGACCCTGTGTTTGTGGATCTCCTGGGCACTCTGGGGCGCTTGCAGGGCCCCCCGCGTGGCTGTTCCCCTGAGTCGAGGAGGCATTCGCAAGTCATGTGATCTTGAAGCCTTTCGGCCCCCTGAGCGGGGAACACGAGCTAGCCTCATGCGCGCGCCCAGCTCGCGTGAAATGCTGCCCGCCCTCGGGACGCGGGCGGGCGCCGTGCGCTTCCTGGGGCAATATGTCCCGCATGACGTTTCACGCAGCCTGTTGTATAGAATGTTGTCCTCGGGGCCTAGGGTGGCTTCGTACACGGCCCAGGCACGGTGGCGGGATGGGCCGACTGCGACAGGGTGAAGGATATCAAAATGGGATAGTTCTCGCCGATGAGGCGAGCATGCCCTTTTTTTGCCCAACCCGTGGTCGATCCGTTTTTGTTTTCCGTCGTTTATCGGCAAACTGAAAAACATCGTGGCCGATCGCTGATTTTTGCCCAACCCATGGTCGATTCTTTTTTGTTGTCCGTCGTTATCGACAAACAGAGAAACATCGTGGTCGATCGCTGATTTTTCCAACCCATGATCAATTTGTTTTTATGGTGCTTCGTTGTTTCTCGGCAAGCCGACAATCATCATGGTCGATCGCTGGTTTTTGTCCAGCACGTGATCGCTTCGTTTTTTGTTTCTCGCCGCTCTTTTCTCCTCTGCCGTGCCTGATTGGACTGTGTGTTCCCAAGCCCCCCCCCGCCCTCAGGTGGCCAGCGGGCCCCCCGAGCCTCGGCGAACATGCCGCACCAGGCCTGCGTGCGGAAGTTGATAAAGGCGTAGCCCATGCTCCTCCCGCTGG
>CAUYUJ010011692.1:107828-120328 GCA_963575745.1 Prorocentrum cordatum | reverse complement strand
CTACTACGACGACTACTACTATTACTACTGCTACTACTACTGCTACTACTACTACTACTACTATCACTACTACTACTACTACTACTACTACTACTACTACTACTACCGCTGCTACTGCTACTACCACTACTATTAGTGATCGGCGACAGGCCCTCGATATTGACTCCGCCCCTTCCAGGGCGGGGTGGGCCATCAGGTCCTTATCGGCGATGCATGGGCGATTGGAGGTCGATGCATCCCCGCTGGGCCTACCTTGAGATCCGACGTTGCAAAAAATGCAACGTCGCGACAAACACCACGACCGGATCCCCGGACCCCATCTCTCGGCGTGCTTTTTCGAGCCGCATGGCTCTGCAAGGGTCCCGGGGCCCAACACCAGGCGAAAACGCTTGCTTTGTGAAACGATCGCAGCGCCCTGCTCGGAGGGCTGGGCCTGGCGCCCCCCCTGTCGTCACCTACAGTGGAGGCCAGTCCACAAGAAACCTTCCACAGGAAACCCAACCCTCAGACCCCAGGACGTCGATTGATGCTTGGTGTGGGAGCGTCACGCCTTCCACAGCAAAACCCTCGAAACCCGAGAAGCCCAGGGCACCCTGGAGGCGAGCAGGGTGTTTTTTGGCATGGGTCTCCACTGTACACTCTCTTCGGAGGTCCGCGCGGAGCGCGCCAGGGGCGGCGCTGGAGGCGCCGCCAGGGGGGTCCTGGCGCGGATCCAAGACATGACGAACGAACAGCGCATTTTTTTTGATCCGCGTGTCGAGAGCGAGCCTCTTCCGATAGAAGCTAAGCGGGCCACGCACAGCTTTAATTAGCAGAGAGGGGCAAAAGAAGGCGGGGCCTCACGTCAAGGCCAAGAGAGGGTAAAGCCCTGGGATCAGGCGGTGCAGAAATCGAAGTGCATGAAGAAGTACGCCTTGGACAGGAACCCGGTGGCGAAGTCCAACGAACAGCGCACACGCATATCCATAGGGGGGACGGACGGGGCTATGGGTGCGTGTTGTCGGATGGGAGCCCCCACTCGAACGGGAGCCCCCCCAGAGGTCCTGCCCATCGCCAGCCCTCCTCGCGCCCTCCATATGGGCATGGGTGGCCCGTGGCGCCTCGGAGAGGAGGCGGCAGGAGGAGAAGGAGGCGGAGGAGGAGGAGGAGGGAGGCGGAGGGGGAGGGGGGGAGGAGGAGAACCAGGAGGAGGGGGGGGGGAGGAGGGGGAGGAGGAGGGGAGGAGGAGGAGAGGAGGAGGAGGAGGAGGAGAACGAGGAGGAGGAGGAGAACGAGGGGGGGGGAGGAGGAGGAAGAGGAGAACGAGGAGGAGGAGGAGGAGGAGGAGGGGGGGAGGGGGGGGGAGGGGAGGAGAACGAGAAGGGGGGGGAGGAGGGGGGGGGAGGAGGAGGAGGAGGACGAGGATGAGGAGGAGGAGGCCCATGGCTCGAGGCCCCTCCAGCGAGGGGCCGCCTCCCACCCGCGCACCGCTGAGTGGGCGGAGGGAGGGCGAGAGCGCGCCCCGCCTGGGGCCCGCCGATGCGCGCGGCCTGCGCCCCTCGGCTCGCCGCGCTCCTCCCCGCCCGGCTCGCGGGCGCCAGCACGGGGAACGTCCCGCGCTCCTTCGAGCGGTCGTCGTCGTCGTCGTCCTCCTCCTCCTCCTCCTCCTCCTCCTCCTCCTCCTCCTCCTCCTCCTCCTCCTCTCCTCCTCCTCCTCCTCCCTCCCTCCCTCCTTTCCTCCCTCCCTCCCTCTCTCCCTCCTCCTCCCTTCCTCGTGGTCGTCGTCGTGGTCGTCGTGGTCGTCGTCGTCGTCGTCGTCGTCGTCGTCGTCGTCGTCGCTAGCGACAGCGACGCGCCCGTCGTCGACTGCCCTGCCGCGTCATCTTCGCCTTCGTCTTCGTCTTTTCGTCTTCGTCTTCGGCGTCGTCGTCGTCGCCGCCTTCGGGCATCATAGATACAACACAAGACCTGTTCGGGCATTTTTTATGCCTCTGGAGGTTTCTCCCTCCTCCCACATGCCTGTCTCTCCTTGACGTCGTCATCGTCGTCGTTGTAGGCGGGGGGGTTGTCATCGTCTTTCGTGAGGGGTACGGGTAGGAATCATTTGATGATCACTTGATGAGGGGGGGGGTTGGATAATCCTACACATGGCGGGGAATGATGATGATGATGATGAGGAAGAAGAGGAGGATGTTGATGATGACGACGACGCCGCCGACGATGATAAGGATGATGATGATGATGGTGGTGGTGATGATGAGGACGACGATGATGGGGGAATCTGCAACAGGGATGTAGATGTGGATGGTGATGGCGGCGGGAACAGGTATACTGATCCTTACGATGGTGATGAAAATGAGGACAAGGACGATGCTGATACTGATGATGATGCTGATGGTGAATATAACGATGATGATGATGCTGATGATGATGATGATGATGATGATGATGCTGATGCTGATGCTGATGATGATGATGATGATGATGATGATGATGATGATGATGGCGACGGTGACGATGATGGCGGTGATGATGACGGGGAGGCGCAGGAGAAAGAGAGAGAAAGAGAGAGAGAGAGAGAGAGAGAGAGCGAGAGATAATGAGAGAGAGAGAGAGAGAGAGACAAAGAGAGACGGCGAGAGAGAGGGAGAGATAGAGAACGAGCAAGAGGATAGATGGCGTGGATGCGGGTGAGGAGGATGCCGATAACAGGGAGGGTGAAAAGGAAGTGCCGCAGCATGATGACAGACAGAAAGACGGAGGAGGGCGAAGAGGATGAGAGGAGCAACCACGAGAACAAAGGCGAGGAAGGGGGAGGAGGGCGAGGAGGAGGAGGAGGAGAAAGCTACGGAGGAGCTCACAGAAGCCCCACGATCCCTCCGAGACCCTCCTGGAAGCCCCCGCTCCCCTCCTCCCCTCCCCTTTTTTTGGGCCGCAGGGGAGGCATCGGGGAAGGAGAAGCGGGACGAGGGAGGAGGAGGTGGAGGAGGAGGAGGTGGAGGAGGAGGAGGAGGAGGAGGAGGAGGAGGAGCAGAGGGCAGACGAGGCGGGGGGCGCCCGAGGGAGGAGGAGGAGGATCCGAGGGAGGCGTGCGAGTCTCCAAGCTTGGCGCTCTTCGACCCTCGAGGGCCGAGCGGGGGCCCGGCTTTCGGACGTCCCGGGTCCTCGGTCGGGCCTCTCCGGAGGGCTCTCTGGGGGCCTCTGGGGCCTGGCAAGGAGTAGGAAGAGAGAAGGAGGAGGAGGAGGAGGAGGAGGAGGAGGAGGAGGAGGAGGAGGAGGAGGAGGAGGAGGAGGAGGAGGAGGAGGAGGAGGGGGAGGAAGGGCCCCCTCAGAACTTTAATATAGGGGCTCCGCCATGTAGACACCGCCCTTTAGGTAGGCAGGAGGCAAGGGGATGTCTCCCTGGGTCGGGGCCCGGGGCGGGAGCAGCACCTCTCGGCGGGACGAGTGCGCGGAAGCACGATCGGTCCCAGAACCCCAAGGAGCACGACCCAGTCCAGCAACGCTTCCTCCCCCCCTCCCTCCCTCCCTCCCTCCCTGCCTCCATCCTCGGCCTTCGTGAGGAAGGTGAAGGGCAGAGAAGGAGAATACGTAGAAGGGCTCCATACATGGATGTATGGGCACATGCCTGGATCATGTGGTTGAAGATGATGACGATAAAGAACGCATGCAATGAAGATCATGATGGCGATACTGGTGACGACGATGATGGACGAGGTGGACGAGGTGAAGACGCAGGATGATGAGGAGAGTGACGAGGACGAGGACGAGGACGATGCTGCTGCTGATGGTGGTGGTTGTGATGATGCTGTATGCTGCTGATAATCATGATGATGATGGTGGAGATGATGATGATGATGATGATAATGATGATGATGCTGCTGCTGCTGATGATGCTGATGATGATGATGATGATGATGATGATGATGATGATGATGAGAACTGGGGATATTCAATCATGATAGTGAGGGCAAGGAGGATGTCCTGGATGAGAGGGCTGGCAAAGGAGGGAGAGGAAAAAGAGGAGGATGAAGGATCATTTGGACGATGGAGGAGGAGGAGGCCGAGGAGGAAACGCTGGAGTAGGAGGAGGGGGAGTGTGGACGAGGCCAAAGATGGAACAAAACGACAAGGACGAAAACGGCGGCGGAGACGAAACCGATAACGACACAAGCGGCGGCGGCGGCGGCGACGACGACGGCGACGATGCCGTCCCGCGATCCTCTCTGGGCTCGTCGGACTCTGGCCGGGGCGAAGGCGGCTCCGAGCTGGTCGCTGCCCCTGCGGTGGTGGGTGGGGTCGGCTGGCACCTCGCGGAGGATGGGGGAGGATAGGGATGAGGAGAGATGAGGGAGGGGGAAGGAGGAAGGGCGAAGGGGAGGAGGACGGGGAGGAGGGAGGAGGGAGGGGGCGAGGAGGAGGAGGAGGAGGACGAGGAGGAGGAGGAGGTGAAGGAGGAGGATGAGGAGGAGGAGGAGGAGGAGGAGGAGGAGGAGGAGGAGGCATGGGATGGAATGGAATTGAATTGGATGGGATGGAATGTCCTGACGGGGAGAGTGCACAGCGCAAAATATCGGGCTCTAGCCCGAGTTACCTGCCTCGAAGAGAAGCCTCCTCGTCACGAATCCTCTCCAGAAGAGCGGACGTCCGCACCTCGTGTGAAAAAGGGGGCTGCGTGGGGACGGGGAGGAGGAGGAGGGGGAGGAGGAGGGGGAGGACGAGGAGGAGGAGGGGGGGAAGGAGGAGGAGGAAGAGGAGGGGGCGCCAGCTACAGGTCAATTGACTATACTGTGAGGGGGATGACAGAGGGAAATGGAGAGGGAGGATGATGATGAGGAGGAGGATGAGGATGAGGATGAGGATGAGGATGAAGAGGAGGAGGAGGAGGAGGAGGAGGAGGAGGAAAACGAGGAGGATCAGGATGAGGATGAAGATGAGGAGGATGAGAGGAGCAGGAGAAATATGATGAGGATGAGGATGTCAATAATATGAAATTGTGGAGGGAGGAGGACGATGAGGATGAGGGTGAGGATGAGGAGGAGGCGGAGCAGGAGGGGGAGGGCGGAAGGAGGAGGAACGAGGGAGGAGGGAGGAGGGAGGAAAGAGGGAGGAGGGGGTTAAGGAGTTTCGGATATTGCGACCATGTCGGTTACGATTAAGCTTCGCCCGCTCAAAGGAACCCGGAGAGATTGCGAAGCAATACGTACATGAACACTCCCCCCCTCCACGACGGGGGCCGCGATGACCAGGAAGCCCCGCGCCAGGATAGAGTAGCCGTTCACCATATTGCGCGAGACGCTCATATCCCTCCAGCTGTACATGTCCAGGGGCGAATGCGGAGCCCGAAAACAAGGTGAATTGAAACCGCAAGAGCGCCTCTTAGATCAAACAAACAGCGAATATACAGTCCCACAAACAAGAATAAGCAAACCATATGCATTGCTTGCCCCGTGGGCCTGGGCCAGGCTCAGCCGAAATATAAACGAGCCCCCTTCGATGCCGTGAAGAAGAACCCGACCCTGGCAGTGGCCCGAACCAAATGCCCGAGCGAAAAGATCCACCCTTCTCCTCCAGCACCGCGACGACCCAGAAGAGGAAGCCGAACGCACGAAGGTGGAGGTGTGGCCGAAAGACTTCAACTCTGCTTGCAATCCACCGATCCCGATCCCTGACGTAGGGCATCAGCGTCTCGGAGGAGCCTCGCACGCTCGGTACCAGTTGCCCATCACTCGGCATCCGACTGGGCAGGGGCAGTCGCCGCCGTCGCCGTCCCGAGCTCGTGCAATAGCGCGCCCGCGTCCGCGACTGCACCTCCAGCGCGAGCATCCGTGAAAAGGGGGCAGCGATGAGGGTGGCGAAGCCGCGCGCCTCCGCCAGGGGGACGAACCCACGCCTGCGCCGCCCCCTTGAGCCTCGCGACCCGCCTGGCCGCCAGGGACTCCAGCGTCAGGCCGCGCTGCTGGCTGCGCCAGTCGTGCGGCCAACCGGAGAACCACCGCCTCCAGGGAGACCAGCGACGGCCGGAGCAGTAGCATGAACTCGAGGAGGGCGATCGTCGGCATGGCCGTCGGCACCAGCAGCATGAACTGAAACTCCATCCGCAACTCCGCCCCTCGGGGCTGGCGCAGGCGGCGCTGCCGACGCATCCTCGGCTCCGAGCTGCTCCTGCTCGGCGTCGGGGTCGATCGCATCGGCCTCAGCCTGCGCCGCGCGGCTGCGGGCCCGTGTCTTACTAGCCGCGGGGCGTGCGCTGAGCCAGAGACAGACCTCCGCGCGGCCGTCGGAGAAGCGGTGGCCACGGCCCACCACGACAACGTATCCAGCCTGCTCCTCGAGGGCCGACAGGGCGCTGAGAAGCGCGGCCCGCGCCGTGGGCGACGTGCGCGGCCGCGCTGGGTCGACGGCCACGTTGACCTTGCCGCGGCCCTCGAAGGCGGCGGCTCCGAAGGTGGGGTGCGCGGCGACTCCGGCGACGATCTGATCGCGCAGCCAACGGAGGCGCGCGTGGACCACCATGGCCCGAGGGAAGCGCAGGGGCGCTGAGGAAGTAACGGGAACAAGCAAGGGCTCGAGCGAAACGGTTACTGGAGGGAGGAGGGAGGAAGGAGGAGGAGGAATTCGCTGGAATTCGCTGATATCCACGGGGTGGCAGCGAGCCCAGCGATCATCGATCAGCGCGCCAGGCGGCGGGTCACGGAGGACGGCCTCGCACCTGACAGTGCCCAGCTCACGGGCCTGAGTCGTCTTGGGCGGCCCCGCGTGACAAGGGAAAGGCCCCTTTAGAATTCGTTGCTGGTTTTCAATGCCTTTCTTGGTGCGGGCCTCGCATTCGGCACGTAAATGACGCGGGCCCTCCGTTGCAGGTTTCCCGCGCGCCAAACAAAAAATGCAGCCCAAACTTGGGCCATAAGTGCAGAACATGCGAGGAGTGATGCACCTTCTCCCCAACGGTAGCCGCCCCACTGGCCCGCGCCACCCCGTGATCGGCCAGACTCGAATGGTCCTGGCTCGCCGCTTGGCGCGGAGTTGCTGCAGCGGCGGCAATATTATGCGCGGATGCGACTTGGTGACGCAGCGAGCACGGCCACTTACGTTCGGCCCTGACCAAACAGTGCTCGCTGCGAACCAAGGCCTCGGTGGGGCCCTCAACGCGACCAGCCTCGGGGGGCCGCTCGGCGGTCCAGGGGGCGACGCTGGTGGGGTCCACCGTGGCCTTGGCCGCGCGGCGCCTAACCAGCGCCGCCGTGCAATCCCGCGGATCAGTATCGGGGGGCCGTTGGCCCTGAAGGCCATAGGTCCAGGAATGGCCGCGCCCCCAGCCAGAGTGTCGGCAAGGCCGCTGACCGTGGCGTGCAAGCGCTCCTGAGGGGAGAGGGCGGGGCCCTCGGGGTCAACGTGCGGCGGGTACCTCGCGACTTGGACTCCGCCCTTTCCTCTCTCGGCCAACGCGGCGCGGACGCGAAGCCAGAGGTTCGAGTTGGGGCCTTTGCAATTCTCGTGCCTTCTGGAAAGCCACTCTCGATGTAGGGCCGCATTGTCCGTGGCAAAGCGCATCGGGCCAGGGAAACGGCGAAGCGCGAGTTCAAGGGCGCGGATCTCGGCTCCGGGCGCCGTTTGACGGCGACCTCCAAGGGTCGTGGCAACGCCGCGGGTCCGCAGCCAGCCCCCTGAGGCTGGCTCCAGAGTTATCGCGGCCGCGCCCGCTCTTCGGCGACGAGGATCGCTACTGAAGTGCCCGCCTGAGCCGCCAGCGAAGACAAGAAGGCCGCCCTCTCTGCAATCGAGAGCGGCCCCGTGCACATCACCCCCCCCCACTCCACGCCCCCCCCCCCCCGCCCCGAAAGTTAGGGCAAGTGAGGGGGCGAGGCGGGGGCCCGCGCAGCCAGAGACTCGGGTTGGCCTTGTGGCCGACGCGGGCCTGGGAAACCACGCGCTCGGATTTTCCATGGGCGGGGTCATCCTTCTTGCAGGGGGCACTCTCGAATCCGACGGAACAGGGTCTCCTCTGGGGCCCCGCGTCGCGGGCGCTTCAAGGACACGGAATACCCATCGCTCGCGCTGCCTCTGACGAGGCCACTGGCCTCCAGCAGCGACCGTGACCATCTGGCCAATCTGATCGAATGCGTCCCGTTTCAGGAGACGTTAGAGCTGGGACCGACTGGCCGACGCGTCCGTACCTGGGACAAGATCGTCCCCCTGTGCTCATGTTTTGCAGCCTGCTGCCGCTGCTGGGCTTTGAGGTCCTCAACAAAAGCGCTGACCAACTCCGCTATGTCGAAATCGCCTGCGACACGGCCAGCAGCAATGTCAGGAAACTGCCAAGTTCCGAAATTGTCTGGCTCGATCGGCCTTCGCCATTCCGTGGGAGAAATCGGCCGCCAACCCCCGTCTTGAAGGGTGGCGATCACGGCCCCCATAGGCCCTCGGACTTTCCGCCACCGAAACTTGGGGTCGTGCCCGAGGCGCGCGGCCACCACTGGCCAGGCTTTCCAGATTCGAGGGTGGAGGGAGGGGCACTTGTCCCAGAGGTCGAGCCAGGAGCGGACCAGCTGGGTCCTTAAACTGATTCCAGGATCCTTATCCCCACATCAAATCGCCAGAGTGGTGGTAAGGCATCGCCCTGGGCCCTTGCCAACCATAGCTTGGGCTGCTTGCCTTCTTAACTGAAGGATCGGGGATCGGGAGAGTCCCATCGCCTAGTGCTCATACACCGATTGAGGCACGGCCCCTTGCAGCCACAGGCCTTGGAATGCCTTGGCAAGAAACGCATGCTTACGAAGTTAATTGATACGAACACCTCTGGAGCGGCCCTTGCTCAGACGCTGGTTAAGCTTGATGCGCGACCGACGCGACCCCCCCGCCACATCACACCCTAAAGCAACCGCATTTTTGACGAGCGAGGCCGGCATCCCCAGACTGTTAAACTTGTTCAAAAGCTCGGGTCCCAAGCCTGAGGTGTTGACCACTAACTTGGTCTTGGATGAGATCGGGAGCTCCTGATCCGCGAACGACTGCACAAACAAGTCAGCGAGCCCCGAAATCTGGCCAACAACGTCGGCCCACCTCCCTTCGGACCGAGCAACAGTGTTATCTACAAACGTCCAGATGGCAGACGAGGCCGGGAGGGAGGAGGAGGAGGAACAGGAGGAGGAGGCGGAGCAGGAGGAGGAGGCGGAGGAGGAGCCAAGGGGGAGTCAAAGGGGTGTCAAGCGGGGAGTCATGGGAAGCGTCGGGGGGGAAGGCGGCGGACGGCCCTTCTACCAAAGATATGATCCTCCGCGCGCGCCTGCCATAGCTGTGCGCCGATCGGTGCTGCCGCCGCCGGGAAGGATAATGGTGAAGAAACGGTTGTGCCGACAGTGCTCTCGGCAAAATCTAGGCTGGCCCGCCTTCTACCAGCCAGATGGGTCACACCAGTGACGGCCACGGAGTGTCAGCCAGGGCCGCGACCAGCCGCGGCGCGAAAGGCAGTGGTGCCAGAAGGTCTGGCAGGCGCTCGCCAAGATCCTGCCGCTCCCGGCATTCCAGTACATGGGACATCACGCCTTTCGGGAGCGTCAGCCGCCAGACGACGAGGTCAACTGGGCAGAACGTCGCAACAAAAACTACACGCGAAGTTCCAGGACTAAACTCGGCAGGCCAGACGGGGAAATCATCGAGCAGGTCAGCGTGCTGAAGGACTACGAACACCAGCTGAAGGCGTGTTTTGTTGACAACTGGACGTGCGATCTTGGAAAGACGGGCGCCAATGGGCCTGCATTCATGAGAGAGCTCTGGAGGTGTCGGAGAGACTAAACTTCTCTCCAATGTCTTCCTCGTCCTCTTCCTTGACCGAAGCGGGGTCCCTAGCTTCTGCCGGTCTCCTCGCGAGCGCTCTCGCTCGCCTGCAACTAGGTTTGGTATCATACCTGGCCATCGTCGCCCCGACGATGGCAGCTCATGAAACAGATTAAATATCACATCGGGGCAAAGCAGGCACATCAACGACTGCAGGCGAACAATAATGAAGCAAACCGTGCAAAACCAGGCGAGAGAGCGGACCGGCGGAAGCTGTGGGCACCGCTCTGCTGGGATACGTGGCTGGCCCACTGGAGGGATGGGACTTCATCGAGCTCCTTGCCCCTCTCAGAGCCGAGCTGGAGGTGGCCATCTGAGCCACAGCCTGAATCATGCAGATGCCACACTTGCACGCTCACGATTCCAAGATGCACTGGTCAGGCTGTGCACCACCTGTCTGGCCCGCCGCCCCGGCCACAAGCGGGGGGGAGGGGGGTTGAAACGCCGAGAGCGGGCAAGGAGGCCTGACGATTAGGGGGAGTACCCAAGAAGGGGAAGAGAGGAAGAGGGAAGAGGAACCGGACGGCGGAGGAGGCGGGCGCGCGGCCGTGGGACCCGAGCCACACTTCCAGCGTCAGGCGCGCGCGCCCGCCTGAGGAGGCAAGGAGCTGGGGAAAAGAAGGAAAGGAGGGGGTAAAGTGGAGGGAGGGAGGGACACTCGTCGAACAAATAAATCGCACAGCCAGGGCTGCAGGCGATAGGTGCCAATGTTGAGATGGTGACGAAGAAGAGCAATAAAATCGTCCAGCAGGTCGCGGTAATGCAGGAGGGGCTAGCAATCGAGAAAACCACGTTAACCCAACTGCGCGCCTGCGAGCGGCACCTCGTGGAGATGAGCCGCGAGGACGAGTAGGAGGCGGAGGCGGAGGCGGAGGCAGAGGAGGAGGAGGAGGATGAGGAAACGGAGGAGGAGGAGGAGGAGGAGGAGGAGGAGGAGGAGGAGGAGGAGGAGGAGGAGAGGAGGAGGAGGAGGGAGGAGGAGGAGGAGGAGGAGGAGGAGGAGGAGGAGGAGGAGGAGGAGGAGGAGAGGGAGGAGGAGGAGGAGGAGGAGGAGGAGGAGGAGGAGGAGGAGGGAGGAGGAGCAGGAGGGGAGGAGGAGGAGGAGGAGGAGGAGGAGGAGGAGGAGGAGGAGGAGAGGAGGAGGAGGGGAGGAGGAGGAGGAGGAGGAGAGGAGGAGGAGGAGGAGGAGGAGGAGGAGGGAGGAGGAGGAGGGGGAGGAGGAGGAGGAGGAGGAGGAGGAGGAGGAGGAGGAGGAGGAGGAGGAGGAGGAGGAGGAGGAGGAGGAGGACGAGGAGGAGGAGGAGGAGGGGGAGGAGGAGGAGGAGGAGGAGGAGGAGGACGAGGAGGAGCAGGAGGAGGAGGAGGAAGAGAACGAGAGGGAGGAGACATAAGGGTAGGAGGAGGAGGAGGAGGAGGAGGAGGAGGAGGAGGAGGAGGAGGAGGAGGAGGAAGAGGAGGAGGAGGAGGAGGAGGAGGAAGAGGAGGAGGAGGAGGAGGAGGAGGACGAGGAGGAGGAGGAGGAAGACGAGGAGGAGGAGGAAGAAGAGGAGGAGGAGGCGGAGGAGGAGGAGGAGAATGAGGAGGATCACTGTAAACCCAAGAGGCATCAACGATGTTGGAATAAACCCTCCCTCGAAGCTCCCACTTCATAAGCCCCTGCAACGGTTCATTTCCATTGACGGAACTGCCTGGTTGGAAGACAACCTTTGAAGACTCTGCAACACACTAAAACGTAGTTTTCGGGATTCCAACGCCACGGACCAACCTGACTATTGCGTGTTGACGATCCAGAAACGTGCCATAACGCCATTCCTGGAACTTCAACACGGCGAATCAACGTAACTGTTGCGCCCGCGTAATCCTGAATCCTTTCAAAACACCATTTCTGGCACGTTGATGGAACTGTTCTCAATATGTGAAACTCTTGCGAAATTTCCCAATCAGAGCTCGCCTCTGTAGCGGTCCTAGCGGATTCATATGGTTAGCTGGGGTTTGGCGCCGATTTTGGCGGCATGCCTGGGTGCCCGGGTGCGTGGGTGACTGGGTGCCCGGGTGCCAGGTTGCCCTATAGCCCTGTAGCCTTATAGCCTATAGCCCTATATCCCTATAGCCCGATAGCTCTAATACTGCGCCGGTCCGAAAGTTTCCCAAATTTCGCCTCCGTGCTCGCCGCGGACATCTGGGGTGGCGCGCGCAGGATAAGACTCGCGGGGCCCGAGGGTGGATGGGAGCGATGTCGCGAGGGCAAAATCGGCGCGCCGACGGGCAGCCCAGCACCCCGTGTGGCCGGAGGGGCCCAATACAATGCAAGGGCAGAGCCTAACCCCCGCCCGGGGTCGCGGGATCGGGTTCCCCGTCCACATGTAAAATTAAACCCCAAGCGGTGTACTGACCCGAGAATGAGCAAACGACATCGGACGTCCTCGAAAAAACTTTCGGGCTCGGTCATGCGACGACCCGGCAAGTTTATCGGACGACCTGAAAATGGCCAAATCCCATAGGACTTGTGCCCCTAAAAATTTCGGGCCCTGTTCGAACGACCCGAAAATGTGCAAACCGCCCAGGACTTCTTGCAAAAACATCGTTCTGGAGTCGAGGTCCTCGGGCCCGCTCCGAAGAAACCGAACATGGGCAAACCTCCTCGAACATCCGATCGCAAACGGTTTCTTTATGGTTCCGGGCCT
>CAUYUJ010011692.1:97828-102828 GCA_963575745.1 Prorocentrum cordatum | reverse complement strand
AAGGGGAGGAGGGGACGAAAGATGAGGAAGAGCAGCCGGGGTGCGCTGGACCGGTGCGCGAGAGAAGCGCAGCGACGAGGGCCAACGAATGGAGAGAGACGACGAAGCACAGGGCAGGGACTCGACGGCGCCCGGCGGCAACGGCGAGGGCTGCACCGCATCGCTCCAGGGAGCTCCGCCCACGATGAGCGAGGACCGACGCGAGGTGATCCTGGACGCTCTCAACGCTCCTTGCACCTCCAGGGGCCGTTCTGGAAGCCTCCAGGGGCCTCTGGAGACCTCGGGGGGCCAGGATTCGGGAGGAGGAGGAGGAAGAGGAGGAGGAGGAGGAAGAGGAGGAGGAGGAAGACGAGGAGGAGGAAGACGAGGAGGAGGAGGAGGAGGAGGAGGAGGAGGAGGAGGAGAGCGGAACTGAAAACTCACGACCAACTGACTCTTTGCCATGGGGCCCTCCCTTCGCCTCCATCGCCAAGCCGAATCCGATTTCGATTCCGTGCGAGGACTGCGGCGCGCGTCGCTCACAATCACCCTCCGCGCGTCGCACGGTAACTAAACACTGCGCGCAGAACGGCAGGGCCTCTATACCTCTCAGAGGTGATAGGCACCTGCGCCATGCACTTCGTTATTCTCACACATAGCACCCAGCACGCCGAGTGTGACGAACCTAGTCACGCCTTCAGGAGGACACTGGGACGGATAATTGGATCGCGCAGTATACGGCGGACTGCATGCCAATTTGATGCTCTGCTTTGCGAAGGGGTGCGCAAACGAACACGCCTGGCGAACGGGATTACGATAGTACTGTATGAACAGAGGGACAAGACGAGCGAAGTGCAAGGAGCAAATATGAGTGAACCTATGGGTGAATTCGGTCCGGAAGCCTTCCCGTGCCCGTTGGCCGAGAAGCATCCGGATTCGTGCGGGCGTCGGTGTGCATTTACAGAGCTGCCCTAGAACACAGCCACGCGCTTGGCGTCGTCGGAGAAAGGGTTCCAGGCGTACCAGGCTGATTGTTCATGAGGCAGCGTGACCTCCCCACTGGGCTTTGTCAAGTACACGTAGCAACAAACAAAATACTTGTCCGAGGAGCGGGGGGGCACCAATGGATAATGGATCTCAGGAGGGGGAGGTCAACAGCACATGAATCTGGGGGCGAGCAAGAGAAAACTACTTCGCAAAAACGGTCGGCCATGACACGAAGCAGTGCAACATCGCCGTGAAGACAGCAGTGGCAATAATGAATCTCCATACAGTCACGATGAGCGTCAAAGTGTAATCCGCAAGACAATGCTTAGACAAGGAAGGCGTACCGAATGCGGAGACACAGGACGATGGAGTGGGTCGACATCCCACGATGAGGAAGCGCCGCGCCCTCCGAGCATCCAGGGCATCTCTCCAGGTGCCATCTTGCTGCTCGAGCAGCACGTAGAGTCGTGCCGACAAGAGGAGAACATGACACAAGCATGATAAGCGGCCAGAGCGCAACATCGGCACGGGATGCCGAAGCGGCGGGACGAGCACGCCCCTGTGTCCGCATCGTCTGTCCTCACCGCCTGAACGAAGTCTGCAAATCAACGACGGCCGCGAAACGAGCTACCACTCCGCTCCTCACCCGCCTATCTCCGCCGTCAACATCCCAGGAGGGCCAGGCGCTTGGTGTACTGGTGCCCCAGCCGTTCGGGCCCCTCCCCCTCCTCCTCCTCCTCCTCCTCCTCCTACTGCCTCGTCCTTGTCTCTCCTCCCTCCCTCTCTCTCTCTCTCTTTCCACCGCCGAGCAGCAGCAGACTGCCAAGAGCCCGCGGCGCGGGTCCAGCGCGTGTGGCTGATGGCCTCGGTAGTGCTTGGAGCTGCACCTCCTCCTCCTCCTCCTCCACCTCACCCTGTCTCCTCTCTGCAGCTGCTAATCCTTGACATTGCCTGACGTATCTCCCGCCCCCCTCCGCGCCCTGGCTCTTGCGCACAGGACTGTGCCGACATGTTTTTTTTCTCCAGGTGTTTCTGTTCGGCTCCGATTGTGCTCGGTGCTTCAAAACATGTAAGCTCGCTGCAGCGTGGGCCTCATCTTCGGATCGGCGCGGTGCCCCCGTCGTTGAGAATGGCGCTCCCGCCCGAGCGTGCGCCACCTCCCTGGCCCTGCAGGTCTCGCGTGTCCCACAGCTTGGAACAAGTACCGCAGGCCCCGTAGGCCTCACAGGTCCCGAGAGGGCCTCACAGGTGCCGCAGGCCGGCCCACGAGTCCCACGGGTGCCTCAGAAGCCCCACGAGTCCCACACGTGGTCGCAGGTCTCGCAGGTCCCACAGGTCCCACAGGTCCGACAAATCCCGCAGGTCCCACAGGTGTCGCACGTCGCATCAGTCCCGCAAGAGTCCCCCAGGTCCCACAGGGGTCGCAGGTCTCGCATGTCCCACACGCCTCGCAAGTCTCACAACTCCCGCAGATCCCATCGGTCCAGGTCGCTTGCGGCACGCGTGCGCAGATTGAGAGACACTATCAACGCAAGGGGTAGGGATGAGAGGGGGGGACCGGGTGTCAGATCTGGCGCCAGCACACCTAATCTGCCTCTCTTCTCTACATTTATACAACATGAATACGGCTCCCCCTCCTTCCCTGAAATTGTCTGGGAGATCTCCCGCCCCGTGCACGTGCTGTGTTTTTACGCCGGGTTCTAGCGATTCAGTTTTCTTATGGCTTGTTTTTGCAATCCCACTGTTCTCGGTGCTTCAAAATGTGCTCCCGTTGCAGCGGGCTTCGTTTTCGGATCGGCGCGTTGCTCCCGCCGTTCGGAACGGCGATCTCGCCCCAGCGCGGGCCACTTTCTGGATCCGAATCTTGCTTCTTTGTGCTCCTCCCCTCCATCATTTCCCCTCGTCCACCTTCCCCTGGCCCTCCTGTCCCTCCCGCTCCTTCCACTCCAGTTCCTGCTGCTGCTGTTCGTCTCGCCCCAGCGCGGGCCACTTTTCCGAGTCCGAATCTCAATTCATCGTTGCCGCCCCCCTCATTTTCCCTCCTCCACCTTCCCACGGTTCTCCTTTCCCTCCCGATACTTCCACGTTAGTTCCTGCTGGTGCTGTTCGTCCTTATCCTTTTCCTCCCGCTCATCTTCCTGCTCGCCCGCCACCTCCTCCTCCTCCTCCTGTGCATGCAGCTCCCCTGTTTCTGACTGCGCATAACACGAATTGGTCTTTCTGTGTGAGTCGCATGTCGGCTATGGCACGCGTCCGCGGACAGAACAAACACAGCGCCATGGGAAGGGATGGAAGGGAGGGGTAGGATGTCAGATGTGGCGCGAGTGCACCGAGCTTGCCCCTCTCCTCTCTCCTCTCTTCTCTCTCCTATCTCTTCTCTCCTCTTCCTCCTCCTGGACCTTCTCCTCCTCCTCCTCCTCCTCCTCCTCCTCCTCCTCCTCCTCCCTCTCCTCCTCCCCTGCCCCCTGCTCCTCCTCCTCCCCCTCCTCCGTTCTTCGTCTTTGCGAGGGCGGCGATGCTTCCCCCTTCAGGGCCGCACCCGCGAGCCTTTCCCCACCTCCCCAGCCACTGCAAGACCACCCTTGGGATTGCCCGAACCTTTTCAGGACGTGAGCCCGTGCCCCAAGACGACCCAAGAAGGCACCAGAGAGTGCCATGAAACCTCTGCGGCGGCCGAGAGGCGATTGTGAAGGCTGCCAGAATCCCTAGGATGCCCAGGAGGCGCCTCGGCCGGCCAAAGAGACCTCAGGACGACCCGATGCGACCGAAAGGGGCCCCAACGAGCCCCGAAAATCACCAACATGCCCCACAGCGCCCGCCAAGACGCCCCAAGACGGCTCCCAAAGTGCCCCGAACCTCCCAGCAGCAGCAGCAGCAGCAGCAGCAGCAGCAGCAGCAGCAGCAGCAGCAGCAGCAGCCGCAGCCGCAGCAGCAGCAGCAGCAGCAGCAGCAGCCGCAGCCGCAGCAGCAGCAGCCGCAGCAGCAACGTAACGATTAGCAGCAGAGCCAGCAGCAAGCAAGCCTCGGACCTCTCGGCCTTTTCTCATGGGGCCACCCTTTCGTCCTGGCTGAATTTTGACGGCCCCCGGGCTCCGGCGCGGCTTCCCGAAGGCACATCGAGTGGTGAATCAGTTCTGGCGCGCTTGCTTCGGGTCGCCTGGAGCTCTGGGGAGGGGCCCGCGGACGGGGCGCAAGCCAGCGGACTCGAGCATCGGGGCGCCGCCCAGCGCGGCGCGGGCACTCCATTATCGACGCCTGGGGTTGCGCGCAGGCAGCCCCCCCCCCGCGGAGGTAATCCAGGCTGGCTCGAACTCAACCGCGCACACATCCATGATACCTCTTCTCCTTACCCGTGAGAACACCCTCCGACGATGGCGATCATCCGCGGATGTGAAGCAATTGGCGTGGGCCAAAACCTGATCGGACAAGAACGGGAAGCGCCGCTTTAGTCTAATGGGCGTATCGGGCGCAGGAAACAAGGAAGGCGAGGGCAACGAGGAGTCGATGACGAGGACGACGTGGCGAACGTGAGGATAGCGAGGAGGAGCATGAGGACAACGAGGAGGAAGAGAAGCGCAAGAACGAGGACGAAGAGAACGAGGGCGAGCACGAGGAGGAATGCGGAGGGCGATGACGACGACGACGACGATGACAACGACAGAGGACAGTAAGAGGCAATTGGAGAAAGACGTTGTTCCTGGCGCCGCGCGGGGTTGTCTTGGGGCCTGTTGGGGGCTTCTTGGGGGCCCATTGGGTCCTCTTATGGGCTTCTGGGGTTTTCTTGGGCTGTCTGGGCGCGTCGTGGGGTTCTGTGGGAGCTTTCTTAGGCCGTCCATCTTGGGCCGTCTTGCGGCTTTCTTGGGCCGTTTGGGGGCCTCCTGGGGCGCTCCCGGGAGTCTCTTGGGGCCTTCTTGGCCCTTCTCGGGCAGTCTTGGGGTTCTTGTGAGCTGTCTGGGTGGCTCCTAGAGCGCTCTTGGGGGTCTCTTGGGGTCTTCTTGGGGCGCTCTTGGGCGCTCCTGGGTGTTCCTGGGCTC
>CAUYUJ010011692.1:47828-92828 GCA_963575745.1 Prorocentrum cordatum | reverse complement strand
ATATGCAATCAAACGTGTGAGCGGGCCACACACATGCTGGCCTGGAACACATGCGTGCGTATGACATCGGTCGCAGATCACATTCAACAGCCACACCAAATACTGTGATCAAAAGCACAGCCCCTAAACTTCAATGCGGAACATACAGCAGTCGTAATCTGCATAACTGACACACATGCACGTGCGCACGCACGCACGCGCGCACCCAAACACCCACACACACGCACCCACACACACAGAACATAGACCACAGACCACAGACCACAGAACATAGAGCATATAATACACACAAACAAACACAACAAACAACACACATAACACACAACACACATCGGACAACACACACCACACACACACACCCAAACACACGCAAACACGCACAACAGAACACACACACAGACACACATACACACCCATACACTCACACACACACACGCCCCCACGCACACACACACACACACGCACCCAATCACCCACACACACACACACACGCACCCACGCACCCCCGCACCCCCCCACACACACAACACATACACATCACATACACAACGCACACAGAAGACACACACACAACACACACTCACACATATACACACGCACACGCGCACATAACACAGACACACATAGACACACGCAGACACACACCCACATACCCACACACCCACTCGTCGCGGCCCTGCGCGCGGCGACAGGGCGAGAGAACACACACACATGCAGGCATAAACACACACACACACTTCACTTGGCGTCACGGCCCTGCGCGCGGCGACAGGGCGGAACCAAATCGTAGAACGGCAACCGCGCGCGCGCGTCTAGAAGCGCCCGAGCCCTCAGGGAACACACGTACACACACTCACCCCCCCCCCACACACACACGC
Organism: Prorocentrum cordatum; assembly: GCA_963575745.1. Lineage (NCBI taxonomy): Eukaryota > Dinophyceae > Prorocentrales > Prorocentraceae > Prorocentrum > Prorocentrum cordatum. Next base: position 91,950 of record CAUYUJ010011692.1, on the reverse strand, counting down.
CAAGCATACACACACACGCGCACACACATGCACGCACGCACACACTCATACACACAGTGGTTGTTCTCTCGTGCAGCCTGTTCCATACAGATCGTGCCTGCGCCATGCTTTGCGGCGGGCCTGGGTGACGTGATGATACAAGTAAGCATTGGTTATCTTTCCGTTTCTCGCATGTGCCTCCTGGAGTTTGGTTTTGCCGTGAATCTAGTTTCTGTGACGTGCTGACGACGGCCCCTGCCCGGAGTGGCGGAGCTCCCAGCCAGGCGTGGTCTGTGCATGCTAAGTCTTTCGCCCTTCGGTCTGTAGTCTACTTCGCTTACTGCAGGACGTTGCGCGCAGGGGACCCCCCTGCAAACACACAAAACACAGACAACAACAAACCACATACAAAGACAACACGCACACGACACACACACACACCACACACACCACACACACACAACACACGCGCACACGCACACGCACTCGCACATATACACACAGCACCCCACCCCACCCCACAACCCAACCCAATCCAATCCAACCCAAGGCAAGGCCAGGCCAGGCAAGAAAAGACAACATCACACCACACCACACCACACCTCACCAAACAACACCTCATCACAGCACACCACACCACGCACGCACGCACACACACGTGCACACACAACACACAATACACAACACACACACATATACACGCACACGCAACCCACACACACAACACACACACACACACACCAGTGCAACACACAAACACAAACACAAACACAGACACAAAACTGGTGCGGCCTCAACATCCCAACCCCGTGGCGCGGAGCGCCCTGGGGGCGCCGCCGGGGGCGGCGCGGGGCGATGAGACCGCCCAGGACAACCCTAAGGGCCTGTTGAGACCCACATGGACTACATCTGGAGGCTGTCTGTGCGGAACGCTGAGCGGTGCCAACAAGCAGCCTTAACTATCGTGAGGAACCCTATGAAGTCCAGGCGTCGTGAGGAAAACGCACGGGCTTGAGAACTTCAGCATCAAGATGGGGTCAATATCCCTGACCGTGAGTGATATTTCTGTGTCGTCGTGACTTGTTCGCGACGTCGTGTCCCAGGGACCCTGTGGATCTGGCTATTTAGTGATTACTGAACTCCACGAAGGACCACCATGCAGGCGAACAATTTTGGGAAGACTGGTCTTCCAACCTGTCTGGAAAAAATGTCCGACGGCAACTAGCGAGGCAACGCGCGGCGCATATGACGACCCCGGGCAGAGAAAGGGATGGCGTATGCAGAGGAACGTACAGAGGGATCGATGGATTCCGCTTCGCGAGGGTGGATGATGAAGGCGATGAGGAGGATGAGGAGAGCGAGGAAGAGGAGTGCAGGGAGAGGATGCGGAGAAGGAGGAGGAGGATGAGGAGGAGGACCAGTGTAAACCCCAAGAGCCATCAACGATGTTGGAATACACCCTCCCTCCAAGCTCCCTTTTCATAGGCCCCGACAACGGTTCATTTCCATTGAGGGAACTGCCTCGTTGGAAGACAACCGTTTGAAGACCCTGGCCAAAACATTGTTCTCGGGATTCCAACGCCACGGAGCAACCTGACTGTTGCGTTTTGACGATCGTGGATCGTGCCAGAACGCCTTTCTTGGGATTTCAACACCGCGAATCAACGTAACTGTTGCGCCCGTAAATCCAGAATCCTTCCAAAACGCTATTTCTGGTACGTTGATCATGGGAATCCGTGGAACTCTTGCGAATCCGTGAAACTCTTGCAAATTTGATAAACGGATGTGCGCGGCGCTAAGGTGGGAGCCACATTCTGAAAAGGAACCGCCCTCAATCCGTGAAGCTCTTGTGCATTTTGAAAACGAATGTGCGCGGCGCTATAGCGAGAACCACATTTGGAAAACGGGTCGTCCTCAATCCGTGAATCTCTTCCATTTGTTAGAATGAATGTGCGCCGCACTAAAACGAGAACCGCATTTTGAAAACGAGTCGCCGTCAATCCGTGAAGCTCTTGCAAATTTTTGGAACGAATGTGCGCGGCGCTAAGGCGAGAGCCACATTTGGAAAACGACCCGCCCTCCATCTGTGAAGCTGTTTTCCATTTTTGTGAAGCGTCAGAGTCATGAATGCTGAGGAAGTCTCAGGCGAAACGCCTGGCCCGCCCTCAAAACTGGCCTCGGGGTGCGACAAGGAGAAACTGTCTATAAGGAAAACACATGGAGCAGGAGGGGAGGGAGAAGGAGGCGGGGAGCAGGAGCAGTGAGAGAGGGGAGGCAGAGCGAGGGATGGCGAGGGATTCCCGTTCGCCCCTGAGGCCCAAGCCCACGCCCGAGCCCAGAGCTGGGCCTGGAGCCGACTCTGGAGACGGCGCCTAGGCCAAGGCCTTGGCTGGGGCCAAGGCTGGGGCGCAGGCCGGAGCCAGAGCGGGGCCTCCCCCCCCCGGCCCCCCCCGAGACCGCGCTGCGGCCCAGCAGGAACTCCCTCCTTGCGAGCATGGAGAGCCACGCGAGGAAGCTTCCCGCGAGCAGCACGGCGACGACCAGGACCGCGGTGACCCACAAAGGATCGCCTCCTGGGGGGCTCACCAGTCTTGGGCATCCTCCCTGTCGCACGACGTTTCGAGGCCGCCAGAGGCTGTCGCGAGCCAAGCTCGTGGGGTGCAGCGGCTCAAGCCCACGGGACAGTAGGTATGAGGAGGGAGGACATGATGCTGCTGCTGTCGACGACGACGATGATGCTGCTGCTGATGATGACGATACGATGCTGCTGCTGTTGCTGCTGCTGCTGCTGCTGATGATGCGTTCAACACATTCACGAACAGCACCCCATCCAGGCAGGTCGCCGACGACTTATGCAGGGCGTAGCACCAGGGCTCCGCCACGACACTCTGGCTCCGCATGTGGAGCCCGTGTAGACGCGCTTCGGGAATTCTTGGATCGCCCAGGGAAGAGGGCCTCGAAAGACGCTGTCGCCTCGAACCTCCGCTGCTCTGCCTCATGGACGCAGCGCTGCTTGAAGAGTATAGCGGCTTGGTCCACAAGCTTGGGCTCGTTGCGTGCCCACTGCTGCACAAGACCAGCACGCACATCCTGTGCGGCCCGCGCCCGCTCCTGCCCAATGCACGCATCAACCTCCCACCTGTGCAGCAAGGCGGCGGCCTCTGCAAGGCGATCGGTGGGCATCGCACGAGCAGCCTCCTCCACATGGCCGCTTGGTCGAGGAATGTGCCCAGCCCTGCCTCCGGGCTGCCTGCTACTGCGATTGCTGCTGCAGCAGCTGCTGTCGCCGCTGAGGCCACTCACGTCTGCAGCGTCCGCGGTGTCTGGCCGATTGTCTTCGGGAGTGGCTGCTGGGCGTGCGACTGGAGCTGGCGGTGTAGCTGCAAGTGCACCGTCCTGATTGGGAACCCGACCTACGTCAGCGGCCCCACTCTGGTGCAAATGCCGAGCGAACGGCTTGCTGACACGCTCTGGGAGCAATCTCTGCAGAAAAGACCAGCCGCAGGGTGACACTAATATGCGTTCCCCGTTGCTTTTGGAGTGCCCATGGTCCACCGAGACTGCCTGGCGCAGGCCGTGGCGGAGAAGCTGGATCGAACTGAGCAAAAAGCCGCTCTGCATGCCCATTCGGTACATGGGAACGAGGACGATGTGCAACAACACTCTGTCTCAATAAATTGCCAGGCGCACGCGGGCTTGATTTTGGACGCCCGAAATGGGTACGGAAAAAATGGGTACACTGCCCAACAACAAATGTTGTCCCAAACCAACAGCGGCCGCTGTTGGGCAGGCGGCCTTCTGTCTCGAATGGACACAGGCCGCGGCGGCGTGGACAGCGAATCCTGTTCAAGATGAACAGGAACTGCTGTTGGGCATCGTGCCCATTCTTTCCGTACCCATCTCGGGCGTCCAGATTGATGGCCCCCTGTCGGTTGCATCAAGATTCGCTCCAGCAAGGGAGCGACAGCTCTGCCGGGCAGGGGCGATGCGGGGTCGGGGGCAGCGCGGGCGCGCGCTCCGGGGGCCACCCCTCCGGCATGTGCCAGAGCCTCAGTTGCTGCTCCTCCTCCTGCTCCCTCTCCTCCTGCTTCGCCGCTTCCTCCTCCTCCCGCTCCTCCTCCTTCCGCTTCTCCTCCTCCTCCTCCTCCTCCTCCTCCTCCTCCCGCTCCTCCTCCCCCTCCTCCTCCTCCTCCTCCTCCTCCTCCTCCTCCTCCTCCTCCTCCTCCTCCTCTCGCTCCTCCTCCTCCTCCTCCTCCTCTTCCCGCTCCTCCTCCCCCCCCTCCTCCGCCGAGCCTCCTCCTCCCGTCCCTTGTCCTTTGCTCCTCCCCTCCTCGTTAGGGGAGCGCCGCGAGCGAGGGAGCCCGCTGGCGCCCCAGGGGCGGTGGGCGCGCGCTCCGTCGGCGGCGCTGGCGGGCTCCGGCGGGGCGACGAGGACGTGCGGCGCGGCGTCCTCCGCGGCGACCTGCGGGCTCATGTGGGAGCACGCGCGGAGGAGGAGGAGGAGGAGGAGGAGGAGGAGGAGGAGGAGGAGGAGGAGGAGGAGGAGGAGAGGAGGAGGAGGAGGAGGAGGAGGAGGAGGAGGAGGAGGAGGAGGAGGAGGAGAGGAGGAGGAGGAGGAGGAGGAGGAGGAGGAGGGAGGAGGAGGAGGAGGAGGAGGAGGAGGAGGGAGGAGGAGGAGGAGGAGGAGGAGGAGGAAGAGGAGGAGGAGGGAGGAGGAGGAGGAGGATGAGGCCGAGGAGTAGGAGCAGGAGGAGGAGGAGGAGGAGTAGGAGTAGGAGTAGGAGGAGGAGGAGAAGGAGGAGGAGGAGGACGAGGAGGAGGAGGAGGATGAGGCCGAGGAGTAGGAGCAGGAGGAGGAGGAGGAGGAGGAGGAGAAGAGGAGGAGGCGAAGGAGGAGAGGAAGACGAGGAGGAGGAGGAGGACCAGTCTAAGCCTAAGACGCATCAGCGATGTTCCAATAACACCCTCCCTCCAAACTCCCTCTTCGTAGGTCCGTAAAACAATGGGAAGTGGCCCACTGGAAGATATTCGTCTAAGAATCCTCTATCTTGCCGAAACACCGCTCCTGGGACTTAAACGCCGCGGATCAACGCGGCTGTTGCGTCCTGACAATCCGAATCGCGCCAGGACGCCATTCCTGGGACTTCAACGCCGCGACCCATCGTTACGGATCCGTCCTGACAATCCCAAATCTTGCCAGAACACCGTTCCTGTGACTGAACACGTGCGAACCTTTCAAGCTACTGTTGCGAACTCGCAACACCAACTTGCGCAACACTACTGCGAGATCCACATGTTGAAAACCACCCGCCCTCCATCCGTGAAACCGTTGCACATTTCAAGCTTCGGGGTCGTAACTGGCGAAGATGTTTCAGGCGAAGTGCCTGGCCTGCCCTATGGACACGTCTGGGGGAGCGACAGGGGAACATACTTATGAAGAAAAGGGGTGGGGGAGGAGGAGGCGGAGGAGGAGGAGGAGGGGGGGGAGGAGGAGGAGGAGGAGGAGGAGGAGGAGGACGAGCAGGAGGAGGAGGACGAGGAGGAAAAAGGAGGAGGCGGAGGAGGAAAGGAGGAGGAGGACGAGGAGGAGGAGGAGGAGGAAAAGGAGGATGAGGATGAGGAGGGGGAGGAGGACAGGAGGAGGAGGCGAAGGAGGAGAAGAGGACGAGGAAGAGGAACCGGTGGAGGAGGAGGACCAGTCTAAGCCTAAGACGCATCAGCGATGTTCCAGTAACACCCTCCCTTCAAACTCCCTCTTCGTAGGTCCGTAAAACAATGGGAAGTGGCCCACTGGAAGATATTCGTCTAAGAATCCTCTATCTTGCCGAAACACCGCTCCTGGGACTTAAACGCCACGGATCAACGCGGCTGTTGCGTCCTGACAATCCTGAATAGCGCCAGAACGCCATTCCTGGGACTTCAACGCCGCGACCCATCGTTACGGATCCGTCCTGACAATCCCAAATCTTGCCAGAACACCGTTCCTGTGACTGAACACGTGCGAACCTTCCAAGCTACTGTTGCGCACTCGCAACACCAACATGCGCAACGCTACTGCAAGATCCACATGTCGAAAACCACCCGCCCTCCATCCGTGAAAGCTACGGGGTCGTAGCTGGCGAGGATGTTTCAGGCGAAGTGCCTGGCCCGCCCTATGGGCGCGTCTGGGGGTGCGACAGAGGGAACATACTTATGAGGAAATGGGATGGCGGGGAGGAGGAGGAGGAGGAGGAGGAGGAGGAGGAGGAGGAGGAGGAGGAGGAGGAGGAGGAGGAGGAGGAGGGGGAGGAGGAGGGGAGGAGGAGGAGGAGGACGAGGAGGATAATACTAACAATACTAATGATAATACGCGGCGTGGAAGCGCGCAATGTGCGATTAACTCGATAGCAAGCGTGCGGAGGCTGGGCCACTGCCGGCCTTCATGGAGATAAAGCATGAGTGCGCGGGAACGCGCTATATATGAAGTGCAACCTGCTAGTATACATCACAATCTGTCACTGCTGCCGGCCGAAGCTGGATTCACATCGAGGAGTGGAGAACGGAGGCCTAGGTAGGCCCCGCCAAACTCATTATGAACTCTGGGGACAGCCGCGCCGACGCGTGGGGGGGCGACTAATCTGTGACTGCTCACAACCAAACGCTGTGAGCTCAAGACTCCGCGCGTGGGCGAGGGAAGGAGGAGCAAGGCAGGGGCGAGGGGACAATAATGCGAAGGAGGGGAAATCAGCGACAGCAAGCAGCAGCCTCAAGCCTGGAACTCGCTGGACAGGTCGCCGTAGCACTCATAGGCACCAACGAAGTACAGGACGCCGTATCAGCACCCGAGGTACACAGTGCACAGTTCCATCCAGTCAAATCCCACGTCAAGGAACTCACTGGACAGGTGGTGGTCGCACTCCTTGCAATCAGCGAAATAGAAAACGCAAAGGCAGCACACGAAATCTCAAGACACAAAACCACCATCCAACAACTGCAGTAACTGAATTGACAATAGAACCCACCACGCACTACACCAAACGTGTGCAAGTGGGCGGCAATCTCAGGACTCAGGAAAAACATGTTGCAGCATTTCCTCCATGGTTCCTGGTGGAGCGGCCCCGATCGCGCGCTTGGCCCCGACCTCGCCCAGCACTCTGTTGAAGGCCGCCCTCAAATGCGTGCTGGAAGGGATCAAGGGCTCTCCTGATTCTGCTGCGAACTGGGGCCGATCCGTCTCCATCAGCGCCAGATGCACCATCTTCTTGACCTGGCCGTAGCACTTGGTGATTCGGAAGAGCCTCGCCACCGTCCAGATCTCCTCGATGGGCTGGGCGCGGGGGTACTTCTCGTGCCAGTTCATGGGGTCTCGTAGCTCGTCGCGCCGAGAGCTGTCGAGCGCTCTAAGAGCTTGGTGACGAACCCACCGAAGATATGGAGGTGAGGAGGGCCGCGTGGGTGGCCTTTGCCCGCCGTCTTGACGGTCTCGCTGTAAGGCTTGCCCGCGGCCTGAGCCCCCAGCGCCTCTGGACGTGTTGCGTCCACGAACCGCGCGTTTATCCCCAATGGCCGCAGGTCGCACGTTGCCTGGCTGCACGCGAGAGTCGACTTGATCAATGCACTGAAGATGGCCTTTTGCTTTCGGTTTCAAACCGCAACCGCCAGCGTGTCCAGGGACTTGTTGCGAGCCTTGCGCTGCTTCTTGGGGCGCTCGGTCTGGGGCTGTCCGCCGGCGGCCTTGGCGGGAGGTGGCCCTTTGGCTTTTTGCAATGGCGGGGCGCCGGCTGCAGCCGAGGCTGCTGACCCTTCGGGGGCGGCTCGCTTGGGCGCCCGCGCTGGTTGCGCCCGTGCAAGTGCGCGGCGCTGGGAATGGATGGAGATGTTCGTCTCGGATCTGTTTCCGTAACTGAGCCGAATTGGCACGGTAAGTAACTTTGACATGATACTTAACACTTCGACGCAATGCAAAACTTTGCACGCGGCGCGGGCGCTGGTCCGTAACGGCGCACTTGTATAGGTTAGAGATCCTGCCGTGTGTGCTCCCTTTAGGCAGTAATCGCAGCCCCGCAGACGTGCCCCTCATCGATAAATTGTCTGCATCGCTAGCAGGGCTCAGCAGAACCCCGCCCCTCCTCCGCGTCAGGAAATACACCCGGATCAAGAACAGGACCCGCGCGGCCAAGTTTCCGACGCCTGTGAATCGCACTGGCGTCCGCGTTCAAAAACTCGTGGCGAACATCATCACCCCCGAAAAAAGCGATCGCCGACTGCCCCCGCCTCTCCTCCCAGTCCTCCATGTCCGTGAGGGCCCTAAAACAGCTGGCGCCACTAATGGATCTAGCGGCGTACGGGTTGGCCTCGTTAGTAAGAACACCATCGTTCAACGTATCAGAACCCTCGAATAGAAAACGCCCAAACCACAACAATAACTTGAGCATGATCCCCAGACCACCAGGCCATACTTTGATACCAACGCAATCTGTGAATCAGTAGTTCACGCCGACGCGCGATTAGGTCTAGCCACAGGCGCGTGCGTCGGGGCGACCACGATTGAAGATGAAAGCCTGTCCAGTCCCGTGCGTCCCCTCGAGCGGTCGATTTAATCCCCCGAAAAGGGGGCGGCGTCGAGCTCGGCCTCCCGGGGCGGCGAAGGCAGGAAGGGGGGCGGGGCCCGAGAGGAGAGCGCCCTGGGCAAACGCTGATGAACAGCAACCCTTTGACCTTCCACGGGGCCCTGCTGGACCAGAACTCTCTGTAGGCGCGCCGCCCTCGATCGCGGGCATTGCATGGGGCCGGGGGCTGCGGGCCAACGTCCCAGCAGGCCCGGAGAACGGGCCAGGGTGGCGCGCGTAGGGGAGTTGGCGAGCACCTCCAACATCAGCGTCATGGAAACGTCGGTTGTCACGGTATCCCCTGAGGTTGCGCACCGGCGCCTGCTTGCTAAGATTATGTTTGCAATTGTACTGCGCGAGAATGGCGGCGCAAGTAGCTTGTTCCAGTTGCGCAGCTTCGACTGTTTCAGCAGGCTGGCCTGGGGCAAGGACTAAAACGTAATGGGGGTCGTCAACGCGCTTGTTGAGGGGCGCGTCGATCGTCGTTGACGCCTGCGGGCGCGGCGCACGAAGCGCGGGTTGGGGCGATCGACGTCGCCGCGTGTTCATTGGTTCAGCAGGGCCCATCGGGGGCAGAAGTCTCTCCCCTCAGCGCGCCACTGGCAAGGTGCAAGTGAACATCTCCATCGACAGATTCAACATGCAGCGCGTGCGTGCGGCGACGATCCTCCAGCAGTAGAGCATCAGCGTAGAATGCGCATTCTCGTAATACCTCATTCATGCGAACATGCTTGCAACGGCCGTGGGCATTCGCCATGTCGTCCAGCACCGCCACGAAAGGGATCTTCTCATTGCGTAGCCGCCACGCCGTGCATTGAACGCACGGGGTAGCATTTTCTCGACGCCGATGCGATGCGCAGCCGCGGTCGGCATGATGGGCAGAGCCGAACGGAACATGTCGATGGATGCTGCGACGTGTAGCGCGGAAAAACGGGCACAGCCCATGAAGATACCGAGCCCCCCCGTCGATCTTAGGGGTTTGCCGCGCATTAGAATATCCAGCGCAGGAAAGGAACCGACCAGCTATTCTCCAAGCGCAGGCCAGGGTCCTCGTCGTCTACGTGTGTAATAATGGAGGGCCAACATCATCGACCATACCTCACTCGGCAGACTCCAGCCAGGCGCGGCTCGTCGTCGAGAAGCGCGCTTAAGTGCAGCAGCGTCTCCGTCCAAATCTTTAGCCCCCCCTCCGAGTACAGCTTCGCGATCAGAAACCGCGAGAGGCATGGGGGGGCGGGGTTTCAAGAACTCATTAATCTTAATCGGTGCCGCAGCAAGCCCACCGCGATCACCAGGCAACGCAAGTCTGTCAGTCAACTTGATGATGCTAGGGGCCTGGCGTCGAACAACATCATGCACTCGCCGCTTGGGGCCCAAGCCAGTGCCGGCAAGCTTCCGCGAACGTGATTGAACGGCAGCCAGCCTGCGAACGCGCCGCGCCTCCTGGATTTCGCGTGCCCGCGTCGATCGCGACGCCCGTCGCCATCGCCTGACCTTTCCTTTGAGCCGAACAGTAAGATCATGCATTGACGAATCATAGTGGGCGGCAGGCGCGCAAGCAGCACGCAGTTTGCCTCGAAAGTCCACCGGCGCACGTACATCGCGTCTAAGCCGCACAATGTCGGGATCACGTGCGCCAGGTGGGCGGCCCACATTTTTTTCTTCAGCAAGTGGGGGAATCACGTCACCCATGAACTTTATCCATCCTCTACCATTGGGGCCTCAAGCAAACCAAGTACATCGTGTCGAGCAGAATGTAAAGCATCATTCACTTCCTTCAAAAAACCTTCACGCACGCCAGGGGTCTGTAGAGCAATCGCCAAAAGGTCTTGGTCCCAACGAACACGCGGACGGGGTGAAATAGACGGCGACACCAAGTCAACAACAATACGTATCGGCACGTGGTCCACAACCTTCCCTTTGCCAGGAGCGAGTTAGAGGCGTCGACCTAGCCGCGTCAAATAAATGCACCGAGTGACACGCGAACGTGGACCAACAAGGATAGCAGTGTGGTCAATGTAGCTGGAGTGGTCGCCGTTGTCGTATGTGGGAGAGGTGCGACAGAACGTGTCAGGGCAATAAAGGGTGTGACGATCAAGTAGCTCGCGAACGGGCTCGTCCAGTGTAGCCCATACGAGGTCGGGTGTAGTCTCCAATAACATGGCCCTGGTTGCCTTCTTCAGAAGCAAAAGACTCGTTCAGGTCTGTGTGCATGAGTGGTGTAGATCGACAGGGTAGTGCCGACAGCTCACAATCCAGCCGCTGCAATAGTACGTCAATGGTCTTCTTCCAGAAATAGCAGCCCTGCCCGCCGCCGCCGGCGGGAAGTAGAGCGCGATAATGGTAACGCCAGGGTTCTTGGTGATGATGCGAACAACGCCTCCACTTCCGAGGGCAACCTCAGATGGGAAGGACGTGCGAATAATCTTGCCCTGGGCGTGCCGAATCTTATGAGCACCAATCGACGCTCCTGCACGCGGGTTTGTGAAATAGGACCGCGTCCATATCCAAAATGCACAAAATGATGTATACCCTGATGCTGAGACCAAACAGCTGCACCAGGAATGGCCCGCAGACGCGTGCCCGTCATAGCAATGAACGCTGCGCTCTTCATGGCTTCGCTAATCTCCATGAGGCGCCTCGCCTGGACGAGGCTGCAGAGGTTGTAGCTAGTCATCTAGAGTCGCATGGTGTAGCCACGGCCGTCGGCAGCACCGCCACAACCTGGCGGCGCACGGCCCCCGCTCGCCCAACAGGAACTGCTGACATGTGAAGACTGTGAGTGATTTGTTGGGGGCCCCACCTACTTCTCGTTGCGTCTGAAATGGGCTGCAGGAGGAGGGGAGGAGGCACCGGAGGGGAGGAGGACGAGGAGGAGGAGAAGGAATAATCAGAGGAGGGCCAGTGTAACCCTAAGACGCATCAGCGATGTTGCAGTCAACCCTCCCTCCAAGCTCCCTCTTCATAGGTCCGTAAAGCAATGGGCAGTGGCCCACTGGAAAACCTTCGTCTAAGAATTCTCTATCTTGCCGAAGCACCGCTCCTGGGACTTAAACGCCGCGGATCAACGCGACTGTTGCGTCCTGACAATACCGAATTGCGCCAGGACGCCGCTCCTGGGACTTCAACACCGCGACTCAACGTTACTGATCCGTCCTGGCAATCCTAAATTTTGCCAGAACGCTATTCCTGAGGCTTCGGACATACGAACCCTTCAAGCAACTGCTGCGAACTCACAAAATGAACTTGCGCACCGCTTGTGCGAGATCCACATTTTGGAAGCCACCCGCCCTCCATCCGTGAAACTGTTGCACATTTCAAGCTTCGGGGTCGTAAATGGCGAGGATGTTTCATGCGAAATGCTTGGCCCGCCCTATGGACATGTCTGGGGGTGCGACAAGGGAAGCTAAGTATGAGGAAAAGGGATGGGGGAGGAGGAGGAGAAGGAGGAGGAGGGGGAGGAAGAGGAGGAGGAGGAGGAGGAGGAGGAGGAGGAGGAGGAGGACGAGGAGGAGGGGTAAGAGGAGGAGGAGGAGGAGGAGGAGGAGGAGGAGGAGGAGGAGGAGGAGGAGGGGGAAGAGGAGGAGGAGGAGGAGGAGGAGGAGGAGGAGGATGAGGAGAGGAGAATTTGCAAGGACAAAGAAAAGGACGATGACGACGGTGGTGATACTGATGATGATGATGATGATGATGAGGAGGAGGAGGAGGAGGGAATAGAGGAGGGAAATGATGAGGACGAGGAGGAGGAGGAGGAATAATATGAGGAGGGCCAATGTAACCCTAAAGCGCATTAGCGACGTTGCAGTCAACCCTCCCTCCGTTTTTTAGTTTCCCTTCTTGTATCTCATAAATTCCCGCACTCGTATATTTTCATTGCGGAAGGTGTCCCGTTGGAAGACAATTAACTGTCCGAGAATCCTTTATCGTGCCAAAGCACCGTTCCTGTGAATTCAACGCTACGTATCAACGCGACTGTTGCGTCCAAGTTATCCGAAACCGTGCCAGGACACCGTTCTTGTGACTTCAGCGCTGCGAATGGGCTTGACTGTTGCGTCTTGATGTTCCTAAACGATACAAAAAACAATTCTGGGGATTAATTAGACGAATCCTCCAGACATGTGTGACCTTTTGAAACGAATGTGCGTGGCGGTGAGTCGAGGGTCACATTCTAAAGCAGAACAGCCTTCCATCCTTGAAACAATTGCTGAACTTTTTAAAACGAATGTGCGCGGCGCTACGGCGAACACCACACTTGGAACACCACCCTCCATCCGTGAAGCTGTTGTAATCTTTAGTGGCGAATGTGCATGGCGCTAAAGCGATAACCACTTGTTGAAAGCCACCCGCCCTCCACCCGTGAAGCACTGGCAAACTTTGAAAACGAATGTGCGCGGCGCAAATGCGAGAACCACGCTTTGAGAACCCGCCCGCTTTTCATCCATGAAACGGTTGCTGAAATACCACCAGCCTTCTGTGCGCAGGTGGTTTAGGGCGCTTCCATTTCCAACCTCCTTCCTTTCCCTTCTTGGGAGGTGTACCCCCCCACCGTCCCATGCATGCGTTTGGACGGGGGGGGGCGATCCATGGCAGCGTCCAAGCTGGCCCAAGATGGCTCCAAGAGGGCCCCAAGGAACGCAAGATGGCATCACATATGGCCCAATATAGCGGTAGATGGGTTTAGATAGCCTCCGACACACGTCCAAGAGGCCTCAAGACGGCCCCAAGACGGTTCCAAATGCTGTTCGAAGCCTCCGAAGACCCCCCCAAGATGCCAAAACCCTTCAAACGCCTCAGGAAAATCAGTGTTCTTTGCCTTCTCGCGTTTTCGCCCCCGATGGGGTCTGGAGGCCTCAAGATGGCACCAAAACGACCCAAGATAGTCCCACGGGGTCGGGGGGCCCAAGAAGGGCCCAAAACGGCCCCCAAAGCGCCCAAGAACGCTTCTAGAGCGGCCCAAGAGGGCCTCAAGAGTGCATTTTTGAGCATCCGATGGGGGCAATGGGAATACCTCCCCCGTCTTTTTTAGCGAAAGGGTCCAAGACGGCCCTACGAGGCCCCTCAGGCATGCCAACAGAGCCCCAGGAAGGCCCTCAGACCCCCCAAGCCCCAAGAGGGCCCCAAGACGCCCCCAAAAAGCCCCAAGAAGGCTCCGAAGAAGGCCCTAAAAGGACCTCAAGAGAGCCCCAAGAAAGAGCTCCAGGAGGGCCCCAAGAGGGCTCCAAGAGAACCCCAAGAGAGCCCCAAGGTGGCTCCAAGTTTCGGAACGCACGCGAATTTAATCTACAAATCAGTGCAACATCCATTACGAGTCATCGAAACACGCCTCATCCCTCATCGAAGCACCATCGTAGCATGCACGGTTTCTCCTTAAACTTGAAAGCGGGAAGCTCTTTGTGATCCTTGTTTTCCCGAAGACGGCTGCGCGACTGCATGCGTCCTGCCGCCCCTGATTCACCAACTCCCCTGCTGATCGTTTCTGGATGGGCTGGTGGGGATATGCCAAGCGTCAAGAATTTGCAACGAATGCGCGCGACGCAAATGCGAGAGCCACATTTTGAACATCACCCGCCGTCCATCTGGAAACTGTGGCAAATTCCAAGCTTCGAAATTTCCAGCGAAATGCCCAGCCCGCCCTACGACGCGTCTGGGCGTGCGACAGGGCGGCGCGATTTATAAACAGAAGTCATGGAGGAGCGGGAGAGGGGGGGGAGGAGGACGACGATGGGGGAGACTATACTGTGAAGCGCTGGGTGAAAACTGATGTTTTCTGTACAGCGGTGTCTAATGGCGGAATGTGTATTATAGCTGGCGCAGTCGATGGCCACCTTGCGCCAAACGCCATGGTGAACCAACGCTGCTACCTTGTTGACGTGCTCCTGAAAGAGGCGACCTACTATTCGGATCTGGTGCTCAAGCGGGTCCGTCGCGCCTCGTTGGCAGCCCGGACGCAAATCGTCCAAACCACGACCGAGACCCGACATGCCTGCCACGCTAGGGCAAGGAAGGGGTTCTACGAGCCACCCCTCTCATATAACTCTGCACTGAACGAAGGCCATCTGCTAACCGGGCCCCTCATAGAAAGCTGCGGTTGCGCCGAAAGGGAAAGCTGGCAGCAGACTACTGGTGGAGTACATCGTAACATGTTAGTTCTCAGAGGCTGCTGCCCCGCAAACGTAATTCATGGTGACAACACCCCTCATGGGTGTGGATCACTACGTCGCACTCGTGAACGCAATTCGTGACGCGCGAGTATCATCGTATTTCTCTCCCTGATGTACTGCGTCGCGTTCGCGAACGCAGTTCGCAGAATGCGCATCGGTCGGCGCGTTCGCGAACGCAGTTCGGACATGCGCCGCCAAGTAGATCGCCCGTCGTCGTTGTCCCCGTTGAGGTTGCTGTAGCTGGAGCTCGGCACAGTCTTCCTGTGATGCTCCTCGCTCGACCTTACCGCGGGGTGCGCGTGGGCGGAGCTTCCCCTCCGCGATGTCGAGGATGGGCTCCCGGCTGATACTCCCCTTCGTCATGGGGTCGGCCCTCAGGTTGCGGGGTGTCGCTCCGCAACATGTCGGACAACTGTTGGGCGCGCGATTGGTCTGATACGCGCCGCAAGCGGCCTGCCGCGCTATTCTCTGATGGCTGCCGCGCGCGGTCCATGGCCAGTGCGGAGAAGACGGGCTTTGCCGTCCACGACCAGCTCGGCCGGTACAGCGTAGCACCTCTCCCCCCTCAGCCTGCTAAGCTCATCTGCTGAGGCGGGTCCGCGCGCCATCTCGTGGAGCGCCAGGACGTGCGCCTGTGGGCCGTCTGCCGCTCCGCACGCTGTGAGCAGCTGCAGCTCGGGTCCGGATGAGGATCTACACGCAAGTTTGCGTGATCGGCTCACAGAGTCGAGCAAGTGACAGATCTGTTTACCAGTGCTGCGGCACTTGTCCACACCCATGTGTACGGCGCCACGCATGCCGCATCCTGTCTCCCCCACTGGCTTGAACGAGCAGTCGCTGCGCGCGCAAATCTGGCCTGCGCACTCCAGCGCCTGGAAGACGATGTGCCTTATGCGCAGCTTGTTCTTGGCCCGTTGCGGCGCGAACATATCCCCAATGACGTGGTGTTGCGCGAGCAGAGCATAGGCGGCTGCTCCGAGGAGGGAGACTGAAACTTCGACTTGACCAGGTTGACATGCCTTGCGGGGATCGGGGCGTCGATGTACTCGTTCTGCTCGAGCGCCACTGTGCCATCGGCAATGCGGTGCTGGTGGATTCCGCTGTTGGTGAAGCCGTCGTAGTCCCCCTCCATCTTGCCGGCGACGCTCGCGACGTGGCCGATGAGTCGGTCGGCGTGCTCCTTGCGTCCTGCGATCTAAATGTCGCCTTTGTGCTCAGACAGCGTGATCGCTCGCTCTCAGCCGCCGGCGCCGCAGGTGCTGGGCGACTCGTGCTTGACATCCAGCTCCGGGTCCCGCCGCGTCGGCTCGGTGTTGCGCTCGGGCGAGTGCGTGACCCCCGGCGAGCTTCGAGGAGAAAACCCTGGGCGCATCTTGGCAGCCCGTGCATGGCTTGATGCAGTTCAGGCACGCGGTCCGCTCGTCAGATGACTCGTAGCCTGGGGCCTGCCTGAGGATGGCCGCGCTGCTCGGCGGCAGGGTGGAGTTAACCGTTGACCTCTCTAGGTGTTTCGCTCTGCTCCGACATCCCAGCATAGCTCATGCCCCGCAGGGGCGCTTTCTCGAGGTCCATGGCGACGCGCGCCCAATCTGGGCGACAACCAGCCTCCGAAGACACAATGCGCCGAGGCGCCTGCTTCGCCGTGCCAGCGGACGTCTCCAGGGCTTCAGCGTCCATGTCGCGGGGGCCGTTTAGCGCCGCGCGGCGCTGGGTGATCTTGGCGGTCTCGCTGTCCGACACCTCCCAGTGCTTCCAATCGAACGCGCGCCTGGAGCCCATGGCGCTTCGAGCCCCTCCGAGAGGGCGTCGCTCGAGACGCTCGTGCTTGACCCAGATGGTGATGGCCTCGAGGGTGGCGGCGGCCCTCTCGTAGGTCAGCCTCGACGCTTCATCTTCGGCCAAGAGAATGGCGTCGCCCTTGAGTGCCGCGGGCTTGACGGCGGCGCGGAACTTTAACGTGACTGTGGTGGGCCGACCGGCAACGTAGTTGCCCTGGTGGCAGTTCAGAATAGCTTCCCGCGCTCCTGGGCCCAAGAATGCCTCCACTTGTTTTCCTCCTTCGCCCTCCTCTGCTAGCTTGGCGTAGTCCTCTAACGTGGCGCCGCGCAGGTAGTGTGGCACTGAGCTTGGATGTGCTGACGTTGGTGCAGTGTCTTCAAGTGCTGGGGCCACTCGCGCGGTCTGCGGCCGATGCTGGCGGCCGCGTGCTCGACGGCAGCGTGGGCCATCTGCTGGCTGTCGGGGTCCTCCAGCCCCTGCAGCTCCTCGGCCAGATCCTCGGCGCTCTCGACCTCCTGCCAAATTGCCAACATCACCTGTTGGACGTGGCTGGAGAAGTCGCTGTCGGCCTCTTTGGTTAGCGCCGACAGGGCTGATGGTGAACCACCCCCGGAGACGCTGGCGGCGTCCTCGGGAACGTCGATGGCGCAGTCATCGAACGTCTCGTCATGACCCTGCCCGGCGTCGGCTGCCGCTAGCTGTTCGTCGCCAGGGAGTAACTGGATGATGCGAGCGTCCTTCCACTGCTCGCCGACGCGACTGACGGTGCCGAACCTGCCGCCGTCCAGATGTAAATGGTGGACGTTGCTTGGGTTCCGAAGGGGGCGCCAGATGACGGGGCCGCGGTTGCAGCCCCGCCAGTCGCCCACATAGTCTTGACCCAGTACTAGACGTGCGGCACGGGCGCCAGGTTGCTGGAAGCATGCGCGGGACAAGTGGCGCAAAGCAGCGAGGAAATCAGGGCGTTGCCGAGCCTGCTCGGTCAACTGCTTGCCCTGCTCGTCCTCCCAGTGGCCGAAGGTCCTGGCTCCTAGGCCTGGCGCGACGTGCTCTGGGAATTCCTCCGCGCGATCCCAGGACAGGCCTGCTCGCGCCATGCTGGTGCCCACGCAGTTGAAAACGGCACTGATGAGGGTCTGTGCGTCCTGCAGTCTGCAGACCATCTCGGCGTTGCGGTGCTGAACCGCAACCTTGCCTCTGGCCGGGTGCACAGAAAGGACAGTCACAGGGCCTGTCCAGCCCGGCGCGTCCTCTTCGCTGGGAGGCCGGTGGCTCTCCGCCTGATCGCCCGCGTTGAAGCGTCCCGCTCCGGTTTGGGCGGCGCGTTTCCGGGGGGCGCGGTTGACGTGGGCGATCGAAGTGGCCTCGATCATGCGCTGCAGGGCAATATCGCGGATGCTCCACTGCAGTCGGCTTCGTTGCACCTCGCTGCCGTCAGCGTGACGCCGCCCACGTGGGTGACGCTGTTGCCCGCGAAGATGGCGTGGGCCAGCACGGAGTCGAATTTGGCGGTGATGCCTTCGCGCTCCAGCTGCTCCCCAGTTGTGTGTAGTGCACGTCGTAGCATTGCACCGCGTCGCTCTATAAAACCAGCCCTCTGGCGTGGAGCACGGATGTCCACCTGGGCTCCTCCAGAGTACTTTGTTATCATTCCGCCTTCGCCGTCCACGATGAAGGTCTCCACTGATCCAAATTTCTGCATCCATGACCTGTCGACTGCTGCCGGCAACGTTGAGTCTTGTCTGTCCGTGATCCCCTTCCCGTGGTGCCATCTTGAGGCGCAGTAGATCAGGTGCAGTATCATGTGATCCTTGTCATGCAATGTGTCGAATTCAACGTGCAAGTTGAACCGTGTCGAAAGGCGTAGTGTGGGAACGGCTTGGTGTGCTGGTGGTAGCCACTTACGGCATTCCCGACAGTGATTGACCAACGTGGGGATGAGGTCGAGAATTGCCTGTGGCATGTTGGCTGCACGCATCGCTTGTGCCGTCTCCTCTTTAGTGGCGTGCCACCACCGGATGTGTAGCTTGCGTAGTTACCGCAGTCGTGTCTCGTGCGAGTCGCCGCGCAGTGCTCGTAGTGACGTGGTGATGTCAAAGCGAGTCCAGTCTGCGGGCGTTGGGTTGCCTGCAGCAGCGTCGGCAGCTCGTGGTGCTGCCCGCCTCAGTGCTGTGCCGGCTGCTGGACTGGCTCGTCGTAGTTGTGAGCCAGCAGCGCAGTTGCTGGATCCGCTGCCCCGAGTCCTGGCGCTGGAGGATAAGCTGGCTCCTGGCGTAATTGCCGGACGGCGCCGGTGGCAGTGCTGCCTCTCCTGCTGCCTCGAGGTCGGCTCCTCGAGGTAGCTGAACCTCTTGCTCGCTGGTTGGGCGTGGCCCTCCAGGGCGTGCTGGTGCTCGTGGATGTTGGCCGGTGCGTGGGCGCGGCCGTGCATGAGGATCCGCGAGCCTACACTTGCTGGGCTCGTGTGTGTGTATGTGCGCTGAATGGTCGCATTCTTTCTCCTAGCGACAGCGGGGGCATTCCCAACGGACTGGGGCGATGCGAGAGTGCCGGCAGGTGGCCAGGTCCCAGAAGTGCACGGGAGAATCTGATCGCACGTTGCGTCGGCACGCCTTGCGCGACTAGCGTGCGCGCTCAGCGGCCTTGGCGCTCCAGATTTCGCCCTCTTCGGCCCCTGGGGCCACTGCTGGAAAAGCTGCCGTATTGACATCGCATTCGCGAACGTAGTTCTCTGCGCGCAGTCGTCCCAGACGTCGGCGTAGGTCCACGATGCCCTGGGCAAGCCGTTCGGCCATCTTCCATGGCCCGACCTGGGCATCGGTGCGGTGAACGCCCTCGAAGTGCACGTGTGTGTGTGTGTGTGTGTGTGTGTGTGTGTGTGCGTACTTGTTGGTGAACCTGAGGTTTACGAACTGCTCGAGGATCTCTGGGGCGTTGGAGACAAGGCCTGTGGTCTTCCTCAGAATTCCTCGCTGACGATCTCGAAGTCCTGGTTGGCACTGGTCGAGGATGACCTCTGTACGCCAGGTGCTGATAGTACTTCTGGCGAGGGCGTCTCGTCGCGCGGCCGCGATCGCTCGGGCTGCATGTTGAGGAAGTAGCCGCCGAGCTGTAGTTGGAGCTGTGCAATGTATCCGCAGAGTCGGCCGTGAGGTGCTGCGTCCTCGTGGGGTCGTAGCCAAGTGCGGTAGTTGCACTCGTACTTGAAAACCGCCCAACTACCGACAGGCTGGCAGGCGGGGGCCATGATGGCAACTAGAAGCCAGTTTTGTCGGATTTATCGCTCTACAGCTCTTTGCTGACTGTCGCCGTTGAGGTCGCAGCCCGTGGCCCAGCCGAAGTTGGCGCCCGCGCTGAGGCGGCGGCGGACAGCGAGTTCGCTGGCCCGCGCCTCTCCGCCGCACATCTCCATGATGTCGGTGCCGTGATCGATGGAGGTGCGGTCGGTGAGGAGGTGGTGGATGTCGTCGAGCCCTGTTTTTGCTGGTGGCGTTTGAGCACTCTCCAGATGGCGATCTGGTGCCAAGACCGAAGAGCCCTGGAACCATCGGGTGGGCAGGCCTGCGGTAAGACTGCCGTGGAAGTCGTCGTCGTCGTCGCACCCGTCGGCGTGACCTGGCTCGCCAAAGGCTGGGGGGCCCAGGAGATATGGGGCCAGACCAGTAAGGTCGGTGCCGCAATCGTCGTAGTGGTCCTCTACGACCGCCTCACGTGCTTTCGGCGCGTGGCGCTCTTTATCTTCGCTTTCGGGCGTGTGCGCTCTGCCGCGGGTTGGGCGCCGACAGCGCGCATGTCGCATGCGTCTGACTGTTCGTGTAAGCCTAAAAGTGCCGCGCCATGTTTGCTACTTTGGCTTGTGGTCTGGGGTGTGTTGCTTGGTGTTGCGGCGCTGGGCGTGCTGCTCGGTGTCGCGGCGGCGAGCGACCATGGTGCTGGGGGAGGCGTTCGAATCTGGTGCGCAAGCTGCCGTCGTGCCTGGTCGAGGGCGCGCCTTCCGCGTCGCGCCCGCGCTGGTGGGAACGCAGCTGCAGCGTGGCGACCAGCGCGAGACCTCGCGGCGCACCAAGGCCGTATACACGCTCTGGTTGGTGATCGTCCTGTCGTCCTCGTGCTCCTCGAGCTTGATGCTGCGCCTTCACAACTGGTTGCAAATTGGTGCTCCGGTAAGCGCCGTGAAAACTGCGCCGCTGTGCTTGGCCCACGGGGTCTGTATTGTGTCAAGTGGAGCTCAGGTATATCGACCATCTGTCGCACTGGTGGTCGTTTCCATTGCTGGCCGCGACGGCCGTGGATCACGATACTGGTGCCAGAATGCTTGACTCGTGGACGCCAGTCGGGAAAAGAGTCGCGAATGAAGTGAGTGGGTCTCGTCCGAGTCTGTTTCGCACGTGATCCGTGCAATGGTGCTGGTGGAGCTGGGCCTGCTGCCTACTTCTGCTAGGAAAGGCTGGCTGGGCCAGCCTTGCGGGCCGACCCGTCCTCAACCTAGTGTAGCGGCTGCGCGGGGTCTTCGGTGACGCAGTTGCCCTCGGGCCCTGTTTGTGCTGCGGTGCGCGATTCCTGCGGGATAGGGTCGTAGCTGAGGTATGTCATGCCGCCGTGACCCAAGCCCCCGGACCGCGGGAGGATGGGGGAAGGCTGGTAACGACCGTGATAACGGAATCCGTGATGATGCGTTTCAGAATGAGTTGGGCGATCCTCTGGCCCTGCTCGACCACGAACGTCGACCTGATGTTGTGCATGATCGCCGTGATTTCGCCGCGGTAGCCCAGGTCCATCACTCCGCCCGTGACGTCGGTGCCCTTGCGAGCTAGTCCTGAGCGTGGGGCGATCCGTATGTAGGTGCCCCGCGGAGCAAGAGCGGCCGCAGGTCGCGGACCTAACGTCCGCGCGGGCGAATCGGTCGTGGCCTGCTGCCTGAGGTGTGCTCCGCATTGGTGCTTGTGCGTTGGGGCTAAGAAATTGTATTTTGAGCTCCTTAAGCTCGCGTGCGTCGCTAGAGTCGCAGTCCTGATTGTCGCTGCCCGCTGCTAGTAGTGCGAGCTGTTTAAGTGAAAGTCCCCAGGTCGGTGGTTGGAGCTGGTCAAAATTGTCGACTGGTATGCGCAGATGACCGCGTGGAGCCGACTCGAGGTCGAAATGTATATAGTGCCTGTGCCCCAAGTGATCTCGTAGCCTCCCGGACCAGGAAGCGCTGGGCGTCTGCGTGCTACGCCTGTCTCGACAACCCCGTTGTTGGACGGCGCGGATTGCGGACCGAACGGGGCAGGGAGATCGAAGCCGTCGCCCTCCACTGCAGGAGCGCGCGCCTGGGTGGTCGCGCCGTCGCGTGTGGTCACCGCGATGGGTGTGCCTCTCAGTGGGCAACCCGTGAGCCGTCGCCCACTCCTGCTACGTAGAGTGGAAAAGGCAGCGAAGCGTTGCCCCCAGTGGTTGGACCATGCGCCCGTATCCACAATGACGCCAAGCTGGCCACCTGGAAGGTCGGTGCTCGCAGGATAGTCGGGCGAGTCGGTCGGTGGGCTCGGGCCCGTTCCTCGCAGGGTAGGCCTCCGCGGGAACGTCGGTCGCTACGGTGGAGTATGCAAGTCCAGGTATGTGCCGCATGGTCCTGCCACGTCGTCAGCTGACGCAAAACTGGAAGCGAAGCCAGAGAACTGCATGCGCTCCTGCCGTGGTGTCCCGGGTGTCGGCGCGAGCCTCGGAGTCTGCGGGGTGTCCTGCTGTGGTGGTGTCTCCGCAGGCGCGCTGATGTCTGGCGTCGGCCGGGCCGGCGCCGCGGGTGCAGAACCCGGAGTGCGGGTCTGCAGCGCGGGCCTGTAACGCAATTGCTGGGCCCGCTGTGACGCGATCTGCACCGATGAAGCGGAAATCGGCAGCGACGTCAGCCAGGCCACGGCGCGCCAGGCAGTGCACCAGGTGGGTTGTCGGTTTTCTGCACGAGCTGTAGGTGGCATGCCTGGTGCGGGATGTGGCGGCGCTGTAGGCGTGCAGCTCGATCGCCGTGTACGAAGGCCTCGATGCAGATAGGGCGCTATTGGTCGTCGCTGTTGAAGACAGTGACGTGGACTACAGCTGGTGCTGTAGCTGGCGCGGGGGGTGGATTAGTCAGGGTTTTGGTCCAATTTTGTGCCGTTCGTCGTCGCTGCTCGTCCTGTTGCTGTTAGAGCTCAAGGGCGAGCTGGGTGCTGCGGAGCTCGTCGAAATGTCGTCGTTGTGCGTGGTCGAGTGTGGGGCCTACTCCGCGCTCGATCCGCGTGGCGTGCTGATGCCGAGCGTTGAGACTGAGGGCATGTAAATCCAGCTCAGCAACTGCACATCGGCAGGCGGGGTATCTGGCGCAACGGCTCGGGCATTGACGTCGCCTGTCCAATCGCGCACTCGCTGCGGGTCCAGCGGGAAAGCGCCGGCCACTCCAGTCCAGCGCTGTGGTGTCAGTGCTGGTGGTCCTCCTTATGATGCTGGAGCTGCGGGCGCCGTAGCTGCTTCGTTCCCTACTCCTGCCGAGCGGACTGGCAACGCAGTCGCCCTGTCCGTCGGTTGAGCAGAATCCTGTCGCACGCGGCCTACGGGGTCGTTCATGTTCTGGCGTAGTCGTCGGTGTTCGGCCTCGTGAGGCCTGGGCGAAGCCGACGAGGGCGATGAAGTGCCTGCCCAGCTCGATCAATGGCTCTGGCCAACTGCCTGCCAGGAGCTGTCGGACGCAGCACTGGGAGCTGCCGCTGCTGGCCCTGGCCGCGTAGCAGCCGAAGTGGGAGTCGGTTGGCCGCCTTGCCACGGACCGGCGCTCTGCATCGGGTCACCGTTGTCGGGTCCCAGAACCGCAAATTCGGGCATCCCGAAGGTTTCCCTGGTCATCCAGACCGAGAAGGCACCTGGTGCTGCTTGTTGAGCTGCTAGTCCAGGCGCTACGTGGTGCCCCAGGTGCGTGAGTGGCGAGGTTGCCGGTGTCGGCGGCAGTGGTGCTGCGGCGGCTGGGGTGTTGAGGAAGAAGGTGGGCCCCTGTCGGTGCCGGCCAGAAAGCGCGAAGGCATTCTCCGTGGCTCTTGCCCTGGCGTTTGATGACCCTCCATGCGCGGCGCGCGGGCGTGTTGTTATTGGAGCGGCGCCATCGGGACTTGGCGCGCTCGTAGTGCGCCGCGCTGTTTTATGGGAGCGTCGCGAAGTTCGGGGCCGTCGGCAGCGATATTTTCGCCGAGTGAGCAGATGGTGCCCGGATCGGTACCAGAGTCGAAACCTGCGGCTGGATGCGCCGCCCGTGGTGCTGCGGTGCCTGCGTTGGCGGCGGCTGGTGCTGCAGCCGGACTCGGTGCCTCTCCGGGGGCTGAAGGGCCTATGGCGTCCCTGCTCGATCTGGCCCCCGTGCCATGGGCGCTCGGATCCTGGTCGTGCGCGGGCGCACCTGTGAGGGGCGTTAGGTGTTGAGGCGAACGCGCGGCCGAAGCGAGATTGCCTGGCGAGCCTTCGACCATGTGTCCAAGCCAGCCGAGCTCGCCCATCACGCGCGCCAGCTGTGGTGCGTCCGTCGGGCAGGCCATGTCGCAGTGCTGCGGGGTCATGGCGAGCTGGGCGTTCGCCGCGCCCGCCGCGCGCAGCAAGAAGAAGCTCAGGCCCTCGCGGCGGATCATGCGTTGCCCCGCCTGCTGCGCCCTGTTGCGGAGGATGTCAAACCTGGTGGCGGGGTTGTCGATGCGCTCCTGCGGCAAACGGTTGAATTTCATCAGAGCCGATGCCGCCTTCGCGCGTCCCCCCTCTCCGCGCAGGCCTCGTCGTTCGGCCGAGCTGTTCGCGCGGTGGATCATGGGCGGCGCTGGGTTGCCGTTGGTATGGCCACCTTGGATGGGGGCAGCTGGCGGCCATTCGTCCGCGTACTTGCGGGCCATGCTGGTCAAGCGAGACGAGACGAGGGCCGCTGGGCGAAACTTGTTGAGGTCTGAGTTCGGCGCTGGCCAGATCATCACCTCCCGCGCCCAGCGTTGGAAGGGCGCGCGAGCTTGCTGCTTGGCCCCCCCCCAGGTGCGGAGGCGTCGCGTGCTGCGACTGGCACCGCCGCCTGCGTCCATGCAAGCGATGCAGCTGGGGGCAACGACCATGCCCACTCCGGTGGCCTTCCATCCAGAATGGATCCACCTTCAGGTGGCGAGGAGGCGCGGCAGTACTGGTGCCCGCCAACGGCGGTGCTCTGGTAATAATCCTCGAAGCCGTCGTGGGTACCTGTCCCTGATGTGCTCTTCCTCATTGCCGCATTGGGTCTTCTCTTTTGGTATAATGGCGGGAGAGATTGTCGTGCGTCGTAGCGTCACTGTACTGCGCACTGCCAACTGTGCGATCGTCGTCCAGAAGAGGGTGCGTAGGGATTCAAGTCTGCCAGGAAGCAGGGCGTGCGAGGGTAACAATACGGGTCATTCCCAGGAGAACCGATAGCGAGTAGTCCCAAACTTGTGTAGCGTCCTCTAGAAGGATGTCATCACAATTGCCTGACACTCCACTGTGTTCCCGCTCTTGCCTGCACGCGCTTCCCGCGGCTTCCGCAACGCAGTTGCGGATAACACTGCCGACGCCGACGATGTGAGCGTCGGATCGAACGACTGCTTGACGTTGTCGGCCACACCCACATGCGGATGCAATGAGGGCGGTGCGTGCTTTTACTGTTCCCCCCCGGGCCTCCACAACGCAATTGCGCATTGCTCGCGGCCCTGTGCCGACACCGTGGGTTTGGAAGTCAGATCGCTCGACGGTCTGACGCTGACGGCGGCACTTACAGGCGAGTGCTGTGACGACGATGGCCCCCGAGAGTCTCGAACATAGTTCGAAAGTGCCCAAGGGGGGGAGGCGGGGGCGCGGGGCGCGCCGTCCTTCTGGTGGATGTCCTTGTAGATGTACTCGTGCTCCTGCCCCGTCGCGGTTCCTAGCGGGTGGGCGGCTGGTGCCCCGATAATCCCGACAGAGCTGTCCCCGGCCTCGAGGATCGGATGGAAGTGCACGGCGGCGAACGCGCTGCAGAGCGCGCGGCGCCATCTAAAGCGTGCAGAGCGGGTAGAACGGTCGCCGCCGGCACGGAGGGCAGCCTCGCGGGCCATGGCGGCGGGCGTGGTGGTGGAGCAAGATGCTCCGCTACCAAGTAGAATGTGAAACGGTGGAAACATGCGGACGATTTCTATATAGCAGAGTCTAAGAGCAGTGTGTTAAAGGGGCGTGGTAGGTGGCCACCCCGAGCCAAACGCCCATGGTGAACCGACACTGCTACCCTGCTGACGTGCTCAAGGAAGTGGTGACCTACCGTTCGTGTGAGAGGAGGAAAAGAAAGAGGAGGAGGAGGAGGAGGAGGAGGAAGAGGAGGAGGAGGAGGAGGAGGGGGAGGAGGACAAAGGGGAGGCTTCGGAGTGCTCTGATGGCTTCCAGCGATTGCCAGAGGCTCAGGGTTGCCCTGGTGCGCAGTGGTGTTCTGGAACCTCTTCCTCCTGCTGCTCGTCCATTGGAACCACCTTGAATCCCTCTTGGGGCAGCCTTGGAGCCCTTGTTCGGAAGCGTCGTGGAGCTCGTGGGTCATCTTGGTGCTGTCCTGCGCCGTTTTGGGCCCCTTTGGGCTTCTCCAGCAGCCCTCTCTGTGGACCCTTGTGGGCAATCCTGGGCCATCTTGGCCGGGACCCTTTTCTGGTATTTTAGGCGCTCTTTTGGTGCTCTCTCGCTTCGCGGGGGCTATACTCAAGCGGAGAAGTGCGGGATCCCACCGAATCGCAAAGATTTGAACGTTTCCAGTCTTGTTCCGCTGACTTTGGTGGTCAGGGGGTCCTCTTTTTCGGGTCCCTTTTGGGGCTGTCATGGGGTCATCTTGGAACCTCATGCAGTTTGGCACTTAGGCCGTCTTGGGATTTCTTGGGGCGATTAAGGGAGGCTCCAGGGAGGCTCTGGGAAGAGATGAAGCCTTTGCGTAGATCTGGGTGCCCCTGTGGCGTAACCCGCGGGACCCTGGGGCCAAGTTTCGCACGCATGAGCGAGGTCGTCGTGTTGAGCGGATGCCGCCACTCACGCCTGCGCATATTCAGCACGACGACGAAAGGATGATAATGATGATGATGCTGATGCTGATGCTGATGATGATGACGATGACGATGACGATGATGATGATGCTGCTGATGATGATGATGATGATGATGATGATGATGATGATGATGATGACGATGACGATGACGATGACGATGATGATGATGATGATGATGATGATGATGATGATGATGATGATGATGATGGTGGTTGTGGTGGTGGTGATGATGGTGAAACTATGGTGATAGCGATGATTCGCGCCATCATGGGTGATGGTGGTGATGACGGTGATGGCGGTGGCGGTGGCGATGATGACGCACGGCGAAGCACAACGCACAGTCACCCGGCCGCGCCCGCGGGGGCCACCCAGCTGGCACCGCAGTGGGACGCTGCAGGGCGGCCAGGTAATGGCAAGAGCGCGACCGAACGGTCGCCTCCCTCAGCGCCCAGGCGGTCTTCGAGGAAGTCTCGCCAGAGCCGTTCCAGACAGTGGCACCACGCTGTGGTCGTCGGCTTCCCCGCGACAGCAGCGGCGGTGCTCGCAGCTGGTGCCCTCTGCCCGTCGCGTCCGGGCTCTGTCGCCAGGAGCGACGGCGTCGCCGTCGTTCTAAGCTTGTGTCTGGCGTGCGGGCAGGCCTGACAGACGCCTGCAGGGGGGCCAACGGCTTGTACCGAAACGGCCTCAGCTGGTGCAACAAGGACCACTTGGAGGAGGAGGGATACCAGGCAGACCAGCGAGGCAACGAGTCGAGAGAGGGGAGTGACGGGGGCATGGGGGAAGCAACAGGAGGCATGCAGCTAAGCTACATTACGGGGCGACACTGCGCAGCAAGGGAAGGTTAATGACTTCGCCTATTTGGCCTTATCCAGAGCTGCAGGCTTCTCGTATCGCACCGCCTCCCTGCGCAAAATCTCCGCGATCGGACCCAGCAGCCGCTTGAAGGTCTGCCGGTCCAGCGAGAGGAGCTTGGTCTCCTCGGAAGAGTACACGCTGGCCGCGCGAGGCTGGTTCTTGATGAGAGCGAGCTCTCCGAAGTAGTCGCCGACCTTGTGAACCATCATGGTCTGCTCGGGCTGCCCCGGGACCAAACTCTGCTTCGCCACGCACTCGCCATCCAGAACGATGTAAAATTTGTCGCCGACGTCGCCCTGCTGTATGACCTGGGAATCCTTCTTCTTCGTCTCAACCCTCAACGCGTCGGCTATCGTCATCATCTCGTACATGTCTATGTTGGCAAACAAGGGGACCTTTTTCAAGAATTCAGTGTATGTGTCCCGCTTCTTCGACGCGGCGTCCTTTACAATATAATTGAACGTCTCCCGATCCAGCAACCATAACGTGCCGTCTTCTTTGGCGACCACGCTGGCTGCTCGGGCGCAGTTGTAAAGCAAGGCCAGCTCGCCGAACACCTCGCCGCTGCCACAAGTCTTGACGACCTTCTCATCGTCCCCCATCTTCTTCAGGCAATCCACCGCGCCCGTCTCGAGCATGTACATGCACTCTCCGTCGTCGCCCTGCTGGATAACACGTTCGCCAGCCGTGACCTTCTTCTCCTTAAAGGCGAGTGTCAGCGTGTTTAAATCCTGCTTGTCCAGGCCGTTGAATAAGAAAGAACTCTCCAGACAAGTCTCGATCCGCGTCTTCTGCTCCGCGGTCTTATCGTACACTGGGGCGACGAAATCAAGGCTCTTCTGATTCCACATGCCATACGCCTCGGCGGAGACGCTCTGCCGGGGCCCCCGGTTCATCTTCAGGGGTTCCGGGATCTCGTCTGGCCCTTCGTCGTCTTCCTCGTCCTCGTCCTCGTCCTCCTCGTCGACCGCCTTCGCGGGCTCGTCGGGCTTGCTCTCGGACGGCTGGGCATCTGTCCTCGAGTCGGTGCTGCTGCTGGCCTTCTTGGCCTCCAGCTGGGCCTTGCGCTCCTTGAGCTTCTCGATCTCCGTCCTGAGCTCTGCAACCTCGTCCGTCGTCGCAGAGCCGCTCCGCTGCCCCTCGAGGAGAAACTTGAGCATGAAGAAATCGGGCTCCTCCGGGCCCAGAACTAGAGGCCTCCTAGCTGGGGTCCGAGTAGATAGGGTCGGAGGATTGCACCGCATCGCCAATGCATCGGCGATGCATCGGCGACGTCGGCGATACATCGCCGACGTCGGCGTAGGTAACCACGGGCTCCACATCCAGCCGCATCGTCGGTGCATCGGCGATGCGGCGCGATCCACCGACCTCGTCTACTCGGACCTCATCCAGGGAGGCCTAAAATCATGACGCAGGCCTCGACTCCACACTTGGGACCACCTTCTCGCCGCGGGCCGTGTTACTTGATCGCCCCGGGGCTTTTTTGGTAGGTGGATCTCTCAAGCTCTCCGCCGCCTCGGGCGGTGTGCGTTACGAGCAGGAACGCAGTAAAGGCACAGGAAAGCGCGGCATTGACAGTGTAGCTCCGCACACTTGACACATGTTAACGAGCAGGAGCACAGCAAAGCCCCAGGAGAGCGAGGCACTGACAGTGTAGCTCAACATTGACACGCTGGTGGCTGGGGAGCCCCCGCGACATGTCCACGAGCGAAGACTCGTCGGTCGTGCTGCTTTTTCCTCTCCGGGAGGCCTTGGCCTCACGGGGCCCAAGAAGGGCCAGATGCGTCACGCTCGAGAGGCTCGATCCACGATCCGCGATCCTCGCTCAAAGCGGCCTCTGGAGGCCCAAACTGCAAAAACAAATAATCCGTCTTGTTTTCTGTTCCCCCCTCTCCTACCGTTTCTGTTTTCTGTGGTGTTTGCCAGAATCGCTTGTTTACCGCGACGCCCAGAAAGTCGGGGTCCTCCGGGCGCTCCAGAAGCACCGCCGTCACTAGGGCCTCCAGGATCGGGTTCACCTTCTCCTGCAGGTACATGAGGTGCTCCTGCTTTGGCGGCGCGGGCAGGCGGGGCAATGCAGTGTGAGGGGGGCGGTCTCCTGAAATGAGGGAAGAACACACGGCATAATCATAAAACTCTTGGCGCTTCGCGCGGCTGTCTTGAGTCGGCGCTTCAAATGCGCTCCGAACAAATCTGAAGGGGCCCTGGGACACACACACACATAGATAGACACAAGCAGCAGGATCCCCCATGTTTCCATATATGTTTTCTGGGTGTTGTCTCCCCCCCACACTTCCCATACTCCAGATTTCGTAATAAAGGGAGGGGGGTCTCATTTCGGGGGGGGGTCTCTTCCAGGCTATCTTGGAGGGCCTGGGGGGGTCTGGGGACGATGTTTGGGAGGGTTCTCCCACGGGGGAGGTCTGAAATGGCTTGTCTTGGAGGGTCCAGACCCCCTCCCTTTTATTACGACATCTGGAGTGCATGGCTGCAGTAGGGGCCCGACCCAAGACACCCTCCACAAGAAACCCAACCCTGAGACCCCAGGACGTCCATGGATATTCGGTGTGGGGACGCCACGATTTCCACAGCAGAGCATCGAAACCCAAGAAACCCATGGCAGCCTGGAGGCAAAGCAGGGTGCTTCTTGGTACGGGTCTCCACTGTACCCTCACAAGGTGGAACAACGCGAGGCCACGCGCAGGCTGCGCACGCGAAAGGCGGGGCGCACCGAGTTGCACGAGGGCCGAGCGCTGGAGAGACGCACGAGCACACGTGCATCCAGCTCTCGCCCAGGCTGGCCGCCCCCCGGTGCATCCAGAGCTTCCTGGAAGACGCAGGACGACGCCGACGCCGATCGCCAGGGAAGACGCAGACGCAGACGATCCTCCTCCTCCTCCTCCTCCCTCCTCCTCCCTCCTCCTCCCTCCTCCTCCTCCTCCTCCTCCTCCTCCTCCTCCTCCGTCCTCCTCCTCCTCCTCCTCCTCCTCCTCCTCCTCCTCCTCCTCCTCCATCCTCACCCACTCACTCATGGCGGTCGAGGGTGCTCCTGTAGCCATGCACATCTTTCCTGCCCCTCCACCTGGCAAGGACCTGGGTGGGAGGGGGGGCCTCCACCTCCTCCTCTCCTCCTCTCCTCCTCTCTGTCCTCTCTCCTCCTCCTCCTCCCTCCTCCTCCCTCTCTCCTCCTCCTCCTCCTCCCTCCTCCCTCCCTCCCTCCTCCTCCTCCTCCTCCTCCTCCTCCTCTCTCCTCCTCCTCCTCCTCCTCCTCCTCCTCCTCCTCCTCCTCCCTCCTTCGACCACGCGCAGGAGTGACCCTATGCAAGCGCGACCCCTGGTGCGCGGCTTTCGGGGGCCGCGGGCAGGCCGCACCCCATCGCTCGGACCGGGCGCCGGGGGGACCCCGGAAGCGCCCGCGCCAGAGGTCGCCTCGGGTAAAGGTCCCCAGACATGCGACGTCCTGATTTTGTTGAGTCGGGCAGGTCCTCCTACGGGGGGATCTTGGGCGAAAGTATTAAACAAGTCGTCAAAAATGCTCCAAACTGGCAAGCAAATAGTCAAAAACTCGTCCCCGGGGTATTTTTTTGAGAAATTTTGAGTGTTCCTCCTGTAGAGGGACAGGCCCGACTGAACCCTTTCTCCCCGGGACCGGTGTTCCATCCTGCATCGTTTTAGGACGGCCCCGCGGCCCGGCCAGGGCCCCCTGGAGGCCGACCACGGCCCAAAACCTCCCATCTGGACTTTTTTGCACGACGCGATCATGTCTGGGCCACTCTTGCGTGCCGCCGAACTCGGCGGCGCGCACAAGGGGGTGGGGGGGGGGAGGGCTCCTCAGAAGCAGGCTGCTCCTCAGAAGCCGGCCTCTACGTCTGTGGAGAAGGCCGCGCCTTCTGAGAAGCAGGGGTGCTTCCAAGAACCCCCCCCCCCCCCCCTGCGCGCGGCCGACGAACGACGACAACGACGGCACGCCGCCTGCCTGCGCTGAGCGGCTCGGGAAGGCCGCGCCCGCCGCCGAGCCCACGGCCGAGCCGGCCGTGCCGGCCATGCTGGCGGCGGCCTCGGCCCCGCGCCGCCGAGGACCGCGGCCTCTGGGCCTGCGGGACACGGCCACGGGAGGCGGCCGGCGGTGGAGCGCGGACTCGGCGCGCCCGTGGGCGGGCGGCGTCCTGCCGCGCTGCTCGCCAGAGACCCCCTCGCGCCATGGAAAGAGAGTCACGTCGTTTTGTTCCTGCTTTGGTGACCTGTCGCGACTCTCGTCCTCTATTGGTAGTCTGCTCTGGTGGTTCTCGTCCTCGTGATTTGTCTGCTTTGGTGATCTGTCGCTATTCTCGCCCTCTGGGGCCCTCGCTGGGCCCCGGGACCGCCATAAGACGACTCGGGCTGTAAGACCGGTCCCGGGGCATGGGTCGAAACCTCTGGGGGTCGACGCTACGGAAAGATCATGACGCCAGGGGTCGGGCGGGTGGTCATGGGAGGTGACCCACATTGGGGGTGCGGAAAACTGCCCTGAATGGGGCCCCTCCTCCTCCTCCTCCTCCTCCTCCTCCTCCTCCTCCTCCTCCTCCTCCTCCTCCTCCTCCTCCTCTTTCTCCCCCCCCCATTCAGGTCAGCCCCCATGGCCTTCCGCCCGAGGGGGTCTGGATGCGGCCCCGCTGCCAGAGGCCGCCCTGCGGCAGCCGAAGAAGGCTCTGGGGGTTCTCGTTGCAATCCCTTGCCGCGAATGCCCTGGCCAGATTCCGCGCTCCAGGAGCTGGCGACTGTTCCGATGACGGCAATGACCACAGCGATGACGTGAATGCGAAGGACGGTGATGGTGACGATGAAGATGGCAATAGTGAGGATGATGGTGATGGTGGTTATCAGTCGCAAAGATGGCGACGACGATGATGATGCGCAGGCCTCGGGATGCTGGTCAGGAGGGATCCTCGCCCGCAGCGGGCGCGCACCGCGCACAAAGGGCTGGCCTCGGCAGCGCCAAGGCCCGTGCCGCGCTCTTAGCGCCAGCATGCGTCTCTGGCGTCAGGTCGGACATGCCCTCCTGCAGGCTGATTTTGGACGAAAGGTGTAAACTAGTCAAAACATTCTCCACAATATTTCACAACAAGCAAAACATCGTCCCAAGACTATTTTTTGACTATTTTTGAATAGCCCTCCTGTGCAGGGACAGGCCCGACTTAAACGCTGGTGTCGATGATGTCTGCAGCCTCTGCTGCATCGACGGCAGGAGATGGCAGCTGCGCCGCGCGACCGCTGCCAGGCATGCAGAGAGCGGCTCACGTGATGGGGCCTCGGCAGCACCCTGGGCATCGCTCGGACGTCCATTCCCTGTGCTCTTTTTCGGTTTCGTGCGTGTTTTTTTCGCCAAATGATCAAGGATGCTCCTCGATGGTCTTCGCCGGAGGAAAAATGCACACGTCCGAGCGATGCCAAGCACCACGCCCGCGGCCACGAAACGCACGCGTGCGAGCAGGGCACAGCGCGCGCGGGCTCCACCCGAGAGCCCCAGCGCCACCCCGACCCCAGCGCATGGGGCGATCGCGGCACGCAGGTGGTGAGCAGAAGGAGAGCACCCTCTGCGAGCCCGGCCGCGCACGCCGGGGCGGCGCACAGGCAGTAGCAGGCAGCAGGCTGCCCGAGGAGGGGGACCACGCTTAGACTTTTTTGGGGGGGTAACATGTGTTCGTTTTTAGGGTCGGCGTTTCATAATTTCTTCGATGTGTGGGCCGATTGTTCTCCATTGTGTCGTTCTCGTTCGCGCCGCCCTCGGCTCGGTCTCGTCTTGTGCAGCTGTTCTTTTCTTTTTTTTTCCGGGGGGGGGGGGGGGCAAACGGTTTGTGTGGTTGGCGGAGCACCGAACAGCGGAACACAGAAAGGACAGCCACTGCTTGCACCACTCACCAAGGATCGCGCCCCTCCCGCCGCACCCACCCAGAAGCCCCCCGCGCCGCCGAGGGCCGCGCACTGCAGGAGCCCGGCCCGCGCGCGGGGCGGGCGCGCCTCAGCTCTGGCAGCGCGCGGGGGCGGCGCGGGTCCGAGTGCACGGGGCCCAGTCGTCACAAGGGGGGAGGGGGGATGGGGGGCGCGGAGGGTGCAGCGGGGGAGGAGGGGGAGAAGGAGGAGGGACGAGGGGGGGAGGACGGGGCGGATGCAGGGGGAGGACGGTGGAGGAGGGACAGGATGGGGAGGGAGGAGGAGGAAGAGGATCACAGTGATCGTGCTACCAGCAGGGACCTTGAATAAGGAACGCATGGGTTTTCCTCGCTGCGGCGAGCACCAGCCACGAGTTCATTTGCGAAAATCAACAGAACGGCCCGAAAGCACGGGCCCCTCATGAACCAGCAAAATTGTCCTTGCGAGCCTAGCGCGACCCACAACAGGGGAACACTCCCCAAGTTAGCAACTATGCAAGGATGGCATGGCTTAGGATTGCTTTGCCTTGCGTCGCATTGGTTACTTTGCATGGCTTTGCATTGCATTGCTTGGCGTTGCTTGGCCTTGCTTGGCATCGACTGGCATTGATTTGCATTGCTTTGCATTGCTTCGCACTGCTTGCAAACGCTTAACATTCCATTGCTGTGCATTGCTTTGCATTACTTTGCTCTGTTTGGCATTGTCTGGCATTGGCTTTGCCTTACTTGGCATTCGTTGGTGTTGCTTTGCACCCTTTGGCGTTAATTGGCATTGCTTGGCATTGACTGGCATTGCTTTGAATTGTTTGGCGTTGCTTGTCATTGCGTGGCAGTGCTTGGCAATCCAGGGAAGGCAAAGCCCGAATGGGGAATGTTAGCGTCTCGACTGGAGGATAGGGATGATGGGGAGGAAAAACGATAAGGACCGAAGGGGGAAGAAGGTTGGAAGGAGAGAGCGATGGAGAGAGGAACACGTTACGCGATATTCGATATTACATCTTGTCACACCGCCAAGTGTCCGAGAGATCACCTCTCTCCAGTCCTGCTGCTGTCGGAGCCTTTGGATCAACGACGTCTGCGGCGCAACTGC
The DNA here is from genome assembly GCA_963575745.1 of Prorocentrum cordatum. NCBI lineage: Eukaryota > Dinophyceae > Prorocentrales > Prorocentraceae > Prorocentrum > Prorocentrum cordatum. The sequence continues at coordinate 57,547 of CAUYUJ010011692.1, read as the reverse complement.
TGGAGAATCAACTCGAACTTCATGCTCTGCAGCGGGATCATCGGCGAGTGCGCGAATTACTTCGCAATCCTCCGTATCGCAGATGGAGGCCTTGAGTTGCAAAAGCCTTGCTCAGCCAGCGCTCCGCCTCTGGGAGGAATGAGAGGGAGGACAGAGAGGAGAGGGGGAAACCACCGAGCCTGGAAATGCAGCCTGCTGTATCGCATTACGCGCAAATCCAATCACCTCCAACAGAGGCTCCGCGAATCTGTCTGCGATGATGCCTCACCATTCGGGCCGCCAGGGGTCGCCCGGTTCCTGGGCCCTACAATGCTATGCTGTGCTCCTGGCGGCCAGGGAAGCGCGAACGTGGAGCGAAAAGCCGCCAACCGAATTCCGGCCATGTGCGATCCAACGGGTCCTGAAGACCAGCGGAACCTGACAATAGCCCCGGGTTCGGGGAGCGGGCATCCCACCGGTGACCCACACGGTCGGGAACTCTTGCTCAGCGTGTCGCCGCGGCGGCCCCGGCGACATGCAATGCCCTGCGAGCGGAAAGCATGTCCCTCCGCTCCGCGGGAGGTTCGGGAAAACCTGGGACGTTGACGCATGGGGACGAAGAGGTGGTAATTAACGTCTTGCACCGAAGCATGGTGGTCCAGAGCCGGCGGAGAGACACGCTATCCAAAAGTTCCCGACCGTATAACGCTGAATAGAATCCGACCCCGCTTGTTTGGGCCATGTGTTATTCGCAACAAGAAAACAATTACTGGATTTAGGCTAGCCCGCTTGTCCATCAAGGGAGGAACAGCAATGGCGATTGGGCGCGCATGGGATTTCGAATGGTTTGGAGGGAACGAAAAAGAAAGCAGGAAGGAGAAGTGTGGGATGGAGGGGGGTAGGAGGACGGAGAAACGCTCGAGAGACGACGGACGTAAAAGGAGGGACGAGTAGGGGGTGGGACCGCGGTGCAAAAGATATCTTCGGCTTTTGGGAAAATATTGGATGGGCTCACAGACCAGTGGCTCGCAGTGGCGGCCCGTATCCTCGGTTTGACCCCTCCCCTCAGCAGCCGGGCGAGCTCCTTGCCGCCGAGAACCGAGAGTTGGGCCAACCCAGATCTTGGCATCTGTTCCCAACAAGTGGGTGCGGGCCAAACCGTGGTTTGAACTCTTATCGCCGTGTCGTTCATGACGGGGAAGGGCCCCGTGGAAGGACAGGTCCGGACCTGGGGAAAGCCAGGACACATTGTCCATCAAAGGTACTTTTCTGACCGTCTTGGGGCCTGGGAGCGGTCCCAGGAGGCAGGAGATGGCGAACAGCCTCCAGACTCATTTTGGGGGGCGGCAGTGACCTGGGGCAGCTGCCAGGAGAGGGGAGGAGCAGGAGGAGGAGGAGGGAGAGGAGGAGGAGGAGGAGGAGGAGGAGGAGGAGGAGGAGGAGGAGGAGGAGGAGGAGGACGAGGAGGAGGAGGAGGAGGAGGAGGAGGAGGAGGAGCGAACGTCCACTGGCGGACATCTGTTGCTGCTCTAAGGGCGGCGGGTGGGTGCACGGAGCGCCGCCCGCGGCTCGTCTATAATGTTGTGAGGCGGCTGGGGCGCGGAGGCAGAGCAGCGCGAGCCAGCGCCACCAGTGAGATCAGGCGGCAGCCTCAGAGCGTGGCGGGCGACCGTGAAGAAGTTCACGGTCTTGGAGTATGTCAGCAGGCCCTCGGACGCGGCCTCTTTGGACATGTGGTAGGCGCGGCGCGAGACCGCGAGGCGGGCGGCCGCGCTCCTGATGCCGTTCTCCCCGTCGTAGGACTGCTCCGCGCCGCCCAAGCCCAGGCGATGAAGTAGTTCTGGTGCCAGCTGCCCGCGTGGAAGTGCAGCATGGTGCATGAGGCGAGGGCAGCGGAGGTAGTGGTCGATGGCGTCCTTGTTGTCGCAGCCGAAGTGGCAGCCCCGCTTGGTGTGCAGCACGTGCATCCTGTATGAAGTCGTCCATCCGCCACTGAGGGTCTTCATCGCTGCCCACAGTCTGGCGGGCGGGAGCTCGGCCAGGTGAACCCTCAGCCGTAACCAGCGCTCCTTCAGGTCGGGGGGGAGGGCGTTCGCGCCAATGAGGTTGGGGTCGTCCGTCTCCATGTCATCAGGAGGATCTGGCTCGCCAGGCGGGGCAGGGTCAGGATGTGCGTCACGTAGTGCATCAACCCAGCGTCGGCGGGCACGATGCTCAGCAGCCAGCTCCGCTTCGTGTCGAGATGCTTCGCGTAGGTCTTCAGCGCGGGGGCCAGGGTTGCCCAGCAAGCGGAGCTCCAGCAGGCGGCGGCCGAAGGCGCCATCCTCCCATGCTTGAAGACACATCGCCCTCGCAATGGAGAACCTCTGGGTGTCGGTCTGGTACAACGGGCGAAGTTCATCTCGGAGAAGAACGCTTGCCGCGTAGTTCTCGCACCAGCTCTGCCAGTCGGCCCAGTTGTCGATGCTCCGAAGGTTGAGAAAGATGTCGGGAAGCCAGCGCGCAGACCATGCAGCAGCCCTTCGTTGAAGGCGGTCTTGTACGTCCTCAGCTTCAGCCAGGGCTTCATCTCGTGGGCGGCGGGCATGTTGTCGTCCAAAGTTAGCAGGATACCAGGCAGTGAGGCGACGCAGGATCGTGATGTGCATGGTGTCATTGTAGAGCTTCTCTTGTCACGCGAGCTGGTACGCCTTCTGTGGGGCGCGCTTCCGCCAACGAGGAACGTCTCCATCATCGCGTCCCGCAAGCTGAGAAACCCGGCGCCAGGCACGTTGGATACCAGTGTCCTTGCTGTCTGAGCAGCAGGGCGGCGCGGGTGAAGTGCCAGCTGAGCAGCAAGAAGGCCTTGGCGAGCAGCGTGGCGATGCGCTTCATGAAGCGTAGCGCGGGCACGCGACTCGTTGTCAAGCTCACGGGCGATGCGCTTGAACGAGGAGCCCTTCCCTTTGGCAAAGAAGGTGGACGTGAGGGAGCCCTTGAGCCGCTGAACGATGGACGTCGGGTCCTGCCAACACGGAGCGATCCAGCGGCCCTCGATCACGGCGCGCATGGGGAGCTCCAGCATCGCCGTCTCATGGAGTTCGTCGTGCAGGTGCGTCCAGTTCTTGATGGTGAAGTGAGCCGTTCGCCACATCGTCGCTGCGAGGAGTGTCTCGATGCCGTTCGGGGTCTCGACGTTCGTCCACAAGGTCATGGCTTGGACGTCGGTCTTGGCGAAGCAGTTCGGGGCGGCCCTCAACAATTTGTGGATGGCCTGAAGCTCCTTGGACAGCAGGGCGGGCGGCGGCTCGTAGAGCTGGCCGACGTAGGAGGGGCAGGTGACCGCGGCGACGTTGTACAGCTTGATGCATGTCTGAAGAGGGCCGTGTGATAGCGAAAGTTTCTCAATGCGGTCCCACCACTTGCTTGTTGGCGCCTTCCATTGTTCCTGAGCCGCAGCGCCTGGTCCAACCATGAACCCTAGATGTCGAGCCATAGCCGCGACTTTGAAGTTCTGCCAAGGTGGGTGGATCTCGGTCAAATAGGCGCGGATCTCCTGGCGCAGCGGCTCTGTGGGGAGGGTCCAAGTGGGGGCGATGATGCACTTCTTCGCTTGGAGCTTCAGGCCCGCGAGTTTTTCAGCAGCGCCAAAATGAGGTACCAGTCGTTCGAGATCTCGAAGGCGTGCAAATATGATGCCGAGGTCGTCCGCACATGCACTGACCAGCCCTCTCTGGATGGCCTGGGGCTCGGAGCTGATAGAGCGCACGAACGGGTCGAACGTGAGCGCCCGCAGCGTGCCGCTCAATGGGCACCCCGGAGCGACGCCCGGGGAGGCAATGAAAAGCGGCTGCAGGACCCCATTCAGCTCGAGAAAGGATAGCGGCATGTAGTAGCAGGCGCGCAGGAGCTTGAGCATGCGGCCCGAAATGCCCCAGCGAGACAACACACTCCAGAGCCATTGGCGACCTATGCCCAGGAACGCTGCCGCGATGTCGAGGCTGATGAAGATGGGCTGGTCGTTCTCGACGGACGGTTGTGCGCTGAGCCTGCGGTCCTCGGTGTCAACGACCACGACGTTGCGTAGAAATTGTCGTCCATTGACGAACCCTGTTGTTAATCTGCTGTGTCGGCAGCCAAGGTATGGAGGGAGCGGTTGGCGGCTGAGGCAAGCAACTTGATGTCCGTGTTTCTCATGGAAAGAGGCCGTAGACAGTCAGGCGTTCTTGTGCATTCAGCCACGCCAAGCGGCTCGTCGCCCTTGGAGAGCATGGCCATGAGCGAGTGGTTGATGTCGAAGGAGGGCGAGCCCGAGTCGGGGTCAACGATGTCCTGGGCGAGTTCGGCGAGCACCGTGAACGCCGACGGAGTTTGAAGCCAGGCGCGGTATGGTAGCCGATCGGGTCCAGGAGCAGAATCGTGTGCGAGACGGGCCGCCCGTTCAAGTGCGTGGGCGTCAGGAATCGGTAGGTTGCGTTCAGGTCGCTGAGTGAAGATGCCTATCAAGTAGGAGCGGATGGCCGACTCGTCGACGAGTTTGGCGGAGAAGATCGGGACCGAGTGGTTCATGGTGGCGGAATGCATCGCGCCTGGGTCGGAGGTGGTGTGCGAGCCTGAGTTCGTCACGATCTTGATGCCCGACAGGATTCGGCGCTTGGAGAAGGGTTTCCATAGTTCGCCACGTCGGCCTTCGTGCCTGGCCTTGCGCCGCCAGCGGTCGCCCAGTTGGGTGTTCGACTCTGCGTAGGCGGCACGAGAGCGAGCGGCGGCCTTGGCTTTCCTCTCTTCGATGAGGGCAGTGTGGGTGGTGCCCGTCTCATTCTTGAACAACGCAGGGTCGATCAAGGGCGCGTTCCCGTTCTGCACGCGCAGGTGGATGGCGGCGAGATCCGTGTTGGCGATCATGGTGGTGGCGAGGCGGGTGTCCTGGCACCAGATCGCCCTTGCAATGCTTCGCAATGTCATGGCTCGTACCTCCTTGGCGATCGGTGCCGACTGGCTCGATAACTCGGCCGACGCGATGGAGGACATGGCGTTCCTGGCGAGCAGAGCTGCCTCGGTCATGGCGGTCTTGTTCACTTTCCACTTGGTGGTCGGGGGCAGGATCGTGACGTCGATCATGTTAAGCAATTTCTCTATGTGGTGGGAGTAGTGGGGCGAGCCGAAGATGAATGCAGGAATGCCACGTTCAGCTGGAGGACGTAGTTGTATGGGTCGAATACGCAGGTGCATGATCTTGTGATCGCTGTCCATGCCGTGTGGGCCTTCCAAGGGGGCATCGTTCGCGGTCAGTAACGTCTCCATGTTCGGCGTGGCATGGGCAGGCAAGGAGATGCAGCATCTGTCAATCGTGGACTCGGACATGGTAGCGATGTTCCTGTGCGTGGTCGACAGCGTGGTAATCTCGATCAGGTCCTTGAAGAGGTTGCGCCAGAAGACGGGTTGGTACTGGTGCCGCTGAGCGGCCGTGGTGTCAGAGTCGACGGGAGAGTTGAGGCCCCTGGGCGGGAACTCGGACACGCTGAAGTCCCCTAGCAGAACGAGAAGTCGCGCACGTGGACGTTCATCAGCATGGGCACGGAGCCGTTGTAGATATTGCTGTATGTCACGGCGGTCCGTGGGCGAGAGGTCGCGATTGTGAAATGTTCACCATGGTCACGACATGGCGCCTTCGAGCGTCGGTGACTCGGAGCCAAGCCGCTCGCCCTGGAACGATGACTTCGGATTCATGAAGTGGTCGTTCTTCGGGTGGGCGGGGTCGCTCTGCCTTGTCGAAGGGCAGCAGGAAACCAATCCCGCCTGCGGTCGTGGAGTATAGCGGCGGCTCGTTGGCGGAGTCGCGTCGCGGTTCAGCACCAACTGTGGGTGGAAAACCAAGTGGGGATGCTCGGTCGACCCGGCCAGGTGCAGGAGGTCCTCGTACGTGCCGTGCGTCTCCTGCAAGGCCAGCACCGCCCGCTGACGAAGGAGGGGAAGAAGATGACGGCGCTTGGCATGCCTGCGTACATCGGAGCGTCCCAGCAATGCCTGAGTGCTCCAATATGCGATGTTCAGTCCTTCTCGAGCAAGTTTTTTCCACCCAATGGAGACCACCTGCCGTCAAAGCCACCGCACTGCCGTGAGAGGATCGACAAAGGCGGTGGCGAACTCGGCGGCGATGTCTTTCTGCAGCGTGGCATCGATGTTGTTAGCCACGGCAGTAGCAGCCCAACGCAGAACAGTGGCTTGCTCGGGTGACGAGCCCACCAGGATCTGGACGAGAACGTCGCCCTTGACAGAGAGGTATCCTGCGGACCTGTGCACTCTGACGTCGGTGGTGCCAGCCTTGGCCTGTAGGATCTTGGCGAGCTTCTTGATCTGGACTTCGCGCCTGGCCATCTTGGGGCTTTTGTCACCACTAAGATATAGAGGGTAAGTAGTCCCAGCCACGACGATGCTGAAGTCGCGCCAGTCGTTGCCCACGCGGAGGTTGTCGTACAACTTCCTCGCGCGGGGCTCCGCCAGCAGAGTGCCGCCCGTGACGGAGATGGAGTGGCGGCGTTGAGGACCTGTTGTGTTGAGGGCGATCTGAGCCCCAGTAACCGCAGCCGCTCGGAACCAGTCTGCCAAAGCGGGTAGCATGTCCGCCCCCACCATGGGTACGGAGCAGCCGATCCAGAACGTGACGGGGTCGGGCTCACGGTCCCACGAGCCCATGCTGGTAGCGTTGATCGATGGTGCACGAGCCTCGGCCTCTGAAACGGTGGCCTCCAACTCTGCAACTGATGCCTTGAGCTCGGCGTTGGCCACCTCGGTTTTGTCCATGCACTGCTTGACCAGGAAGACCTCCCGTTCGGTGCGTTCGTTCTTCTGCGTGAGGTCCTTTGCGATGTCGGCAACCGATTCGAGGAATTTGGCACTGGCTGCATCACACACACACACACACACACACACCTTTGGCCGTGGATTCGAAGGTCGAAACCACTGCTTGTGCGGCGGGAACTTCTTCGAGCTGCTTGCGTACGTGAGCAGGAAGGGCCTCAGCACCGAGCTTGGCGGCGGATGCAGCCCACGGGTCCTCCCTTGGCACGGGCGTCGGCGGCACAAGCTGATGCAGTTCTCCTGGCTTCTTCTCCCATGCTTGCGAGAATGAGAGTGGGCCCGCGCCAGCCCGCACAAATATGAGCGCGTCGATATGTAGGAATATGGAAGCCGCCAACGTCGTGGGCACGACGAGACCAAACGTGGTCCTGCGCTGTCCCTGGACCAAAGGTCTCCGCTTCCTGCCGCGGGGCAAAATCATCTTGAGCCAAGATGGCTACGGAGGAGGAGGAGGAGGGGGAGGAGGAGGAGGAGGAGGAGGAGGAGGAGGAGGTAGAGGCAGAGGAGGAAGACGAGGAGAAGGAGGAGGAGGAAGCAGAGGCAGAGGCAGAGGCAGAGGAGGAGGAGGAGGAGGAGGAGGAGGAGGAGGAGGGATCCCTCAATTTCCTGGTGATCACTGCCGCCTGGAGCGCTCCTCGCTGCCAGGACCTCCCTAGGCAGCCAGGGGTCGACGCCCTTCCGCGAGGATCCAAAGCAAAAGTCCCACCCCGTCTCTCAACAGCAGCAGCAGCCAGGAACGGCCCCTGCTGCCCAAGCTGCTGAGTAAGGGGTCGAACAATTGCTTGCCTCTTCTCGCCTTACCGTCGCTCGGACGTCCATTTCCTGTGCATGTTTTGGTTTCGTGCATTTTTTTGCTCGATGATCCAGGATGCTCCTCCAGGGTCATCGCTGAGAAAAGATGCACACGTCCGAGTGATGCCAGGTCACCCCGAAACCGAGAGTGCTCCTTACCGCTGGGAGCCTCGGCGCTCAAGAGCGCCTCCCAGCGCCAGTAGGGCGGCGGATCGTACTTTTGCGTTTTTTTCGGCGACCAGGGGCGCTCCCAACCCTGCTGGGGTGATCAATGCGTAGCCACGGCTCTTCTCCAAATACCCCTGTCGGACTTTGATCCAGCTACCCCCCCCGGACAGCCTCAGGGAGCTCCAGCGAAAGTAACAACGCGCCTAACACACCAGCGCTTTGTCACTCCCCCCACCCCTTTGACTCATCCCCTCCCGTCCCTTTTCCACTTCTCCGTCTCGTTTACTCCTCCTTCTCCCCTTCCCTCTCCCCCTCCCCTTCCTTCTCCTCCCCTCTCCGTTCCTCTTTCTTCTGGTGCATCCCCCCAAACCAATATGTCGGCCTCGGTGTGGACTCGCTTGACATCGTCCTCGATGTGGACTGGCTTCGAGTCTACGTCCCCGATAGTCCCTGCGTGGTCAGGGATGTCTCTTATCATCATCTCTCAAGCCCTCCCTGCTTTTCTGCGTCCTTCGCTCCTTCCTCCTGGTCACCCTCCTGCCGCTGCACCTCCTCCTGCACCTCCTCCTCCTCCTCCTTCTTCTCACTCCTCCTCCCTGCTGCTGCTGATACTCGTCCTCTCCTCTTCTTTTCTCCCTGTTCACCGTTTGTTCTTTCATCTCCTCCTCCTCCTCCTCCTCCACCTCATTGTCTCACTCTTCCTCCACCCTCATCCGTCTTTATCGCTCCTCTTCTTCCTCCCTCCCTCCTCCCCCCGTTCTCCAACGTCCTTCTCCTGCTCCTCCTCCTGCTGTTCGCTCTTCCCCTCACCCTGCTCCTCCCAATACCCCTCGTGCTCCACCTTCTCCGACTCTTCCTCCTATTCGTCCTCATGCTTATCCTTGGCCTACTCTCCCTGATCCTCCTCCTTGTCCTCACTTCTCTGCCCTCTGTGAGCCCTTTCCCCCCTCCTCCGCATCCGCAAGGCAAAGTGTTCCTGGAAACTTCCGACAGACTTTGGCATCTCGGGGCGTCTTGGGGCCACCTTGGGCCGACCATGGAGATTGTCTTGGCGTGTCGCACCCGGTTTTCCCGGTCCGGGACGAATCCTTGGGGCTCAGGGTGGGTTTCTCGTGGACCGTGGACTGTTTCCTGTGAACGAGCTCGTGATGTACGTCCTCGTTCGCAATTACTCAATATGAATACTACTCTCCCTCTTCCCCGGATGACGTCTTGGGAGTAGCCGCCCCCCCCCCGCGTATTGTTTTTTACACACAGGTTTCCCCGGAGTTGGGTTTTCGCCTGCATTTGTTTCCAAAATGCTGCTCTCGCTGAGGCGCCGGCCTCATTTTCGGGCCCCGCTCGTTCCGAATCGTGCTCCCGCTGCAGCGTGGGTCTCATTTTCGGATCGGTGTTTTGCCTCCGTCGTTCAGGATGGCGTTCTCGCCCCAGCGCGGGCCTCTTTCTCGCGCGCCCATCCGCCCGCCACCACCGCACCGCGCCCCGCCCCGCCCACCGCCACTTCCACCCACCAACGCACGCACGCACGCACGCACGCGCACCGCCACCACCACCCCACTACCTCACCCACCACCACCACGCTACACCGCGTCACACCACATTACACGCGCGCGCACACAGACACACACGCACGCACACACACACACACACATACACACGCACACACACACACACGCACACACACCACCACCACTACCACCACCACCGCCATCACGCACGCACGCACCTGGCCCACCACCAAACCACCAAGACGCCACACCACGTCACACCACAGCACACGCGCACGCACGCACACACACACACACCACCCACCACCACCACCACCACCATCATCACCACCAGCAGCACCAGCAGCACCAGCAGCACCAGCAGCACCAGCAGCACCAGCAGCACCAGCAGCACCAGCAGCACCAGCAGCACCAGCAGCACCAGCAGCACCA
>CAUYUJ010011692.1:0-47728 GCA_963575745.1 Prorocentrum cordatum | reverse complement strand
TTGGCGGGCGGCCGCAAGCAGGGCAGGCCAAGCGGCGGGGCCGACTTGGAGGAACAAAGCGACAAGGCGGTCGCTGGCGGTGGCGAAGAACAAGATACGAGCCCGCGCGCGCTCGGGCAGCGCAGCAAGAACTGTGGAGGCGGCGGCGGCTTGCAGGTAGCGCTCGGCACTGGAAGCTTGACGCCAGCGCCCTCGCCAGAAGACGCGGGGGACGTCTTCCGTAGCGATATAGAAGTCTGTTGCGCCAGAGCCCCGCAGACAAGCGGGCGTCAGGTTGAGCCCCAGACCTGCTTTGGCAAGAGGGACGCCCAGAGCCAAAAGCAGATGATTCCACCGAGTACGGAAGCCGCTCGCGCCGAAGGGGGCGAGAGGATCGGTGGAAGCCAACCTCCCAAACACTTGATTCAATACCTTCACCGTGCCCCGATCGGAGCAGCGAGCATGTTGCGTCGGGTACGTTCTTCTGGTCTTTGGAACAATAATCGAAAGAAAAGCATCCCCTTCAACTTCGAGACGGTCGCATGGAAGCGACAGGTCACAGCGGCGTGACGCCAGCAGTTCGCCAGGCCTGAGGAACATCGTGAAGCCCATGAGCAGCAGCGCCGCCATCACCGGCCAGTCCCAGGCGAGACAGAGCCCGACCATGGCGCGCAGCAGCGCGCGTGGCAAGGGGGGACGGAGCTTTGGCGGCTCCGCAAGCTTCCATTGTTTCGCTACGTCCCAAGCTTCTGTCAGAAAGGCCTTCCAATGCGGAAGGGCGCTTTGGATTCCCAAGATGGCATGGACCAAAATATAATGAGGGAAACCTGCATCATGAAGCCACACGCCGAAGGTCGCGAGGAAACGGGCGAGAAGCATCCCGCTTCGGTAAAGTGTGGCGGGTGGCACGCCAGTGTGTTCTGCTAACCACAGCTCGAAGGCATCAATCGATCTCGAGCGACGGTCGAGATACGCGGAGGTGAGGTGAGAATCGCGCACGAAGTGAGTGCGCGGAGGGCGAGCGGGCGCGGACGGCGCAGCCCGACTAAGCCCTTGGCCTGCGGTCGGAGCCGCGGCTCCCAGAGAGATGCAGAGGCCGCATACGCACCACAGGATGAGCGCAGGGCGGCCAGGGCTTGGAGAGCTGATCAGCGTGGCGGCCCTCCTGCGCCTGGACGCGTAGAAGGGCGGAACGAGGGCGTCCCGCCCGTCGGTCTCGAACCCCGACGCCTCCGCCAGCATCGCCCGCGCCGAGCTGAAGGATCCGCCCATGTTACGGTAGGCGCGGCGAGCCCCTGCTTCGATCTCGGCTGGCAGAGCGTCCCCTCCCTCGAGGGTCGCCCAGTCAAAAGGCGGGCGCGGCTCGGCACGCGCAGCTGCGGCTGCTTCGGCGAGCTCGGAACGAGCTGCCGAGGACGTGAAACCCGAATGATGTGGAACGGGCCCCACCTCCGCGAAGGCGTCGAGGATCTCGGACGGAGGGGAGTGGGATCCCCACAGCGCTGCTGGGATGGCGCCGTGACTGTCCTGCACATGGTACAGACGGTCGAAAAGGCAGGCCAATTTGCCCGCGCGCCGCCGCTGCTCGATCTTTGAGCCGAGCCCGATGCCACGGATGGCGCCCGCCCCCATGGCTTGGAGGTCAGCATGCGCGGGGATAGCTTCGGGCTCGACGACGGCCACGTAAGGATGCAACCACGAGGCCTCGTCGATCGGCTCGGCGCCGCCTGTCTGAAACAGGCGTTTGTAGGCGTGCAAGGCCCGCAGGAGGCAGTGCAAGTCATCCTTGCCCTCGGGCTCGGCGGCCCCTGCGGGTGCGAAAGACCTCAGCCACGACGCCGCGCTCTGGAAGGCAGCTTGCCAGGCGGGCCCCCACCTCACCACAGTGATCTTCTCACCGCCGATGTTGAGGCGCCACGCTAGGGCGCTGGCGGCCCCTGGAGGCAAGGGCTGCTCAGCGGCCGCAGAGGCCGCGCGCCGCGCTGCGAAGGCTGCAGCCGCGGCGCTTCCAGCGTCACCGCTGTGAAAGCCGCTGAGATGCAGCTCGGGCTCTGAAGCTCGGCCAAGCGCGAAGCCACTCGAAGACCCCCCTTCCTCGGCGGCGCGCCCTCCTCCCTGCGGGGCCGCAACGGCATCGCTGGAAGAGCGCATGCCTACCGAAGTCGGAGGGGCCTGAGCAGCGGAGTCCGCGCGGGAGTTGCCTGCGAAGGCGACGTCCGAGCTCGCACCATGGCGGGGCGTGGCTGGCTGCTGCGAAGTGGCGGGGCTCGGGCGACGCTTCGGAGCGACTCGAGGGGAGCGCGCCTCGCGACGCCCAGGCGACGTCGCCTGACGCGAAGGCGCACGAGAGGTGTCGCGCGCGTTCGCTCGACTAAGCCCCTGGCCGGCGGCCGACCCGCGGGATCGCGACGCCGCACGCCCACCAGAGTGGTGACGGGGTGGTGGCGGCGGCGGGGGGACGGGCCGCGGCGTCTCGGAGCCTGCACGCGAGCCGCGGCCCCGAGAGCGGCTGCGAGCCGCGGCGTGAGCGGCGGGCGGAGAGGCCTCCGCGCGGCGAGGGAAGGCCGCCTGCAAGCGGAGGAGGACCTCGGGGGTCAGGCCCGCCACGACGCGCTCGAGGTCCACCGAGGAGTCAGCGAGGGCACTCAGCACGACGTCCTCGAGCTCCGTCGGAGAGTCCTCCTCGCACGCGGGCTCCGCTCTCGAGCGGCTGCGAACGCTCGCGGGCGGAGACCCGTCAGGAGTGTGCGGGCCCTCCGATGCCTCCCCCGCCGGCGGCCCCGACGGCTCCTCAGGCGAGATCGGGCCGCCGACGGGAGGCGAGGAGCAGCCCCCCGAGGGAGAGGTGTGGTCAGTCCCGTACGGGTTCGGAGACCGCGTGCGGCTGCGGGCAGGGCTGCGGCTCCGCGGTGGAGGGCCCACTCCCGCGGCGGAGCTGGGGCGTGCCGCGCCTGCCCAGCGGCGCGCATTGGCAGTGCGACGCGCCCTGCGGCCCGGCGCCGTGGCGGCCCCCCCCTCAGGGGCGGGGAGCGCCGCCATCGAAGCCCGCCGCTGCTTGGCGGCGCGCCTGGTGCGCGCGGCGCCCGTGCGCGAGGCGGAGTGCTGCGCGTGACCACCGCGATTGGGCTGGTCCTCGACTGCTTCGTCCCGCGGGCCCAGGCGGGCGCGGACCGCGCGCCCCTCACGACGGCTGAAGCTGGACGCTGGGTCGTCGGCAGGTCTCGCCAGGGCGCGCGGGTCCACAGCTTCCACCTCGGCCAGGGAGCGCCCAGTGGACGACGCGGGGGCGTCCCCAGCACGAGCGGCACGATCCGCGTTGGCGAGGCCCGTCGAGACCTCAGCGTTGTGCAGGACGGCGCGCAGAGTTTTGCGCCAATCCCGACCCAGCTGGACGGGAGCCGTACGCGGCAAGCCCGCGGCCTCACGACTGGCGGCCTCGCGCAAGCGTCGGAAGTAGGCGCGATCGGCCATCCCCGTATCCCGCGAGGAGAGCGAAAAGAAAAAAAAAGACACAAAAAGAAAAAAAAAATAAAACGAAAAAAAAAAAATGAAAAAAAATAATAAAACAGTTAAGAAAACGACCCCGCAACCCCGACCTCCCATCAGAACCCCCCGCTCCCCCACCCCAACTGCCCCAGTTAGCAGCCCGTTCATTGGCCTCGCACGTGCACGCTCGCCGTTCCCGCACGCCAACGCCGTGCGATGCCTAGCCAGCTCCGTTGCCCAGGATGTGCGTCGGTCACGACGCGGAGCCCTCGCGCGTCGAGCTCCACGCGGCCGCGCGACACGGCGGAGGCGAGGATGGAATCAGACTCAGCCGCCCGCGTCGCGAGGGCAGACGAAACCCCGCTCCTTGGGAGAGGCGCGCCCGAGGCGGGGAGGGCAGCCCGAGGGGCCAGCTCCGCACTCGCCAGGGCGACCCGCGAAGAGACCGCTTCTTCGAGCGCCTGAAGGGCCATGGTCGACCCAGGAGCCAGCTTGCCCTTGCGGGCGACCTTCCCTGCCGCTTTTGCCTGGGCGTAGGCGCGAGCGGCAGGACCGTCACCGCCCGTGCTAGGACCATCGGGCGGCGCGGCGGCCTGCGAGACGGCCTGGAGCAACACTGACTTTGCGTCACAGAGCTGCTTCCACTTCAGCGCGCGGGCTGCTCGCTCGTCGGCGCCCAGGTGCGCGGGAGCCCTGTCTGGATGGTAGACTAGGGACTGGCGCCTGAAGGCGGCCTCAATTGTGCCGCGCGAGGCCCCGTCCACTACGCCAAGCAGTTGGCGAGAGGCGCTCACCCTGGCCGCTCGCTGGAAGATGCGGGGGGTAGCAGCCGTGGCCCCCTTTGGCGCTTCCCGCGAGCCGACGCGCGACGAGCCCCCCCCGATCGCAGGCGGAGGGGCCGCCGCGGCCTTGGAGCGGAGGGCCAGTGGCGGAGCACGCTTGGCGGCCGGGGGAGCCGAACCAGCGCTGGCGGCGGCAGGGTCGGGGCCGTGCGAGCCGCCCTCCGAGGACGCAGACGCTTTGGGCGTGGCGTCTGCTGTGGATGTGAGAGGCCGGTCGCTGTCAGCGAAGAGCGCGTAGCGAGGCCCGCGACGCTCTCCGCTGGCGAGAGCAGCTTCGCTGCTGCTCTCGGCGGCGCCCGAGGGGTCGAGGGCTTCGCCCTGGGCGCCGTCGCCGGCGGCGTCGGCGGCCATCCCCGCACCCCCCGAGAGGGGGGGGGCGGCCGCCCAACGGTGGCTGAGCAACCCCTCGGGGCCTCGAGCCACAAGCTGCGCAACAAATCGGCCCCAGAGACAAGTAGGGAATGACGAGCGGGAGTCGGCGTACGCGATGCAATCAAAGCGAGTAAATTCTCCTCTCTCTGCTTCCACAAGCCAGGCGGGAGGGTCACGAGACGGGGGCCTCACCGCACGGTTGCGCGTGGGATCGTCGGCCCTATGCACGTCCGTGGGCACGTACATGCCTCCCATATATAAACCTCCTCCTATCACATAGGGCAAAGTGGTCGAGAGAACATGAGATAGACCAGGAGAGCTGCTACGCCCGTGCGCGGTCGCGCCCAAAGCCACTTTTGAATCCAGGAGAACGGGGATACGAGAGTCAGGGAGGCGAACACAACAGTATTTGCACAGACTCTTATACACTGTGGTCTCAAGGATATTGATGTGACGAGGCATGCGAAACTCCCATTTGTACGCGAGCCGAAAGCGCAGCGCCTCAGATAGCTCGGTGACCCAACGCGGCGCGACGGGGGGCTCAATAGACGGGAGCCCCAGGTCGTGATGCAGTTGGGTGAGCTCAGGGCCCAAGGGCACGCCGCGGCTGAGTACGGCGAGGAGGCTCCGAGTGTGCAGAATCGTGTGCCACCCCCCGTGCTCCGATCTGCGCCACAGCTCGGCGGAGAGCTGCGGGCTGATAGGAGCGCGGACAACGCCCCCCCAGCCGAGATACGCGTCCGTACCGAACACCTCGGGGCAAGGCTGCGCCCGAAGGTCGGTTATAGCCGTAAAGGCTAAAAAGGTGCAGGCCAGAAGCTCGTCGCGAACATAAGGGGGCAGGTCGTATTCGATGCCGTCCTCGGTCGCCAGGCGCGACAAGAAGTTGTAGACGTGCGTAAAGATGGCGAGCATCGGGCGGCGATAGAGGAATACCTGGACCCAGCAGCCCACAAGAGAGGCTAGCAGGGAGCGGGTGGTGATCCCGAGGTAGATTTGGATCAGGGTCAGCCTGCACAAGGCCACCGTCCGCACAAGAGGAGCGCAGACGATGCCTATGCGCCCCTCCACCTCGGCGCCCACCACCACCTTGTGCGTTTCGCCGCGCGCGCGCGCTTGCCTGGATGCTGTATCAGGCCCACGCGCGGGTAGCCCGCATCACAGGCGGCAAAGACCTCACGATCACGGCGACACGGGTCGTCGGGGCGAGGAGCGGAGCCACGCCACGAGAGCTTCTGAAACCCTGTATGGTCATCAATATTCAGCATCTCGACAAACGGGCCCCGCGGGAAGGGCGAGCGGTGGACAACCTGCTCGTGAGGCCGCAAAGCCCCGAAGCTGTGCAAGACGCCTTCATGCGCAGAGTTGGCAATCTCCACAGCCATGTTGTCGCCCATCGCCAGAGCATTGAGGCAGGGCGCGACATCCACACCTTCAAGCTCGGGGCGCCAGGCTCGAAAGGCCTTGAAACGAGATGATGGCAGACGAACGCGCAGGGCGTTACGTCTGGCGCGCGCGGGAGGGACGCGGAAAGTGCAGTAAAACTCCCGTAGGTCGTCACAAGAAACTGCCAGCCATTCCCCAGGTGCCAGCCCCAGACGGCACAGCAGGAAACCTTGGCCAAGGCGCTGGGTGCTGGATGAAATTGAAGCACAGCGGCTGTTCACGACCGTGGGGTTCAGGATCAGCCTGTCGAAATCGCTGTCCTTCGGTACCCTGAAAGCTCCACAGGCTTCATCCCAGGCGAGGTCCGAAGCAGGAGTCAGGTACAGGGCGCCACAGGCATCCCACTTCTGGAGTAGGGCCCACAGCTCGGCGCGGCCCATATGGACGCGCGCTCCCTTCTGGCCAGCAGGCCACTCTGATGCCGGTAGCCGCATCACCTCTGGATCGATGAAAGCTTCGCGGACTCGAGCGTCGGAGAGGAAGGGAACGGGATCAAACTCTGGCGAATAATCCCACTTGATGCGAGACGCCCTGACTTTCAAATCGAAGGGCTCGGCCTGGGTGGAGTCCCAATCCGCCGCAGCCGCCAACGAACCAGGCACAGAAGGAGCGCTGGTCGGGCAGTGCCGCATGGGGGCGGGTACGGAAGAAGAGGAAGTGAAGGAGGCCTCCAAAGCTGCAACATGGGTGGCCAGGCCATGGAGCGAGACCTCAGAGGAGTCGAACTTGGCGAAGGCTCGACCTAAGTCGCTCTTGCCGCCACGGGCGAGGCGAACTGCGATCCGACACAACCGTTCGATACGGGTGCGGACGCCCTCCTGGCAGGGCGAGACCGTGGCGCGGACGCGAGCCTCGGCGGGAGCGAGGCTAGGATGACCCAAGGAGAGCCAATTCAACGCAATAACAGAATACTGCGCGAGCGTCCGCGCCGCGCGCCGCAATCTCCAGCGCTCCCTGCGCCTCGCCGACAAGCCGTCAGGCGGGGGACCAAGAGGTGGAGCAGGCGGGCACGGCCAAGGATCGCGGGGAGGCGGCCCCAAAAGGCTCGGGTCGTCCCTGTCCATTGCACGCATTGATGAGCGGGAGAAAGATCCAAGAGAACATCGAGCACCCATCCCAACCTGGGACAGCGCTGCCGCCCAGTGGGCGATATCAATGTTCGCGCCTGGAAACAGGCGCAGCAAGGCAGACAAGTCAGCGACGAATGGCGCGACTTTGGCAAGAGCAGCAGGGGTGCTTGAAGGAGAACTGGCACCAGCAGGGACACCAACCTCAGGGGCTGCAGGCCCCCTGGAGGGCGCGCTCGACTGAGGCAAGCGTCGGCCAAAATGGCCGAAGGGATCCGAGAAGCGGTTCGGAGCAGAGCGAAGGGCGTGGTGGCGGAACGTACTCCTCCCAGCGGGGCCGCAACAGCATCGCTGGAAGAGCGCATTCCTACCCTCACGCCCTCGCTGAGCCCAAACGCGCCTAGCAGCCGCAACAGCGTCGGTGCAGACTGTGTGCGGCGGCGTACCCCGGCCCCGCGAAGGCCCCCCCTTCCAGGAGGCGGGCGCCAAAGGCGCCCTCAGTCCTTCTTGGGCACCGCCTTCGGTGCCTTTGACGCACCCTGGGACTTGACGGGGGGCTTCGAAACCTTGGGCTGCTTGGGCTGATGAGGTGGATGCTTGGGGAGCGCGACGGCGCGCTCGGCGTCGAGACGCGCCCGAAATGCATGCAGCTCCTTCACGTATTCGCCCTGCGCCGACAGCCAGCGAGGATCCACCAGGGGTGAGAACGGGGTCTGGGCCTCGCGCTCCGTGTGATGACTGGTCACGCGACACGGGGGAGGCTCCAGCCCCGTAAGGAACCAGGCGGCCTCGAGATAGCCGCGGTCCCCCGCCAGCTGGTCGATGAACATGCACTGACACGTCAGTAAAGTCTGGACTCTCTCGGGGTTGCCCTCTTCGCAGGCCCGCCACAGCTCGGCGCTGAGGAAGGCGAAATGCGTCAACAACTCGTGCGTCGTCGGCTGAGCCCCCAAGGGACTGTGCTCCCGAAAATACTGATGCATGGCCATGGGGGTCACGGCGCTGACTTCCACGCCCAGGACGCGAGCCAAATTCTCCTTCATCAGTCCTCGCACATCGGGGCCGTGCTGTAGCAGCGCTTGCTGCCACTCGCGCCTCCGAGCAATGCCCCCCATCTGGGCCGATGCGGGCGCGGGGTCGCCCGAGCTCGTGGGCGGAATTTGAGCTGAGTCGCTCAGGGTCCCCAGAAGCGGATGGACGGTTGGGCGATGGCCCCGCCCCTGCTGCTATAGGAGGGACTGGTGCAGGCACTGTAGCATGAGGCTGAAGTCCGTCGGATTGGCCGCATGGGGCGGCTCTGACCCGTCGGCGCCGCCCGCCTCGGCAAAGCCGTCGGCCGCAGCGGGATGGGCTAGCCCAGGTGGCGGCGGGGGGCCCATCGCTCCGAAACCGGACGAAGGGGCCCGAGGGACAGCAGGAGAGCGCGCCTTTTCCCACGCCGAGACCAGCGCGGAGGTCGGACCCTTGGGACGCGCGGAGACCCGCTGTGGGGCCACGGGCGCGTGAGACAGGACGGCCTCGATCCCCGCAGGATCCAGCCCGAGGCGCACCGCTTCGTCGCTGAAAAGCTGAGGCACCTCGGGCCGATCGCTCCGGGCAGCCGGCGCAGGGCCCAGCGGCTCGGGTCTGCCGACCATCGTGGAGGCCGCGTGGGCTGCAAGCAAGGCGCGCATTTCGGCAGCTACTTCGGCACGGGTCATAGGAGCCCCGTCGTCCAGAGACGCCGCAGGGGCACCAGGCGCGATCGGAGCGGGACCCGCAACCCGTGGCGGCGCGGCGGTGCCCGCGCGCTTCGCGGGCGGGCCGCGCGGCGCTCCAGCGTCCGCGGGAGATCGCGCACTTGGGGCCGTGCGGTCGGCTTCCCCGTCGGCCGCGAACCCCTCGGGCTCCTCCATCTCGTCGGCAGAGTGATAGGGAGTAGCCCGATCGGCCCCGGGGAGCGGCTCTTCTCCTGCAGTAGGCGGGGCGCCGTGCAAGCGTGCGTATCCCTCGCGAAGCACCCGAACCCCCGAAGGATGTGGCCAATAGACGCGGCCCCGCACCTCGGCGAAGGGAACGATGACTGCGTCCTCCCCGACCTCTAGAGGGTAAAGCGACTCGAGCTCGAGCTCTGCAACCTCGATATCTACGACGAGGACGGATGCAGTAGTGGCGAGCGGCCGTGAAGCGGCCCCCTGGAGCTGGACGTCCACTAGCTGGAAAGGGCCGATCATTCCTGCAAAGCCATCCGCCTCGGCAGCCACGAGCTCCGCCGTAGAGCGAAAGGCGCCAGGCAGGGCCAGAAGGATGCCCCCTTCACGAGACGCGAGGGGGATAGCTGCCCAGCTGGTGTCGCCGTCGTCTAGGCGCCATCGTGCGTAATCGCGAGCCGTGGGAGCCGCGTATGGGTAGAGCTCGGGCCATAGAGGCCCTCCGCCAACTGGTGGCAGCTCAGCCATCAATGGGCGCTGTCGTGGGAACTGCCGCCCGAATGCTGGGCGCCTGCCCGCTCGAGCGCACGAGGCCGAGGCGGAACCCCGTAAGCCAGCGCTCGCGCCGCACGGCGGTCCTGCTCAGGGGAAGCAGGAACCGCACCGCGCGGCCAGGCGGAGGCCCTGAGCCTCCGCCACACGTACGGGCCCAGCTGCCCGAAGCAGCAGCCTGCGCAGGCGCTGCACGCGGCCGTCACCCAAAGGAGGGCGACGACCGTGCTGAGCAGCCAGGGAGAGACCCCGCCGCTCAGATCCACCGCCAGCCCGAGGCAGACGGTGGGGCAGGCGGAACCCGCCGAAGGGAGGGGGCAGTAAGCCCCCTCACCCTCGGACGAGTCCGCCTGCTGGATGGAACAGGCAGGCGCAGGAGGCCCTTGGTCCTGAAGCACAGAGAGGGGGGCAGACACGAGCCGCTCGTAGAGCGCGGCCCGCAGCCCCCTGAAGAAGATCTCCCCAGCGCCCCCGAGAGCCGCTTGTGCGACCGCCTGCATAAGGCGTCCGCACGCGCGGCCGACGGGGGGGCACTTGGGCAGAGAAGCTGCGGAGACAGCAGGAGCTTGCTCACAGAGAATAGAAGAAGCAGGAGGAGGAGGAGGAGGAGGAGTGGGATTGTCGGGATCATGCAGGCACCTGCGGGCAACCATAGACGTGCATGAGGGTTGCGGTTGAGCCCCGCTTTTTGCTTTGTGGATGCGTGTGCGCAGGATGAGAGGTGGACAGCCGAGGTGGGCAAACCTGCATGGAAGGTGGCCGGCAGAGCGAGCGTGGCGTTTCCCTGCAGTACGTTTCGTGGACAGTTCAGGGCACCCTATTCCTTGGTTGGAACATCGCACCCACTCTCTGTTGACATCATGACATGGGTCGGCGTAGTGCAATGTGCAATACTTCGGCACGACGGACTTTCCGAACGGAGGCGCCGCGGGCGAAACGCACCCTTTATGCTCGCAGACTTGTGCTCGTGAGGTGCAGGATGAGCAAAAAGTCAATGCACTCTCGGAGGATTGCTTCTTCTGGGACAGTGCGCGACAGCAGATCGGATAGTTTTCACAAGTGCGGCGAGGCCGCTTGGCGAAGTTCGGCATGGACGGAACGAGGAGGCCGCGGAAGTGAACACACCTGGCGGGCCGCTGGCCGCTGCAGCCCACGGCGCGCCGTGTGGCCGAGGAGGGGGGCGCGGCGTTCGGCGCGGGGCCCGCGCGGAACGCGGGAGCGCGCGCCGCTGGTTGCACAAGGATGCCCGCGGCGACATGGAAAAAACGCGGGTATGATGACGGCGATGGCGACGGCGACGGGATGGTGCGTAAGCGTTAATCAACATTTGGAGGCCTCTGAGGGGGGCGTCTTGGAGGCATCCGGAAGCCTGTCGGGGGCATGTTGAAAACAGTTATTGGGCCGTTTGGGGGGTTGCCGGGAGCCACTGGCGGGGCACTTCGGAGCCTCCTGGGGCTTCCTGGGGCGTCTTAGAGCCTCTTAGAGGTCTCTTGGGACGTCCCGGGGGCCTCTTGGGGCCAAAGGCTCGAAATCCCACCAGCCCTCTGGGCGTCGGTGGTCTAGAGAGTTTCCTCTTACAACCCCCTTCTTCCCCTTCGGGGAGGGGTTTATCACTGTTCCCATAAACACCCCCTCCCCCAGGCGACTGGGGGCCAACCAGGGTCCATGACGACACCCCCCCACCATTCCTTGTAAAAAACAATACAAACACACACTGTGCCTCCAAATTCAGAACATGCGCAGCCAACCCGATGCGGCCCCCCGCGGCGGCGGCGGCGGCGGCGGCGGCGGCGGCGGCGGCGGCGGTGGCGGCAGCGGCTGCCGCGGCGGCGGCGGCGGCGGTTTGGCAGCCGGCGGCGGGGCGGCGGCGGCGGCCGGACGGCGGCGGCCGGCGTGGTGGCAGCGGCGGCGGCGGCGGCGGCGGCAGGCGGCGGCGGCGCGGCGCCGGCGGCGGCGGCGGGGGCGGCGGCGGCGGGCAGCGGCGGCGGCGGCGGCGGCGGCGGCGGCGGCGGCGGCGGATTGGCCCCCAGTAGCTGCCCATCCAAAGACGACTGCTGAATATGCTGAGGCTCGGGCCACACTCGGGTGCTACGTATGTGTGGTGTGTGTGGTGTGTGGTGTGTTGGGAGGGCGGGTGGGAGTGAGCGAGACGGCTTGCGGGCGGGGAGGGGTCTTGATCAGTGTTCTCTATTAATAAACACCCCCTCCCCCAGGCGACTGGGGGCCAACCAAGGACCGTGACGACACCCCCCCCACCACCCCTTGAAACAACAATACAAAACACACTCTGCCTCCAAATTCGGAACATGCGCAGCAAACCCGATGCGGTCCCCCCCATCCCTGTCAAAAACAATACAGCGTACACTTGGCGGCGGCGGCGGCTGCGGCGGCTGCGGCGGCGGTGGCGGCGGCTGCGGCGGCTGCGGCTGCGGCGGCGGCGGCGGCGGCGGCCGGGGGGGGCGGCGGCGGCCGGCGGCGGTGGCGCAAGCGGCAGCGGCAGCGGCAGCGCAGCGGCGGCGCAGCGTGGGGCACGGGGGGCGGCGGCGGCGGACGGCGGCGGCGGCGGCGGCGGTGGCGGCGGCGGCGGCGGCGGCGGCGGCGGCTGCGGCGGCTGCGGCGGCGGCGGTAGCGGTGGCGGCAGTGGCTGCGGCGGCGGCGGCGGTTTGGCAG
This sequence comes from Prorocentrum cordatum, assembly GCA_963575745.1. Taxonomy (NCBI): domain Eukaryota; class Dinophyceae; order Prorocentrales; family Prorocentraceae; genus Prorocentrum; species Prorocentrum cordatum. The sequence continues at coordinate 35,404 of CAUYUJ010011692.1, read as the reverse complement.
CGGGGGGCGGCGGCGGCGGCGGCGGCGGCGGCGGCGGCGGATTGGCCCCCAGTAGCTGCCCATCCAAAGACGACTGCTGAATATGCTGAGGCTCGGGCCAGACTCGGGTGCTACGTTTGTGTTTGGAGGGCGGGTGGGAGTGAGCGAGACGGCGTGCGGGCGGGGAGGGGGTAACTTGACCCCTCCCCCTACCCCCTCCCCTGGGCCTGGACGGAGGGTTCCGCGGGTCGTTGGGGCGTCCAAGATGGCCCAAGACGGCTCCAAGAGCGAAAAGGCGAGAAAGCAAACAAACATTGATTTCCCTAGGTTTTGGAAGGATTTTGGCCTCTTTTGGGGCCCAAGAGGCGATTCGAGGCACTCTAGAGGGGCAGCGCTAATTGACCCCCCCCCCTTCTTTGATAGATCTCCTCCAACATGGCCCCAAGAACGCCCCGAAGGCTCCCAAGAGCGCCCCAAGAGCGCCCCAAGAGGGCCCCAAGAGGCCCCAAGAGGCGCCCAAAAGGCCTCCAAGAGGCTCCCAAGAGACCCCCAAGAGGCCCCAAGGAGCTCCCCGAGATACGCAAGAGGCCCCCGGGACCGCCAAGAGGCCCCAAAGACGGCCCAAGAGGTCCCCAAGCTCGCCATTGTCCTCCTCCTCCTCCTTCTCCTCCTCCTCCTCCTCCTCCTCCTCTTTTTCTTCCTCCTCCCTCCTCCCCCTCCCTCTGCTCCTCCTCCTCCTCCTTCTCCTGCTCCTCCTTCTCGTCCTCCACGTCCTCGCCCTCCTCCATCTCCTCCTCCTCATCTTCCTCCTCCTCCTCCTCCTCCTCCTCCTCCTCCTCCTCCTCCCCCTCCACATCCTGCTCCTTCTCCTGCTCCTCCTCCTCTTACTCCTCCTACTCCGACGGCGACGACTCCTCCTACATCCTCCCCCTCTTGGGGTATATGGCGGCTTACCCCGCCCTTTGTTCTTCTGCATGCTCCCCCGCTTGCCTCATCACCTCCACTCCCATGGGACTCATTTCTGGACGGGCTGGTGGGGATACTTTTTTGGTCGCGGGCGGACGCGGATTCGCAGTCGCCGAGCTGAGAGGTCCGGGCCACGGGCCTGTCAAATTAGCAACGCGCAAGCCTAAAAGCAGAGCGGCCGAGCCCACTGGTGGGGATACGCGAAGCGTCTAGAATTTGAATTTGTTTTTTCTCCTCTGGGAACCCTCTTGGACTCCTCCTGGGGCTCGCTGGGGCCGTCTAGGGCGTCTCTTAGGCTGTCTTGGGCCCTGTTTGGGCCGTCTTCGAACTCTCTTAGGGGCTTCCTGGGCCGTCCCGGATGGTAAGTGATGGGGGCGAGGGGTAGGACGTTAGATATGACGCGAGCGCACCTAATTAGCTGTCCTCCTCCCGATCCCCCTCCTCCCAATCCTCCTCCTCCTCCCGCTCCTCCTCCCATGCGCCGGGCCCGGCATGGTATCGAAACTGCCTTCGCCGACTTTCCGCCGCCCGTGCCTCTTGGGCCCTCTTTGGGGCCTTTTTGGGGCCTCTTAAGCGCCCCTTGGAAGCCTCTTGGGGGCCTTTTGGGGGCCTCTTGGGGCATTGGGGCATCCTGGGGCCTTTTTGGGGCGGAAGGCTCGGATTCTGGGTTCGGGCTGCCCGTCTTGGACTCCTCTTGGGGCTGTCTTGGGGCCCTCTTGGGCCGTCTTGGGAGCTTCTTGGGCCGTCTTGGCGCCCTCTCGGGCCGTCTTGGGCGCCTCTTGGGAACCTCTTGGGCCGTCTTGGGGCGATCGGAATGCCGAAAAAGTGTATCTGCTAAAAATATACGTTTCCTATGGAAAATCAATGATGTTTGCCTCTTGGCGCCTTGTTGGGGTGCCTTCTGAAGGCCTCTTGGGCCGTCTTTGGAGGCCTCTGGAGCCGTCGTGGAGGCTTCTTGGGCCGTCTTGGCGCCATCTTGGGCTGCCCGGTAACCCAATAGAAGCGCCGGAGAGGCCTCGGGGAGGGTCCGGGGACGCCCCAGCGAGGCCCCGGGCTTCCAGGAAAGCCGCCGGGGGGGGGGCACCGAAATACAAGGGAGGTCCCGGCCCGGGGCCCCGGGGCCCGGGATCTATATGTATACTAAAACCATCGCGCGCTTCGTGCGCGCTCAAGTTCTAGCTCGGCTTGATGGGCTAACTCATGGAACATCATTTTGGTCATGTCTTGCATCCAGGGACTCTCTGGGAAGCCCTGCGCAAGCCTCGGAATCGTGTACAAGGAACTGCGAAAACGCAGAAACCATTCATTCGCGTCAGGTATCCAACGATTTGGGGCCCTCAGGAGCGTCCTGGGTTCTCTTCTGGGAACTGCGGGGGGCATTAATTGAGGTCTTTTGTGCATAAGTAGACAGGGGGGCGAACTCGAAAAAAAAATGCGGAATTGCCTTTTTCAAGTTGCCGCGTCTGGGCTGTGGGTTACAAGGTTTTCTGGATGCAGGCCACGGTCTGTTGGGATGCATCTCGTGGTCTTCGTCATGGGATCATGGGATCTCGATTTTAACGGTGGTTTCAGGGGCAGCCAGCAGGACGCGAGGGCGATTCAAGAGAGTGCCAAGACAGCGTCAGAGAGTTCAACAGCGTTCCCGAAAGTCCTTGCATGCGACCCCGAAGTCTTGATGGGGCTCGAGGGAGAGGATAGGTTAGGGAACCTCTGGAAGTCACATTTTTTCAAGCTCCTCGGTTTTTTAAATGCTCTTGGGGGCTTTCTGGGAGCCTGGGGAGCCGACCGAAGGCTACCTGGGGATGCTTGGGGGCGTCTTGGGCCGTTCTTTTACGTTCTGGAAGCTTCTTTGGTTCGTCTTGTTTGGACGCCCGAAATGGGCACGGAAAGCATGGGCAGAATGCCCAACAGCAAATGTTGTCCCAAACCAACAGCGGCCGCTGTTGGGCGGGCGGCCTTCTGCCTCAAACGAACACAGGCCGCGGCGGCACGGACAGCGAGTTCTGTTCAAAATGAACAAGAACTGCTGTCGGTCTTTGTGCCCATTCTTTTCGTACCCATGTCGGGCGTCCCGATCTTGGGCTGCCCCTGGGCGTTTCGGGGGCCCCCCGGGGCCGGGGGCGCGCGGTGCCTGGAGGCGTGGCCCCCCCCCTTTTTTTGTTTTTGTTCCTTCTTCTTCTTCTTCTTTCAAAAAATATTACATAAAAATGTTTGTTTTTCTTCTCCATATTATTGTGTTGTATATCTAAGTGCTCTTCGTTTGTGTGTTTGTTTGTTTCCTCATTTCTATTAATAGACAGATCTTATCATACAACATCCTCGGTCTTTAAGCGTTGGACGCGGGAAAGCGTGAGAACGCGAAACGCGTCGAGCAAAAAAATGGGGAATCAACGACTTTACCCTCTTCGGGCTCTCTCGGGGCGGTTCTCGAAGCTCTCTTGGGCTGTCTTTTTGGGCCCCGTCGGGTTTTTTTTTTGACCTCTCCAGGGTCGGGGGCCTCTGGGGAGTCCCGGAATCCTCTCGGAGGGAGGTCTCTGGAGGCCTCCTGCCCCCGCTCTTGGGTACATCTTGGGCCTGTTCTGGGGTGGTCTGAAACTGTCCTGGGCGCCTCTTCGGCAGTCTTGGGGCCTTCTTGGCCGGTCTTGGGGCCGTCTTAGGAGCCTCTTGGGCGGTCTTGAGGGCCTCTTCGGCCGTCTTGGAGCGTTGGAAGCATGAAATGGTGAGAAAACCAAAACCTGAGAAAAACAAATGACACTTAACGATTTTAGGTTCTCCGGGCGCTCTCGGGGGGCCCCTCGGAGCTCCCTCGAGGTCTCTTGGAGGCCTCATGGGAGCCTGGAGAGCAGCCCGACGGCTATCTTGGGATACGTGTATATATATTTATATATGTTTGTATAGTGTGTATGTATACATTAAAATTCTTACAACTAATATAATCACACTTACTGTATAATGTATATGAATATCAAACAATACACCAACTCTCGCTGGCCTCGAAATGTTTGACGATGGAGGCGGTCGGTCGGGGGGCCGAGCGGTGCTGTTTTCCATGCGGCGGGCGCCTTGCAGCCCTGCAGTCGGCAACGCCCATCTGGCGTGCGGAGTGCTGGGCGCACGTTGCGGCGGCGCCCCCGGTGGGGGGGCGCGCGCTCTCGCCAGCCTTCGGGGGAGGAAAGACCCGGGGTCGCTCCAGACTTCCGCGAACCTCGGGCGGCGCCGAAACGCGACGCGGAGACGAGCTTCAAAGACTTGTTCGGGCGAAGAGCGGCGGGAGAGACGGCGATAATTAAGAGCTGCTAGGAAGGCGCCCTTGCATGCGGCGCGCTTTAAGCAATCTGACAGGTCGTCGAAGACAAAAACAGGCAGGGGGGGGAACCATTGGGGGCTCATCTCACCTTGATAGACGAACGGTGCGTTTTCCATCCATGTCCCGATAATAGCTTTCACTCGAGGACAATTATAAGAGTGTCAGAGCGAGTCAGGATCACGTCCATCTTGTGAGCGGCATCCAATGGGGCAGCCTTGCGGAGCAATGTGAAAACGCGATGGCGTACGCGTGGGTCCAGTTCGCATGCGCTATGGGACAGTGCCCATGTACATAGACGTGGCGTTGCACACTCACTTCGCCGCAGGGTGCATGCAGCGGACGTGAGATTCATGCGCGCCAGGACATTAGTGGTGAGCTCGTCGCAACTGGGTAGCGCGAGCAGGTGCAGACCGCTGGAGTGACCTAGGGTGGGTGCAAGAGCTTGGCCCGCAGTTTAGAGGTCTCCGCGTTGAGCCTCCAGGATAATCCGCTGCGCCAGTCCCGTAGCTCACGCATTTGCCCCGAGAGAGACTGAGCGTGCCATCCAACATGCCAAGGAAAAAAGACATGCTCCAGGTCCTCCCGAGCCTGGTCCAGGTCTCCAAGGCGCCATAAAGACGCCCGGACTTCAAGGGGTATCTGATGGCGGCGGCGCGCGCGACGGCGCTGAGCTCGACGAACTCGGTCCCGAACCCAATTGCATTGAGCTGGGTGGCGATATTGTGCGCGATGGCGTTGTGGGGCTACATGCCAGTCTCGTCGCACTCTCGCGAACTTGATGGGGGAGTGCAGAGTCGGGCGGGTCGAGTTGGGGCTGATGGGGCCGCTCGGGCGCGCGCGCGCGTGGCCCTGAAGGCTGACGGCGATTGAGCAACGCTTCTGCCGAGATGGCGAGGCTGGTGCGCCCGTGCCGAGAAGCGAAGAATCACTGGGGGCCAGACCTCGGGGGCCGCGTCGGGCCCGATGGGGGGGCCCAGGTATGAAGGGGCCCCAGGACGCACCAATAAATGCACGCAGATAAAATAAATCCCAATATTTTCCCATATGTTCTGGGTTTCTGTCTTCCCCCCCACTTCCAATATTTTCCCATATTCTAAGGGATCGACGATTAGTTGTGTCTGTGTGTTTCTTCCCCTCCTGAAAGTAGGCGGCCCAGGATGCAACTTTGGACGTCCGCGAACGGGGCGCCACGGCTCGACGGCGCGGCGGCGATGCGCCCCGGGTCGGTGCCGCTGCAGAGAAAATTACCTGACGCTGCTTGAAGTTCAGCCAGAGGTTCGCGGGGGCCCGAAGCAGTGTCAGCGCCGAGAGACGCGGGCCGACATCGGGAAGCGCACTCTGCATGGGCTAGGTTGAAGTGAACGCGCTGGGAGCAGGGGTGCCGTGGCCACCTGGGCAGGGGATCCGCCGCAAGGGCGAGCGAGTGCATTGGGGCTGGACAGCCTTGCTTCGCACTGGGCGCCATCGGGGTGGCGCTGCGCCGTTGCCCTCCAACCGTGACGATTGCCGTCTTAGTCTCATGCGTGATGCTGGAGGAATGTGCGTGTGTTTGATATGCTGCGATATACTCATTGCCCGAAGAGCATCCACTAACCAGCTGCATGCAGGGCGTGAGAAGGCAGACGCGAGGTCAATCCAGAACAGCGACGCGTGCTTGTCGTCGCGCATGTGCCAGGCAGGTCCCCGAGCTTCCGCCCTCGCCGCATTCTCGACCGCGCCCTTTCCGCGCGCGTTCCCGCCCCCGCCCGGCCAGGCGGCGCGCGTCGGCAGCGGCGGGGCGACTGCGAGCGGCAGCGTGCAGCTCAACGTCGGTATTGCTCATGCTTAGCGGTTCCGTGCACTCGGCAGAGCGCGGCAGGGCCGTGCCCTCGGGCAAAAGGCCAGGTGAGCTGCAGCGCGCGTCTCATCGGGAAAAGGGAGAGGAGAGGGCGAGGTTGCAATAATGCAGGATGGGAGAGGCGGGCGCCTCTGCGCATCGTAGGAGATGCCACTGGGGCCAAGCATGCTGCGCGGGCGCTGCCGTGGCATATCGGAGCGCATAGCAGAGTCGAGCATCCGCGCCGTGTTCCGGGGGCCCCGAGAACTTGAACGAGCGGGGCAATCTCGTTCCAGAGAGACGCGTCGACCTCAGGAAGCTGGGGGACTGGCGCCCAAACAAACCCCAGGAGCGCAGCGGGGTCTTCCAGAGAGTCGCGAGGGACCGGCGGAAGAGCTCTCGATCGCACCCAGGACCTCCGCAGTCAAATATAGCTGGGCCCACGCGTTCCATGTCTCAGGGATATCCGCGAGCTTGGCCTCCAGGGCCTGGCCGAACTCGGGCAGCCCAGCAAGCCGCGGGGGTATGCGTGGTAAGCTGTGTTTGGGGCGATACCGCTCAAACACAATGCGAGGAGGTATCTGGCCGCTGACTGGGCATCGAAGACCTCGGGGCCCCAGTCGCGCCAAGTGATTGTAGGATCTCTGAGGGGCGCGGGGGGGAACTGCGAGTGGATGCGGTCGGTCCTGGTTGTCTTGGCAACCGCTGGTCCCCTGCCTTCCCCGCGCATGTCCTGCTCCTGAAAGATTTCCGTGAGGTGCGGGCGATGGGCTGCGCCCCCCAGCAGTCCGCCCGCTTCCGTCGCCAGCGACCCCCCCTTCCACCTCGGGAACGAAATTGCAGTCTCAGAGATACAGAGCGTGGGCTTCGAATTCGGTTCCACCCGGTTGGTGGCGAAGGCAGTCTCTCTGCGCGCATAGCAGGGCGCCAGAGAAGAGCGAGGAGGGATCGGAGGTGCCTGGCGAACGCAGATGACGCACCATCAGGTTGCCGAAATCTCCCCGAAACATGCTCTTGAGTACCCCCTCCGAGAGGATCAAGAATGCATGCTCTGCCGGTGAGAAGAGGGGGGGGTCACTTCGCCGAAACAGCTGCGGCGACGCCACCTTGGCGTGGAGTCTTGAACAAATAGAATAGCGAGATTGTTGCTCTGGGACCTCGTGCTCGAGCCCTGCAATATCACCTGCGTGGCCGTGGGTTTCCCGTGCTGCGTTCGTATCATGTGTAGTGCAAAGTTCGATGCGTTGCTTGTGCCGCGCCGCTGCTCTCCGAGAGCGGCATCTGACTGAAGCGAATCAAGACTATGCGTTCCAGGTGCACGCCGAGAAGTGGCCGGGTGGCGAGAACCGGGGGGGGGGGCGTCGAGGGCGGAAGAGGAGGAGGCGAGCGGGGCGCCTGCGGTGATGCACAGTCAGCCCCGGCGTGCAAATTGACGACGGGGCCGAACTGCTACCTCGGCCTCGCCGTTGGGGATCTGGCCCTGGGCCCCGAACTCAAGAAAGACATCGTGATCGCATAAGCACCGAATCGAACCGTCATCTCCTACTCGGACCTGAACGTGAGGGGCGGGGTCGGGGGCGCTCCTTTGAATCTAGGCTTCGCCGCCGTGGCCCGTGCTTCCCACCTCGAGACCTTTCGGGGGCAGAACCTCATGCAACTTAGCACGCGCACGTCGGACTGAGAGAAACAACTGCCGGGCATGAAAATCGAGATCGCGACGCAAGCGGAGGGGGGGCCTCAAAGTGAAGAGGGTCAGGGGTCGTCCATTATCCTCCAGCACGAGCCAAACTGTGCAAGAAGGGACTGGCGGCGCTCGCGCTGTCGAAGGGGATTATCACTTTTTCTTTCGAGAGTCGAATGCTCGCGCGATGATGTTGGCCTGGTCCTGGAGTGGCGCGAGGGTACTTTTGCAGGCAATGCCTACGGCCTTCAGATCGGCGAGCAAGGAAGGCCAGGAAAACCCAGAAGGACAAGTTTGCAAACGTCATTATGGTGCTTTTTTCTACTCCTTCAGCAGATCCTTGTAAGCGGCCCCCAGACGAGCGAGACGAATGGGACGCAAGCGGCGTGGGAGTCGAAGAAAACCCAGATATTCTGGCATCCGGAGCACGTTGTGCGAAGCGGCGCTCAATCTCTGCATTTTTGTTGTCAAGGTATGGGTTGTCGCCTCCAGTGTCCATGGACGCGTTCGGGCGCACTAGGAACTCTTTCCTCATGGCCTCAGTCTTCTCGTCGTGCCTACGAGAGGGCGACGGCGAGGTGGTTGCTGACGTGCGCGCGGCGCTGCGCAGTGTCGCGGCCCGTCAACGTAATCTGGTCGGCGTGCTCGCCGCACCTCGAGTTGTTCTCGTGCACTGCAGTCCTTACAATGGAGGTCCGTCACGAATAACCTTCCACCAAAAAACCCAACCCTGAGACCCCACGACGTCCATTGAATTTTGGCGTGGGGGCGTCACGCTTTTTCATCAATGAACCATCGAAACCCAAGAAACACAGGGCACCCTGGAGGCAAACAGGGTGATTCTGCGCATGGGCCTCCATTGTAAATCGACAACGTTATGATGGTTCTGAATTATCATCTGACTCATCGATGTCAAACTGCCCGTGACTGTCTCGAGCTTGTCCATCGGGCCAGCCTGGCGACCGTGCCGTTCCTCGCGGCGGGAGTCAGGGTTGCGGCTAGCAGGCCTTCTTGGGAGGCAGGATCGGACGAAAAACTGCGACCACCCTGCCCACTGCGTTTAGAGCGGCGCTTCCGCCCCATGGCGGCGGACTGAACTCACCATGGGAAACTGCACGCATGTATGGTGACGGCACGGCTCCAACAGGAGCTCGCAACACCGAGATGAAGAGTGGAGCCTGTGTCGCGGGCAGCAATTCCAATGTCGAAACAGTCCTGATCCACCTCGAGACATGTGTCACTTGAGCCACAGCGGCTCGAGCCAAAATGGTTTCGGAAACACATGGGCCAATAGCTTGGCCAGACAATGTCCCAACGCTTGGCCAAATAGGCGTTTCAAAAAACGCAGGGGGCGGCGGTGGCTCGCCGTAGGCGTCTTGGAGAAGGAAGGGGAGTGGAGGAGAGAGGAGGGCGAGGAGCATTGAGACCCGTCATCCAGGGCAAACGACCATGCGGGCTGGACCGACAGCGCGTGCGGAGATGCAGTGGCATGACACTCACGCCGAGCATACATAGCAAGCACAGGGTGAAGGCCCCAGCTGAAAGCAGCTCTTCCTCCTCCCCTTCTCCTCCTCCTCCTTCTCCTCTTCCTCCTCCTCTCCTTGTGCTCCTCCTCCTCCTCCTTTCCCCTCCTCAGCCTGCTCCTCCTTCTCCTCCGCCTCCTATGCCTGGCTATCACAAGGTGAACGCCCCGATTGGAAACAGCACTGCCTGCCCGGCGCGGCCGTCAGAGCCGCTGCCCTCAGAGCAGGCTCGCCACCATTTGTGGCGGTCCAGCAGACGAGCGTGCAGCCTTCCTAGGGGAACAAAAAGTGACATAAACGTAGAAACTCGGAGGTCCGCGCGGATTTCTCGGATCGGCGCTGGGGCCCCCCGGCGGCGCCTCTGGCGCCGCCCCCGACGCGCTCCGCGCGCCAGGGAATGGGGTCCAGCGCCGATCCGAGAAATCCGCGCGGACCTCCGAGTTTTTATGTTTATGCTACTTTTTGGTCCCCTACTTCCAGAGTGGGCGCTTTGCCACCACTCCACTCCGCCAACGCAAGCGCGAGGAGAAGGGAAGGGGCATGTCGAAAAGAGGGAGAGCTGATGATCGATCTTTGGACCGTGGCGCCGGCACCGTGCCGACACTGCAGGGTCGGATCAGCGGGGCCTGCATGGAGCCAGGCACGGGAGGAGGAGGAGGAGGAGAAGTGGGAGCAGGACGAGGAGGAGGATGAGGAGCTGGCGCGATCAGGGAACTCCGATCCGATCCGACGACGAACTGGAGCGATTGGGCTGGGCGGAGACGAACGGGGAGAAGCGGTGGAGAAGCTATACCAGTCGTGCTCACACACAATCTGGATCACTACAAAGGCAAAAACAATGTAGAGACTCGGGAATGATCGGGAACCGACCCTATACGATATCTTGCAACTCCTCCAATTCGTCAAGAATTGGAATGGGTGTGGATGCCACTTTCCGTTATGCACCTTCCCCCCCCCGCTACCCACCATGAGGCATGTCTTCCCGACGGCGACGAGAACGAGTGCCAGTTCTGCAAAGCGTGCATGCGCGCCATCATTCATGGCAATATCGTTGCCTTGGGCAACTCCGATGCTATTGTAGACAATACTCGAATTCAAATCTTGATTCGCATCAAGGAGACCAGAAGACGGGAAGCTCAGGGGCAAACCCTCCGCGCTGCTGTGGCGCCCGCTCATGTGGACAACTGTCTGTAGAAACAAGTCTGTCTGAACAGCTGGACAAGCAGGTGGCTCCGTCAACTCCGCGAACAACAGGCCTGGCCGCAGAGCTGGGCCAGGCGTCGGGATTCACGGCGCCATCGAGCCTGAACGACCCTTGTCTTCTGGGAGCTGGACGAAGCTATATGCGGCCCACCTAATGTGAAGGCTGCTCTGCCGCGAGGCGAGATGATATGTATCATACGCACGATAGACCCGTGCGTGTTGGTGCCAACTGACGTTTTACGTGGATCAACAGGCGTAAACTAGGCAGCCGCACCTCGACGGCGAGCCTTAGGGAGGGGGGCGCGCGGCACGCTCTCGCGCCCGCGCGCCCTGCGGCGGCGGCCCCGGCGCCTCACAGGCTACGAGAACCTCGCCCCAACTCCATCACCTGCAAAGGCCGTGCGGCGGGGCCACCGCCGGGCGGCGGAGACGACGGGTCCTCGAGGTGCTCCTGGCCGCCCGCCGCGTCGGGCCGCGCCGCGCCGCCTGCCAGCGAGGCCGCTCGCGAGAGCTGCTCCTGGGCCAGCAGCTGGCCGCTGGCGGCCTGGGCGATGGCCGGAGGCGTGCCGCAGCTGGACAGCTTCCGCGCACCGCGGCGGCCGCGCCGGCCCCGCAGGAGGTCCCAGAGGACGATCCGCACAACGCCGCGGCCGTGGTCCTGGCCGTCGGACGGCAGCGCCAGGTCGAGCCGCAGGAGCGCCGAGAGCATCGGCCTCGGCCCCCTCGAGCCGTGGGCGCCTCTCTGCTGCGCGGGGGACCGGAGGTGGAGCCGCCTGTGGTACTCCCGGGGGGCAGGATCGGCGCCCTCCTGCAGGAGAGCCAAGTACGCCTCCTGCACCCAGGTTATGAGCTCGTCCTGCTGGGACCGCCGCACGGCGGCCAGAAGCTCGCCTGGGGCGTCCACGTGCTGCGCGAACGCGGGGGTCTCGAGCCGCACGGAGTAGCCCGGGGTCAAGACGTCGACCCAGGCCACGAGCTCCGCCTCGGCGCCCAGGTCCTCCCAGCTCCCGTGCGGCGAGGAGGCCTCGGAGTGCGTGTCCGAGGACGCCTGGCCGGAGAGCGCGGCCGTGGGGTCCGCCAGGGCGGCGGGGGGCGAGAGGCGTGCCGTGCAGGCGTTCCGCGGGCCGGCCCGTCTGCCGCCGCGCCGCGTCGTCTCCGGCGCGCTGCCCCGCAGCATCGGGGCGGTGTCGGTAAACTCGCGGATGCCGACGAAGTACGCGGCCCGCCCCTCCCGGTTGACGAAGCTCACGCAGAACACCTCGACGTCGAGGGGTCTGCTGGAGCTGTCCTTCATGGCGACGTGGAACGCCGCGCTGAGCCCGACCGCGTCCTCGCTCAGGAGCCCGGCTTTGCGCATCTGCGCGGAGAACTTCTCGCGGTCCTGCTGGGACGCTAGGAACTGCCTCAAGTCCTCGCCAATGAAGTTGCGCAGCGGGTTCAGCAGGAGCATGTCCACCAACTCGGAGGACCCGTCCTGCAGCCGGAAGTCGCTGTCGAGCTCCACGACGGCGTCGCAGACGCTCCGCAACACCGAGCGCGCGGCCTTCAGCTCGTTCCTCGAAATGTTAGCTTCTATGTCGTACTGCACGACACGGTATACAGACTTGTGAAAGAACGCGATCACAATTGCGAAGACGCAAGTCGCCGTCAGCACCTGAGAAGCCCTCTGAGCCCGTGGTGGCAGACAGTCTTCGTTTCGAAGAGGGCTCTCGAAGCCGAAATATATCGTGCTGCATATTGACAAGGACACGGCTAGCAACCATATGAAGTTGAGGCGGCCGTTCATGTTGAACGAGCACATCACCAACGTAGCAGCAAAGGGTAGCAGAGAGGATGAGGCCGCAAAAGCTTCTTCCGATGCGAAAGGTGACACGTACAGGACAAGCAGTGCGACCACCAAGCAAGACCATGCATCCAGCGTCCTCGACGTCAGACTCTGAGGGAACGCCCACAGAAAGAGGAACATGTAAGAGCACACCATCAGACAGATGTCCTGCACGACGGAGTTCGGGCGCGAGGCCACGTGGGCGGACCTGACCAGACCGAGCGTGAGCACGCCCTGGATGGCCGCGCAGACGTAGGGGAGCGAGGCGTGCGCGCGGACCAGCCGCCTCTTCTGCAGCTCCTGGGCCACCTGCTTCGCGGCGGGGCCGCCCGCCGAGCCGGCCAGGAGCCGCACCGCGCCCCGGCACAGCCCGGCGAGCTGGCCGAGGTACGAGGCCACGGATGCTCGCCTCGCCTGCCTGGCCATGCGAACGAGCAGGACGCAGCCGCCCAGCACGAACCAGAGGGCGCACATCCGCCACCGCGCCTGCAGCGGCTGGTGCTCGTCGGGCCCCGTCGCCTTTTCCTGCGGAGCAACATGGAGCCCCCCCCCCCGACGCAGCGAGCCCACAATGCGCTCATCTTTGTGGCCAGGTCCATTCGTTCTTCTGGCCTCCCAGACAGGAAGTTATCCCAAAGACAAAAGCGTGGGGAAAACAACCTCCCTGGCCCCTCCCCCCCCCCCCCTCCCCCAAAGCGCCCCCCCCCTCCCCCACCCGCCCACGCCCGCCAGCGGAATCGCGCGGCAGCGCAACTGGATAGAGGTAAACACCGTCCGCCGGGTTCCCTCTTCCGAGTAGTTCTGGGGGGCGGCCTTCATGGCCGCCGGGCGCGCGCCCCGGTGCCCCCCGCCGCTGCGGGCGCCAGGGGGCGGCTCCGCAGCGGGGGCGCGCGCTGCGCTGCCTCAGCCAGACTTGCTTGAGCAAGCACGGCTGTGGAGGTGGAAGAGGAAGAAGGGCAGAGTGGCAGGGCAGGCCAGACTCGGGGATTCCAGGTTGGCAAGAGCCACCAACAGCGGCGGCGACGGCGGCGGGCGAGGCGGCGACGGCACGACACACGACCGACGGGACATCCGCAACGGCGACGCAGGGCAGGCCGGAGGATGAGAGAGAGGTGAAGGAGGAAGATGAGGAGGGTGTCGCAAAGGCAAAGGCACAAGAGAAGGGCGGTCGGAGGGCGTTCTACGTCACATTGACGCCAAGGAAGGGAGGGAAAGGAGTAGGAAGCGGAGGCGGAGGGATGATGCTGATGATGATGCTGATGATGCTGAGGATGCTGATGCTGACGCTGATGCTGCTGATGCTGATGACGATAATGATGCTGAGTATGATGATGGTGGTAGTGACGATGATGATGATGATGATGATGATGATGATGATGATGATGATGATGATGATGGTGGTGGTGGTGGTGGTGGTGGTGAAGATTATGATGACGATGCGGATGAATCTGATGATGATGAGGATGAGGAGGAGGATGATGATGGCTTGAGAAAGATACCGGTTTGTTTATCGCGCGACCCCGATGACGCTGGCGAGAGTCTCCTCGGCCGTAGCACTGCTCAGCAACCAGAAGCCTGGAAACACTGCGCCGATGCCCCGGACTCTGGGGTCACGCCTGCCCGCACGATGGTCGGCCACCGTGTGGGGCCCAGGGAGAGCTGCGGGAGGCCGAGAGAGGGGAAAAACCTCAGGACATCTTTCCCTCAGGTCCCGTCTTGTTCGAGTAGGGGGTCGACTACAGAGTTGATTAATCCCAGAAGTGTTTTTCCGCCGACTCCATGTCAAAAATGCAGAATGTTCGTATGTCTACGGAACAGTATTGCCTGTAGATTCGACGTCACAATCAATTCTGTGGTCAATTAATCCTGTAGTCGATCCCCTACTCGACTTGTTCATGGTGATCCCCCCCCTTGCTGGCGGGCCCCCAAGCCCTCCCAAACTCTGTCCCCACTGCCATCCCCGATTCCGTCCTGGCCTACTTTTCGGGCGGCGTCCTACAATGCCGAAACAAAATATCCGCAACGACGACGACGTCGTCGTCGTCGTTGTGGTCGTCGTCGTCCTCCTCCTCCTCCTCCTCCTCGTCGTCGTTGTGGTCGTCGTGGTCGTCGTGGTCGTCGTCGTCGTCCACCTTTTCCTCCTGCTCCCCCCCCAGGAGAAGGAGGAGGAGGAGGGGGAGGAGGAGGAGGAGGATGAAAAGGAAAATGAGGAGGAGGAGGGGATTGGAGGAGGAGGAAGAGGAGGAGGAGGAGGAGGAGGATGAGGAGGAGGAAGAAGGAGGAGGAGGAGGAGGGGAGGAGGAGAGGAGGAGGAGGAGGAGGAGGGAGGAGGAGGAGGAGGAGGAGGAGGGGGTCCCTCATCCTCAGTTATGTGCGAAGTGGTGGCATGGGCTTGGGCGGCCCGTCTCGTGACGTGGGATCACGCCTGCCCTCGAGGGCGTGAGTGGCTTGACGCATCTCCTCGGGGCCAGCGGCTGACCTCTCCCCGAAGAATCGCCTCAGGAGGGGATGGGGAGGTGTTTGCCCCTCCCCATCCCGAACGGAAATGTTTGTAGCTAGCGAACCCACATCCTTGAACATTAGTGTGGTTTACATTCCGAGCATGCTTGCTTCTGCCAACCTGCAAAGCTAGACATCTCTGAACAGAGACTACACTTGATATTAACCAAGGGGGTCTCCAAAACACATGACATCTCACTCTCATTTTACTCTCTAGGAAACTCTGTGCCGGAAAAACGTAAAGAGGCTCGGCGGTGCCTAGAGCACGCTACATTGTTGTCGGAGGTCGTCAGCAATACACACCACAGTGAAGATGTGCACCGGTACACACCGCAGTGAAGCTGAACACCTGGTACACTCGGAGTGAAGACGATGTCCAACTTATCATGCATAAAATATTCGTTGTGCTGTCTGACGACATCATTTCTTGAGAACGAGACATCTGTAACATCAGGGCTCCCTATGACTTGCTGAAATACTGAGAATTCGCCGTGCTAGTCAGACCTCTGGATGCTCTCTAAGTCCGACTCAGAAAATGCACCCGGTCGATGTAGTAACTGCTTGCAGGTAATGTCTTTCTTGCTGCCATGAAACTCCGCAATGCCAGTCGCCAGCAGGTGCATCAACTGAAGAAATATACCAGGTTTCGTCAGCGCGTCACTGAACATCACGTCCGTCGGAATGCGCATAGTAAATCTCACTCGTCCGGTCATCCGTTCTTCTCTCCACGCCATGATCGCCAATCCTTGTTGTCGATCCTGAGGTACTCCTTTCAAGCCGGTCACCAGCTCGAACATGTCCCTGCAATCGGTCAGGTGATCAATGGGCAATACATACTGACCTGAGTTGCTCATCTCGATGAAAGCGGATATCATCTGCTTGGTCGTACACGTTAGGCAATATGCATTTCCGTCCATCTCATGGCCACCATCTGCGCGCCTGATACCACAGCAAGTCCACACTTTGTCTCGCCTATGGAGGTGGAATGCGCAACCTTCTTCGCCTTGCTTCTGATAGCCATCAACGCATGACACTTTCCAGAAAGCGCTGCAGCGTTACATAGAAGATTGTCGATGCTAACGTGCAGCTCCTCGTCCTCCGTCAGAAGCACAAGCTGGCCCTCTTGAGGGTAAGCCGAAGTTTTTTGCAGTATGATTTGCGTCGCCCACAGCTCGAAGACAGAACAGCGGCCTCAGGAAGGGAGAGTGCTATTCAACCAAGGCTGTGTCATTCTGAGCTCGTTTCAGTAGGGCATTTGCTCCCTCAAGATGCACGATCCTCGGCTCGTTGTTGAAGCCCTGCAGCTGCGTCGCCTCAGTCATGATGTGAATATTGCACTGACACAGGAGCAGCATCGATGCCAATATACTCCTGAATCCGTAAACATACACTCCCGTCGCCATCTTGTCGTCGACTCGATCCTGCTCAAGTGGTCAGTCTGCTGCAAAAGTATCGTGCCGTCCTTCAATCTTGAGTATTGTGCACCATTGTGAGTGAATGGAAGTTGTTGCCTTTTAGCCGCCCCCAACTTGGCTTCCAACGGTCCGATCAGATGCTCCAAGTGCTTCGAGCGACCTGCCGACATAAGGTCGTCGACATGAACAGACAAAAGCTGCAGCCGCATTCTCAATGGAGCGTGCCTCTTGAGCCCGATGTCGGATCTTGTCCGGCAGGTCGGCATGCGTCCAGCGGGCAAAGTTCTCGCCCCAAAAGCTGACTCTGGCGCGGAGAGCGTCCACCATCTACAATGTCAGGGCTCCCTGCAACAGGCGAGGTGCATCAACCAATCCGTGCATGGGCTTGAGCAGCTCCCAGACAAACAGGTCGATGTCCCATTCCTCCACGCGGATCTCGCTGCCGGGCAGAAGAATGTCCAGCAGGCGCCAAAAGTTGGCCAGAGGAGCCAGGAATGCTTTCGGCACCGTCTCGCAGTTGATCTTCAATTCTTTCGAGCGACGCCTGATCTCTTCGAAGCTCAGTCCCTGCAAGAACGCCGTGCTGATTCCCCGGCTCTCGAGTTCGAAGCCCTCGTGAACCTGGGCGGTCGAAACTATGATCTTCTGACTCAGCCTGCTGGCCGTGCTCGAGTGGCGCTGGATCTCGTGCTTCTGCTTGTCCAGGAACCCGCGCCCGCGCAGCCTGCTCTTAACGATCCACTCTTTCAGCTTGGCGTCGTACTTCCACTTCCTGACCCGCGCCGCGTCGATGAGATTGCTGCCGCCCATCGAGCGTTTCGCCTGGCGCGCGAAGACCTTGTGGCCAGCGGAGGCCGACAGCTCCTTGAGATCGGCCTCCTCAACCTTCTTCCGGTGGGTCAGCACGTCCTCCTCGTTCAGATTGTCGGTCTCCTTGGCGCCGACGTGGCTCTGCACTTCGCCTGTGCGCAAACAGAACAAGAAGCAGCAGCTCTGCTTCCACGGCCCCGCGATCGTCCACAAGGCTTGAGAGGAGCTCCAAGGAAACTCGCCATTCTGGATGCTCGTCAGGTAGGAGAGCGACGCAGCATGATCTTCGGGATCTTCGAGGATGTGTGAGATACCATCCATCATCCATGTACGACTCCTTCAGCTTATTGATCATATCCTCTTCGCCGCTGCGCCTGTTTATCACGCTGCTGAGGGTGTTGTAGCGAGCGAAGAGGTCATCGTCCTGCACTGGAAGAGTGTCTCCCGCATCGTCTCGTTCTCGTAAATATCCGTCGTCGTGTTCTGCGGTGAAGCTCGCGCCGCCTGCTCAGGCAAGCCGCGGTCATGAAGCGGAAGGAGATTTTCCGCTACTTTAGGAGTCTGCTCGGTGACTGCCTGCTGATCTGCCAGTGGTGTCGGCCCATAATGCTCCATGTCATCCGTCTGTTGCCGAAGATGTCTGGGTAATGCTCGTCGTGCTGGTCTCTGCCATGTCATTGTGAGGTCGCTCGTCATGAGCGGTCCTGCCGTCCACAGCTGCACCTCCTGTTCGATCGGCCTGTGCGTCCGAATCTCGCTGAAGTAGGTCGCTCAGGTCTCTGGCCAGGCCCGCTGCATCTGGCTGTGCTGCTGGCTCTGCTTGCAGTGGTGCCTTGTCCATTTTCACCGCAGTCTGTTCGTTGTGTCTTGACCTCGAACGCTCCCGTGAGTCCTGCAATCATTGGTTGTCGTCATCAGCTTCAGGATGTGGTGGCACCTGTACTGCTGGCTCTGCCTGCAATGGCGCGGCGCCCATCTGCGCTGAGGCTGGGTCTGACTGTGGTCGAGCAACAGCAGCTCGCGCGTCCCAGTCGCGCTGAAGTAGATCGCTCAGCTCACCTGACAAAGTCCATGTCGTTGGCCTCTGGAGCCGTCGATGGTGCCGGTCGCGCTGAAGCAGCTGGTGCTCGTGGAGGTGCTGGCTGAACTTGGCCGTCTTGTTCAATTGTCCTGTCGAGTTCGTCCAGAGTAGCATCTCGACCCGAACTCAAATCATGATCATATTCGTCTGGTACAGGAAGTCTGCGTGTATCCTCATTTCCTGCCACTGGGGCCCTTGCCTCGCCATGGTCCAAGACAGGTGCCTCGGCTGGAACATCGCGGTCGTCAGCATGACGCGGTGGTGATCGCGGTGGTGACTCCCAAGGTGGAGGAAGAGGCGACACCGCAAGGGCCCCATCCGTCTGATCCAATCGGCTCCTCTCGGCAGGAAGGCCGACAGATGCTGCGTCCATCCAGTCGTTCAGGTCAGGTATCGGGCTGATCATGTCCGCCACGTCGCGGTCCACTCTCTGATGCTGTCAGGCTCTGCTTCGATGCGGGGAGGATCCTCCAGGTCTGGCACTCGATGCCCATCGCAGAAAGGGTCCGAAAAAGAAGGCATCGAGTGGCACATCAGGAATGACGTGTTCTCCCACTTAGGAGCAGCCAGACTGTTGATGACCGCTCCTTTGCTCGGATCCACCTCGATGGTGAAGTAGTTGGCGTGGTCTTTCCTTTCCCACGGTGCCAGCAGACCGATATTGACGCCACATAGCGACGGAATCCGTTGCAGTGACGCGCCACATAGGATGCCATCAATACCTTTCAGTTGGAAGACGGTCTTGTACGTTCTCATGCTCAAATTCCAAGACTGAATGTTCATTGAGGTCTTGGCGTATGGTATGCGCTTCATCTTTCCGTCCGAGCCAATCGTTTTTCCAAGCCGCGCCACATGGCCGTAAACGTTGCCGTCCACGATGTCCCTCGGCCTCCTGAAGGTGTCTAGGTTCTGGTCGACCTCGAAGATAGAAGCTCAAGGTTGGAAGGCCAAACGTCCGACCAACTGCTTGCGTATATGTCGAACGGGAAGGATACATGGAACACCATTCCATGCGACAGTAGCCGTGCCCTCTGAGATCTTCACCAACTCCGCCGCGCCACGCCAGCCCGACTGGTCCTTGCGCTCTGAAGCCCCGTAGATGTCCACGCTGTCACCTACCTTGAGTTGATGTTGAGGGTCGTGCTGTTGCACTCGTGTCCTGTTAGCTCGTGCGATTCTGTCCTCGACGATCGCGCGTGCCATCTCCGACTTCGCAAGGGGGCGAAGTCTGACCGCTGCAGCGAAGGGGTCTGGGCAACTGACGTCTGCGCCATGCGCGGAGTCCAGGGTAGTGGCCTCCAGGTCGTAGTGGTCATTCGGCGTGAAGCCCAGGACCACCTGAGACGCAGTCTGGCCACCGTAGCTGACCATGCTATTCGAGACCATGGCGGCCTCCTGCACGAACTCAACATCGGATATCTCCAAGCCCTGCA
The DNA here is from genome assembly GCA_963575745.1 of Prorocentrum cordatum. Lineage (NCBI taxonomy): Eukaryota > Dinophyceae > Prorocentrales > Prorocentraceae > Prorocentrum > Prorocentrum cordatum. The sequence continues at coordinate 15,866 of CAUYUJ010011692.1, read as the reverse complement.
TGGCACGTGTCCAATTGAGCTTCATGGCAATCGTACCAGTTGAATCCATGTCTCCATGAGGCATGCCATAGTGATCGTCGGTGCCGGCATACCGCCTCTGGATGTTCATTTTGTCGCACGTCCTCGAACTTAGTTCTAACACGAGTCCACCTTCTTGATCCAGGACCATTGCCTGCATCGGCCCGAAGTACCGGATCCAACATCTCAGGATGGTAGTCAAGAGCTCTTCCGGAGTCCGATCTGCAATAACATCTGCCACCTGATATCGAGAGAGTTCGTTGATGACGAGAAGCCGCGCTTTGTCCCGCATGAAGATGATATCCAGGTGTAGCCGATGATTGAATCGAAGTGGAACAGTGATTCCTGCCCGTGGTTTTGTCTGTGGACGAGCGTGGTCTCTGCAAACCGTGCAAGCTAAACTCGCCAGAGTGATGACTCCTGCCGAAGTCTTAGTCCAGCAGTCTGCGCTCTTGAGAAACACAATCATGTCCGGCGCAGGCGCGTGCCAGAATCTGATCTGGAAACCCAGCAGCAAACGCGTGATCTCCTTTCGATCGGTGGCCTCTTTGAGTCGGGAAACCATCTTGCTCAGGTAGAAGTTCGGCTTCACCTCGTACCACTTCATCATTGCAATCTCTGGCTCAGGTGGAGCCATCTTCCTCATAATCCTTTTCGCTGGTCGCTTATCCATCGGCTCTGGAGGTGGTGGTACTTCAACCCCAGGAGCACCCGGAACTTGCTCAGGTGCTGAAGGTGGAGCCGGATCAAGCGGCCTGACGCCCGCCTCATCTTCATCCCTGGGCTCCTCCTGGATCTCTTGCTCGGCCTGAGGTTCTTCATCCGCTGGTGGTGCTGCTGGCTCTGGTGGTTCGTCGTCCGCAGGTGCTGCTGTTGCTGGCTTTGGTGGTTCGTCATCCGCTGGTGCTGCTGCTGCTGGTTCTGGTGGTTCGTCCACTGAATATCCAGGTGCTTTCGGCTTCGCAAGTTGCTTCGGTGCAGCTCTCCGCGCAGGAGGTCGTGCAGGTGCCAGCTTGCAATTCCCTGGTTTGCGCGCGTGCTCTGCCTCAGTCTCACTGCCCGGTCGACATCTTTCGCAGCCCTCGAATGTCTGCAGTCTAGCGATCTTGACGATGTTTTCGCGAGTGCGTCGCAGAACAACTTGGGATGGACTGCTGCCTTGGCCGTGCGATTGATGCCGTCGAGCGCGCTGGTGAGATGACCGTGCGCAACTTTGCATCTGCGATGTCTCGCGCTGGCCCGAAGAACAAATGTCGCATCCAGTCGTGTCCGTTTCCCCACTGGCTCGCAGAGATCGTTGGTGGCACCATAAGAACATTGATCGGCGGTAAACGTCCGCATGATGTCCAGGTCGGCGATGCTCGCGTAGTCTGACTTGGTCCAAGGATCGCTGTTATGCGGAGTCTCAGTCAGATTGTGCTGCTCGGTGTCCAGTGTCTACCGAATGCCCTCATGCATGAAGATGATCGCTGGTGCCTGACGTCTTCTGTCCGCTTCCAGTGCCGCAGGAGTCTTATGCCGGCTGGCGATAGACCGCAGCGTGCAAGTTGGCGACCACAGCGTCGCACCGATGAAGCATCTTTCGCGCCAGTGCGCCAACAACTTCTGATGGTGAGTCTCTGCCATGTCCCAGCCGCATTGATAGTCCACTGGGAAGCCCACGATGAGTCTCTTCATAACCGCGCGGCGGCTGAACCTACTGCTGCCCGACATGCGCTCCTGCGCGTCGACGTGGTAAATGCCCATGTGGTTCATCCAGTCCTTGAGGCTCTCAGGCGTCGCCGCGGGCAGCTGGGTTTCGAAGTGGAACTCCTGTGGCATCGCGCGGCAGCTGGTATCGTTGGTTTTCTTGGTGTTCGCGTCCAGCGTCTTGGCCCACAGGTTAGTGCCAATCCATCTTGGCGCCTTCCACTGGCGCCACCTTCTATAATAATCCTTGTTGTCCAGGTAGGGCATGTCCGTGTCGCTCTTGTTGTTGTAGGCTGTCTCCTTTCTCACTCTCAATTTTGCTCTCTGAGGTCTGCGCTTCCTCGTCGCGATGCAATTCTGCTGTCTTCGCGCCAGCGCCTGGCTGAGACGTCGTCTCTATCTTCCCGCTTGGTGCGTAGCCCTGCGAGTCAGGAGCGTAGGCCCGTTGCGGTGCCGTCTCCACCTTCCCGCTGGGCTTTGCACTGCGCGAGTCAAGTGCGCAGATGCTCTTTGCCGGTGCTGGTGCATCACGTTCGCTGACCACTTGCCATCAGAGCGGTCTCCTGAGTGAGCGTCGTGCTTTTGGGCGTGTCCTCGTCGAGTACCTTCTCGAAGTGAGCTTTTACCGCCTGCCGAAGCCGAACTCGCTCTGCGCCGGTGCCGGCGTTGGGATCATCCATGGGAAAGAGGTAGTGGCCCGAGTCAATGTATAGCGCCCTCATATATGTCTTAGGTCGAGCTTCGTTTCCAAGTCCATCGAGAGTGTTGATGATCAGAACGCCGTCTCTGTTCGGAAGGATGCCCGCGAGAAGAAACATCGTGTTGTTGATCATGGTATCCAGCGGCATGAGCAATGGGCGCCGACTGCCACTTCCTCCGAGCATGTCCATCGTAAAGCTTGGGTTTGGAAGCGCAGTCAGATCGAGACGTATCTGGCCCAGGCCGAGAGAAGGACTCGCCGCTCCTCGCCGATGATGATTTGACCTCCAAGCTGTGGCCGCGAGGCCAGAGAAGTGCCTGGCAGATTTCTCGCACAGTGTCGGTTCCTCCCAGGCAGCTCCTGGATCGATGATGATGCCCAATCGCCTGTCGCCGCGCACGGTGTGATATGCCATCGTGCTGCCATCCATTGGATCATCATCCTCATGACAGCTGTGCTGGATCAGCAACGCTGCGTGCATGATATCTGCAAATGAGCCTTTCGACGGTGATCCAGTCGGTACATTCGTCGATGTCGGCGGTGGAGTGGATGAACGTCCCATGAGATCTTCATCATCATCATTTGCTGCAGGCTTGCTTGCTCGTTGTGGAAAATCAAAAAGGAATCTCGATATCGCAGGTGCCGGAGATGCCCTCGGGTCGCCGGCATTGCCTTGTCCAGCTGGTGATTCAGGCCATTCAGCATGACGTCGAACAGGTGTCTCGGCGATCGGGTCTAGGAGCGATACCTTCGGCCTCAGTTCTGCTTTGCCACTTTTGCCTCCTCTGCCATTGTTGCCACCTTTCTGATATCGTCTGTAGGGATAATCATAGTACTCGTCATCCTCGTGATCCTGGTAGCGCTTGGAGATCTCTATCAGCTGCTTGTTCTCCGAAAGGCGGTCTTGCATATTCGCCATGCATGCCGTTATCATCCTTGTCAATGCGATACTCAGGGCAGTCGTAATGGACAGAGGGTTCGTCAGCAATGACCGTGGGGAACGGTGAAGGCGACGTGTCCCGCGAATCTCTGCTCGATGACACTGAAGGTGCCGACAGCGACCGCTTCGAGGGTAAATCCTCGTACGCATGAAGATTGATTCGCGAGTCGTTGACGCCAGTGTTGACTGGGTGAAATGAGGTGGTTGAGAAACCATGTCCAATTGAGAAGCCATGTCCTGTCTTCTCCTGAAGTGCTTGAGTCTGATTCCTGTCGCCGGGCGATCCTGGCTCTTTTGCCGCTCGGATCCGCAAGTGCCCCTGGAACCCCCCGGGCGAGAAAAATGCCCGGCAAGGTCCCGGGAGAAGCCGCCAGAGCACTCCAGGAAGGGCCATTTTTCGACACCCCTCACGAGGATCGTGGCCTCCGAGGGGGGAGCCGCAATCGACTGCCCCCCCTCCCGCCCCAAGAGGCCCGCAAGAACCCCCCATGTGGCCTGGGGGCCCCCAAGACGCCGCCAAGGAGCCCCAAGAGACTCCCAAGAGGTCCCCAAGAGGCCCCCAAGAGGCCCTGGGTTCCAGGGCCGGCGGCATGAGCGAAACGATTAAATAACATATGCGTCAAACCGACATTGCTGATGGTGAGGCCCGCCTTATCACTCGTTTCCTGATATCACTGTCCGAAATTGAGCAAGATCTCCTGCAATGATTGATTGCCACGCCTCGTGTCCAGAAACTTATCAAGATGCTCTCCTTGCTCGTCCTGGTCGTGAATGTCAAGAACTTCCGTCAACTTCTGCATGAGATGTCCAGCTCCGCTGATGCTGGCCTCTTGTGTAACCATGCCGTGTGCATATCGCTCTTCTTCTTGTCGTGGCAGGGCCAGCGCAACATCTCCTCTTATCGCAACTCCATTCCGGGTAACCTCTGCATTCGTCGGGATGGTACACCAGACTCACTTCTATAGCGCTCACTTTTATAGTGCTCACTTTGAAATTGTGGTCCGGAAGGGGCCGCACATGCAGGCACATGCCGCACAGTCGCATGCACATGCCCATGCAAATATACAACAACCTCAACAGCATTGCCGCACATGCGCGCACATGCCACACCGTCCGACGCACAGTCGAATGCACGGTCAAGCAAAACTCTGAAAGCATAGGTGCACATGCCCGCACATGCCGCAGAGATGTCGCAGGCGATAGTGGCCTGACCACCTGAGCTCGGGGCATTTCGCAACCCAGAATTGCGAGGATGTCTCAGGCAAGCGTGGCCGGACCACCATGGTGCAGGGCATCTTGGAAACCAGAGTGGCGAGGATGTCGCTGGTCAAGGTGACCTTACCACCATGGGGCAGGACACCTCCGAGGTCTGGGTTGCGAGGATGTCTCAGGCGAAAGTGGCCTGACCACCATGGGGCAAGAGATCTCTGAGGTCAGAGTTGCGAGGATGTCTCTGGCGAGAGTGGTCTGACCACCTCAGCCCAGGGCGTCTCGGAACCCACAGTTGCGAGGATGTCTCAGGCAGGAGTGGCCAGACCACCTGCTCAGGGCATCTCGGAACCCAGAGTTGCGAGGGTCTCAAGCGAAAAAGGCCGTGACACTATGGAGCAGGGCATCATTGAGGTCAGAGTTGCGAGGATGTCTCAGGCGAAAGTGGCCTGAACACCTCAACTCAGGGCATCTCGGGCGAAGATGTCTAGCGCGCGGGCGCGAACGCGCCGGCGCCTGGAGACGAACGCCGGCCCCGGTATTCTTGCACGTCCCGCACATGCCCCGCACAGGTACGCACAGTATTCGCACAGGCCGCGCTCGCCAGTGGCCGTGCCAGGCCAGCGATTCCGAGATTCCCTGAGGTCGGGCCGTCAAGCCACTTTCGCCTGAAACATCCTCGCAACTCTCACCTCCTCCTCCTCCTCCTCCTCCTCCGCCTCCTCCTCCTCCTCCTCCTCTGGCCAAGCCGAACAGGCGGGCGGGCCGGCCGAGCCGGGGGCGTCCGCCTCCTCCGTCCCCCCCTCCTCCCCCCCCCCTCCACCTCCCCCCTCCCGCCCCTGCTTCTGCGGCCGAGCTGAGAAGGCGCGCGGGAGTGTTTTACTAGGAGGGCACGCCACCGTCAGCTCACGAACTGGACGAAGAACCGCCCCCGCCAGCAGCGGGCGAGTCTAAACGCACAACAAACTCTTTCAGGAAGCCCAGGTTAGCTCTGCGAAGGCCAGGAGGCATTGGAGGCACAGGGGTCTCAGACAACTCCTAGGGCATGAGCGTGCATGTGCATTGGGATGTGCACCCATGTGCGCCCGCGCGCTTCACCGCATGTGCGTGCATGTGCGGGCCCGCGCGGCCTCCCGAAGAGAGGTTGCACAGGCATGTGCGTGCATGTGTCGATGACAGATCTGCGATTCTCGAACATCTCCCGCATGTGCAGGCATGTGCGCGCATGTGCGTCGGACTGTGCGTGCATGTGGGTATGCTGGATACACCAAGACACAGCGCACATGCCCCCGCACATGCCTGGGCACGACGTGCACAGTAGGAAGTCCATCCAAGAAGGGCCGCACAGGCCTGGCACATGACTGGCACATGCCGCGCACATGACAGCGCAAAAACGGCCGCACATACACCCACCCAGGGGTATAGATGTGAGTGCGGTGTAAAAACTTTGTCCAACAATCGTGCCGCCATAGCCGGTCATGCTTCTCGCTCGTCCAGCGGCGTCAGTCGCCACCACAAGTATCGTCTCTGCATGTAGGCCTTGAAGGGGTAGGCGTCATCGAACGGCTTCCAACCAGGCGGCACATCTCGAATGGACTCCTGCAATGATAGAAGTGTCTTGTAATCTGCCATGGCTGCAAGATATATCACGGTGCCCAAGGTGTACGAAATCAAACTTCTGCTTCTGCTCGGCCTGATCGGCCGACGGTGAAATAGAACTCCACGGAAAACGTCGCCTGGTACACCACCAGGCCGGGTATTGGGTACTGTAACTTCACTCTTGAAGATGCTGACCCGCGCAGTGAAGGCGAGGTAGACCGTCGCCAGGACGGCCAAAGTATGTAGATGATCGCCTCCGCAGTGAAGGTGAGCACGGAATCGCACAGCAGCTGCGCGAGGCCGAGGATCTCGCTCCTCGAACATGGCGCCACCTGGCGAGGCGCCCCGCGCGTGTGGGCCGCGCGCGGATGGCTTTAAAGCCTCAGCTCCGCTACCAAACTGAAATGTTTGTAGCTAGCGAACCCGCATCCTTGAAAATTAGTATGGTTTACAATCCGAACATGCTTGCACCTGCCAACCTGCAAAGCTATACATCTCTGAACATACAGTCCCCTCGATCTTGGTCAAAGGGGTCTCCAACACGGAGGGGCTTCCCCCTCCCGCTCCCCTCTCCCCCAGGGTCTGGAGGGGGCGCTCCGCGAGGGGTTGGAGCGACCAAGATGGCATCGGCGAGGAAGCCAAACTCACTGATTTCATGCAAGTTTTGGCTACATGTTGGCCTCTTGGAGGGGAGCCCAAATGAACTACGGCCCCTCCTTTGATCGATCTCTTCCAAGATGGCCCCCGGGGCTCCCAGGGGTGCACCAAGATGGTCCCAAGAGGTGCCCAGGAGGCCCCAAGAGGCCCCCAAGATGTCCCCGAGAGCCCCCCAAGGCATTTTCAAGACGCCGCAAGATGCCCCCCCAGAGACACCCAAAACGCCCCCAGAGGCCTCGGCGAGGAGGCCAACATCAATGATTTGTTCTTAAGGATTTGGCCACATTTTGGCCTCGAGGAAGGAACCCCCTCCCTCCTTTGATCGATCTCTTCCAAGCTGGCCCCAACATGGCCCCCGAAGCACCCAAGGGCGCCCCGAGGGTGCCCCAAGACGGCTCCAAGAGGATGTCCAGGAGCCCCCAAGAGGCCCCCGCGATGCCCCCCAAATGCCCCCAAGAACCCCCCCAAGCAGCTCAAAGAGGCCCCCCGGAAGTACCCAAAACGCCTTAAAATGCCCCCGGGACTGCCAATAGACGCTCCAAGAAGACACAGAGAACTTCTCGGAGGACATCCGAAGATACTCCGACAGGCATCCAAGAGGCCTCTGGCCTCTCCGCTCGCACTCCTCCTCCTCCTTCTCCTCCATTCCTTTTCCTTATAGAAATCTTCCCCATGTCGCACCCCGAGGCCAGTTTCTAGGGCGGGCCGGGCGTTTCGCCTGAGACGTCCTCACCATTTATGATCCTGAAGCTTGAGCATTGGTAACAGCTTCGCAGATGGATGGCGGGTCGTTTCCAAAATATGGCTCTCGCCTTAGCGCGGCGCACATTCGTTTAAGTATACAAGAGCTTCACGGATTGAGGGTGGGTCGTTTTCAAAATCTGGCTCTCGCATTACCGCGGCGCACATTCGTTCTAAACATTTGCAAGGGTTTCAATGGATAGACGGAGGGTGGTTTTCAAAATGTTGCTCTCGCCTTAGCGCGGCGCGCACTCGTTCTAACAATTTGCAACAATTTCACGGATTCAGGGCGGTTCCTTTTCAAAATGTGGCTCTCGCTATAGCTCGGCGCGCATTCGGTTTAAATATTTGAAAGAGTTTTATGAATTCCCATCATCAACGTGCCAAACATTGTGTTTTGAAAGGATTCAGGGTTATGCGGGTGCAACAGTTATGTTGATTCGCTGTGTTGATGTCCTACGAATGGCGTTTTGGTGCGATTCAGGATTTTCCAGACGCAACAGTCAGGTTGATCCGTGGCGTTGGAATCCCGCGAACAATGTTTTGGCATGACCCAGGTTCTTCAAACGGTTGTCTTCCAAAGAAACAGTTCCTTCAATGGAAATGAACCGTTGTAGGGGCCTCTGAGGAGGGAGCGTGGAAGGAGGGTTTATTCCAACATCGATGAGGATCCTTGGGTTTACAAAGGTCCTCCTCCTCCTCCTCTTCCTCATCCGCCTGTTCCACCTCCTTCCTCCTCCCTCCGCCCCCACTCTCCCTACCCTCCTCCTCCCATTATTCCTCCATCCTCCCCCTCTTGGGGTACGACACTTTACCTAGCCCTGTACTCCACTGTTTTCTTCTCCACATCCCTGATCATTTCTGGATGGGCTGGTTGGGGTTACGCGAGGCATCTAAAACATCAGTGCCACTGATTGTCCCCCACGAGAACAACGGGTGCGTCTCCATGAAAACGCCAACCCACCGATAGGCTTAGGTCGGGCGTGTCCTCCGACAGGCGGATTTTAGAAGACAAATGAAGAATAACTTAAGAACAGTCAATCCATAATCCATATTCAAACATATGCATTATTATCCAAACATGTCGCATATTTTTTGTGTATATCTATGAATATTCCCCTTGTAGATGGACAGGCCCGGCTTAACGATAGGTCCCGTTTCGTAAGCGCTGCCCCCCGAGTTCATTACGAACCGCGCTTGGCACACTCCGCCTCGTTCTCCTTGAAGGCCGTGGAGGTGAGGGCAAGTGGTCCTCAACGGAGGGGCCCACGTCCCCTCCATTCCTGGCCTGGGGCCTGGGTGGGAAATAGCTTTTGTTCCTGATGGAACGGGAGGAGAAGAAGAGCCTCCGCCATCGTCGAACAACTCCTCCCTGTCGCACCACCAGACGCGTCGTCAGGGCGGGCCGTGCGTTTCGCAAGAGCTCCTCACCGCTTGCGACCCTGAAGACCGAACTTTCCGCACAGTTGCGCGGACGCAGGGCGGGTCGTCCCCAAACTGGTGCGGCTGGAGGGCGGGCTGGGGCTCTCGCCGCGGCGCCGCGCACACTCGCCCTGCGCACCTCCAGCAGTTGCACGAATGGATGGCGGCTCCGGGGCTCTCGCCTCTACCCTACCAGACAACATCCGCCACCGTGCCCTGAGGCGCGAGTTGGAGTGTTCTGAGGTGGAGGGTGAAAAAGAGGTGGGCGTTGCTGGGCCGTGGCCCGTGGCCTTGCCTCTGTCGGCGTGCCGGTAGCACGTAGCCCGTGCGTGAATGAATGCGAAGACTGGCGGCGGCTGCCGCCGGCGAAGCGCCCGGCCCAGGCGTCGGGTCAGCCGTGGTAGGGGGGAGCGCGGGGGAGGTATAGGTACGTGATTACTGCGCAATTGTGACGTGCACAATCGCGGAAGTGTTAAAACGCAGCAGCTGATCGTTTGTGCGCAATGGGCTCGTCGCCGCCGGGGCCCGCAGATTCGGCGCGCAAGGCCGATCGAGTGCTGAATCCGCGGGGGCGCCGGCGCGGAAGCGCGGGAGACGCGCCTCGGGCCCCCCGAACCAAGTGGGTGGAGCGCGGGAGGGAGAACAAAAGACGCGGATTCGGTGCGGAATCGGCCTTTGCGCGCCGAATCCGCAAGGCGCGGGGGACGCAGATTCGGCGCGCAATGACCGATTCCGTGCCGAATCTGCGTCTCCCGCGCCCCCCTCGCCCCCCCCTGTTCGCGGGGCGCCCCGGGGCGCGGGGGGCGCAGATTCGGGGCGCAATGGCCGATTCCATGCCGAATCTGCGTCTCCCGCGTTGAGCTTGTGCGCTCCCCCCCTTGGTCGTGGGCCCCGGGGCGCGGGGGGCGCGGGCTCGGCGCGCAAGGGCCGACACCATGCCGAGTCTGCGTCTCCCGCGCCATTTCCCGCCGTACAAGGGGATTTTCGACGAAAAATAAAAAATGCTCCGCACATGTACCAAAAGGGTAACAAATACAAAGAAAATAGTCCCCAGACTATGTTTGGACTATTTGTTTTATGCTTTTTGGAATATTTCGATTTTTTCGCCGAAAATCCCCCTGTAGGGGGACAGGCCCGACTTAACCATTGCGCGCCGAATTCTGTGTCTCCCGCGCTTTGGCGCTGTCTCAATCCACGGGCCCCCCACCCCACGGGAGAAGCGCGGGCGACGCCGAGTCGGCATGGAAGAGCGGCCATGGCGCGCCGAGTCTGCGTCTCCCGCGCTGCGGTGCCCCCAGCCTGCGGGGGGTGGGGAGCGGGAGGGGGCGCGGGAGACGCAGACTCCTCTCTCTTTCTCTCTCTCCTCTCTCTCTCTTGTATGCTCTCCTCTTCAACTTTTCCATGGCGTACCTTGTCCTGTGCAAGTTCTTCGGCACCGCCTGTACTCTGAGCCCTCCGGCCGCCTGAGGCCCTGCCCGCCCGCGCCCCGTCTCCCCAATTAGGGCTACTCGCGTCCCGTTTAGCTCTTGACCGGACGGGGCCCGCTCCCGACCCGCAGACGAAAAAAATATGCTCTCCTCTCTCTTCCTGCTCTCCCCTTTCGTCCTGTGCGTACAATGATTCTGCTTATGTCTGGTTGGTTTTGGGTTTGTGTAATCCCACCAGCCCTCTGGGAGTCGGTGGTTTAGGGAGTTTCCTCTTCCACCCCTCCTTCTTCCCCTTCGGGGAAAAGTTTACCCCTCCCCTTACCCCCCAATGGACCTGGACAAAGGGTTCCGCGAGTCGTCGGAGTGTCCAAAACGGCCTCGGCGAGGAAGCCAAAACCATTGGTTTTACTAAGGTTTTGTCCCCATTTTGGCCTCCTGATGGGGGGGCCCCTAATTAGGGACCCCCCCTCCTGTGATCGATCTCACCCAAGATGGCTAAAAGATGGCCCCGAGCCCCAAGAGGGCCCCAAGAGGTGGCCAGGAAGCCCCAAGAGGCCCCCAGGATGCCCCCAAGAGGCTCCCAAGAGACCCCCAAGAGGCCCCAAGAGACCCCCCAGAGGCACCCAAGATGTTCCAAGAGGCCTCGGCGAGACTGCCAAATCATTGATTTACGAAGGTTTTAGCCACATGTTGGCCTCTTGGGGGGGCACAGATTAAGATGACTCCAAGAGCGACTGGGAGCGCCCAAAATGACCTCCAAGATGGCTCAAGATATCCCAAGATGTCTCATAATGGCCTCCTCTGTGTGCTGCCCACTTCCCTGATCGAGGCAATTCCTCTGGGTATCGTTTCTGGATGGGCTGGTGGGGATTCGCGAAACGTCAACAATTTCAACTGTTATTTGTGTAATTTCAATTGTTGTTGTATGAGTACGCTCTACTTTTGAGGGTGTTCCGAGGTCCCTTGTGCGACCCCCTGGGGCCTCAGTCCTCAATCCAAAGGATTCTGTTAAAGGCCCGGACCCGAAATTCACACATCTTCCGGGGCTCCCCGCTTGCCCCGTGGGGCTTCTCGCGGCGTGTCGCAATATTTTATCGGGGCCGAAAGGGCTCCAAGACGGGCCAATAGGCCACCAAGAGGCCCCCGAGATGGTCCAAGAGTGCTCCGTATCGCCAACCGATCGCGCCAAAGCGGTTAAAATGGCCCCAAGACGGCCCAAGAAGCCTTCGGGGCCCCAAGAAAGCGCCAAGAACCCCCCCAAGAGGGCCCCGAGAGGCCACAATCATTCCTCGTCTTAAGTTTTTCCATGTTTTTCTCAACCATCCTGTGGTGTTGGGTCCTCGTTTTGAAGAGACGTCGCCCCGCGTTCCTCTCCTCCTCCTCCTCCTCCTCCTCCTCTTCCTCCTCCTCCTCTCCTCCTCCTCCTCCTCCCCTTCCTCTCTCTTCCCGTCATCGTCATCATCATCGTCATCATCACAATCATCATCAACATCAGCGTCATCATCATCATCATCACCGTCATCATCATCATAATCATCATCATCATCATCATCATCATTCTCATCATCATCATCATCATCATCATCATCATCATCATCATAGTCATCATCATCATCACGACCGTCATCACCACCAACATCATCGCCCATGTCGTCACACCCCTCACACGTTTCGTGGCCCCACAGGGAGCTCCACCGAAGGCTCCAATGCCACCGCCCGCATGCGTCCCCCACACCCATTTCGGCACATCCCTTACACGCTTCGTGGCCCCATAGGGAACTCCACCGAAAAGGCCCAATGCCACCGCTCGCTCGCGTCCCCCCCACACACATGTCGGGACACCCCTCACAAACTTCGTGGCCCTATAAGGAGCTCCACCGAAGGCGCCAGTGCCACCGCCAGCATGCGTCCCCCACACCCATTTCGGCACACCCCTCACACGTTTCGTGGCCCCACAGGGAGCTCCACCGAAGGCCCCAGTGCCACCGCCCGCATGCGTCCCCCACACCCAGTTCGGCACACCCCTCACACGTTTCGTGGGCCCACAGGGAGTCCCACCGAAGGCCCCAGTGCCACCGCCCGCATGCGTCCCCCACATCCTTTTCGGCACACCCTTCACATGTTTCGTGGCCCCATATGGAGCTCCACCGAAGGCCCCAGTGCCACCGCCCGCATGCGCCCCCCCCCCCCCCCCCTCCCCGCACAATTTGGCACACCCCTCACACGTTTCGTGGCCCCACATGGAGTTCCACCGAAAGCCTCAATGCCACCGCCCGCATGCGTCCCCCACGCCCATTTCTGCACACCCCTCGCACGTTTCGTGGCCCCGTAAGGAGTTCCACCGAAAACCCCGGTGCCACCGCCCGCATGCGCCCCCCACGCAAATTTCGGTACACCCCTCACACGTTTCGTGGCCCCGTAGGGAGCTCCACTGAAGGCCCCAGTGCCGCCGCCCGCATGCGTCCCACACGCCAATTTCGGCACACCCCTGACACGTTTCGTGGCCCCATAGGGAGCTCCACCGAAGGCCCCCGTGCCACCGCCCGCGTGCGTCCCCCACGCCAATTTCGGCACACCTCTCACAAGTTCCGTGGCCCTATAGGGAGCTCCACCGAAGGCCCCAATGCCACCGCCCGCATGCGTCCCCTACTACATTTCGGCACACCCCTCACACGTTTCGTGGCCTCATAGGGAGCTCCACCGAAGGCCCCAGTGCCACCGCCCGCATGCGTCCCCCGCACGAATTTCGGCACACCCCTCACGCGTTTCCTGGCCCCATAAAGGGGGCTCCACCGAAGGGCCCAATGCCACCGCCACCATGCGTCCGCCACATTCAAGGTTTCAGGGAACAGCTCCAGACCTCTGGGGAGAAGGAGGAGGCGGAGGAAGAGGACCCGCGCCGCGGACGACCCGCGCCGCGTCGCTGGGACCCTCCTGGGGCGACCAGCGCGCGTCGCGGGAACTCCGTGCTGTGTTCTTCCCTGCGCCTCGCTCGCCCGTCGTCGCTCTGCCCAGCGGTCAGAGCCGTGCCCGCTATCAGCCAGCCAGCTAGCTAGCTAGCTCTCTTTGCTCTGCGCAGCGGACGATCCGCGCGCGTCGCTGGGACCCTTCCGGGGCGACCGGCGCGCGTCGCGGGGACTCCGCACCGCGCTGCGCTGCGCCCGCAGCTTTGGACCTTGGAGTGCGCGGGCAAAGAAGAAGGAACAAAAAGGGAAGGAAACGGGCGCGATCCTCGTGAGGGGCGTGCCGACATGGGCGTCGCGGCGTGCGGGCGCTGCCGCCAGGGTTCCCGAGGAAGCTTTTTGCGGCGGCCACGCTCAGTGTCACGAGTGCACAGACAGGCATACCCGAACCATTCACATTCATATACATGTACACGAGGCGTGGCCATGATCGCATTCGTGCAAATAAATTCGCTCGCGCGCAGACTCATTCACACTTAGACTCACTCGCGCTCAGATTCACGTGCGCTCAGTCTCTCGAAATTAGACCACTTGTTTTCCTTCGTGTTGTGTACGCCGCCACATTTCGGCACGCCCCTCATATGGTTCGTGGGCACCACCGAAGAAGATACTTACAATCGCGGTGCTCACAACTGCATATGGTTGGGTCCTTCGCCAGGACAACTTGGCCCTTGCCTTTTTCAGCTTCCGACGCGCCAAGAGGCCCCAAAGACAGCCCGAGAGACGCCTAAGAGAGCCCCAAGACGGCCCAAAAGGCGCCCAAAACTGCCCAAGAGAGCCCCGAGACGCCCCACAAGGGGCCCAAGAGTGGGAACCCAAGCATGCAATTCGAGCCTTCCGTCCCGAGATGCCCCCAGGAGGTCCCACGAGGCCCCCTAGGAGGACCCAAGAAACCCCAGAGCCTCCGAAAAGGCCCCAAGAAGCCCCCAAGAGGTCCCATTTGTTTTTTTCTGCCTTCCGACGGCCCGAGACGGCCCAAGTGCACCCAAAGATCGCCCAAGAGGCCCACGACGGCCCCCAGAGGCCCCCAAGACGGCCCAAGACCAAGACGCTCAAGATGGCCTCCAAGACGGCCCAAGAGCCCTCCAAGACGTCCTCCAAGAAGGTCCGAAAGGGTCAACATGTCCTCCAGGCGGCCAAGATGCCCGAAGGCTCTCCAAACCGATTCGGGGAACACATGGTCCGATAGCTTGGCAGGTCTGGCCTCAACGTTCGGCCACCTAGGCGCTTCCAAAAAGGCAGGGGGCGGCGGTGATTCGCCGTAGGCGTCTTAGATCCGCCGCCTCCTGTTGATTCATCACAAGGGTGCCTGGCGTGCCAAATCCTATCGTTTTTGGTTTTGGTTCTTTTCCCAAAGAACTCCCCCTGGGGCTCCGGCGCGTCCTGCCGGCCACCCGGAAAGGAACTCAATCCGGAAACATATCCTCCAAGACAGCTCAAGATGGCCTCCAAGATGGCCACGTTGAGCCACGATGGCCTCCAAGATGGTCCAAGATGGCCTCCAAGTCCGCCCAAGATGGTCCAAGACGGCCTCATGACGGCCCAAGAGAGTCCAAAGATATCTCCAAGTTCGCCCAAGAAGCCTCCAAGACGGCCCAATACGACCCAAGAGGCCTCCAAGAGGTCCTCCAGGAGGGCCCGAAGAGGCCAAAATCATTTATTTTCTTTAGGTCTTTGAAGGACTTTAGTGTTCGCTTCTTCTCGGCATTCCGACGGATCAAGACGGCCCAAGAGGCCCCCAAGATCGCCCAAGATGGCTCCAAGAGAGCCCCATGACGGTCCAAGAGGCCCCCAAGACGGCCCCTAAGAGGGCCCCAAGACGGCCCAAGAGACCTCCAAGACGCCCAAGATGGCCTCCAAGATAGCCCCGGGAAGCCCGCTCGTGCCACATCCGCTGGGGGGCTCTGTCATTCGGTCGGAGGGTTAGCAAACACTGTTAAACAACAAAAAAACTAGTTTTTCAGGTCGGAGGGTCAGCAAACACTGCAAAAAACATCTTTTCAGGTTTTTCAAGTTTTCGCGCATCTATCCACCTGGGCGCGCATCTATCAACCTGGGCGCGCATAGATCCCGCAAAACCTGACAACAAAACCTGAAACACATGTTTTTCTACAGTGTTTGCTGACCCTCTGCCTTGAAACACCTGTTTTTGTACAACATATTCTCTACATCTGGCTTGACAAGAGGCGCCACGAGCGCAATCGAAAGGACGAACTGAATTGATCAGGCACTCTCCTCCTCCTCCTTCTCCTTCTCCTCCTCCTCCTCCTCCTCCTCGTCAGCTGTCTTCCTCCTCCTTCTCCCCCTCCCCCTCCCTCCTCCTCCCCCTCTTCCTCCTCCTCTTCCTCCTCATCTTCCTCCTCTTCCTCCTCCTCTTCCTCCTCTTCTTTCTTCCTCGACGCCAAATCAAATTGGAAAACGCTGAAACCGTCCAGGCGCAAAAAATCACCCAAACCGCCAAGGCCTACATCGAATCTGGCGCCCCTCCTCCTCGTCCTCCT
>CAUYUJ010011691.1:0-21548 GCA_963575745.1 Prorocentrum cordatum | reverse complement strand
AAATGTGGCCCGGGAATAGAGTTCTGGGAACTCGAAGAGCACGAATTGGCCTACAGTTGGCTCCGGGCATTCAAAATGTGGCCCGGGAATTGAGTTCTGGGAGCGCCAAGAGCGATTTTGCAAGGATGTCTAAGGCGATTTGGGTGGCGGCGGCAGAGCGCCGGCAGCCTCCCCGGGTCCCGCCCAGACCCCCCTGAGGAGTCATGATGCTCTCTCTTTTGAGACCATTAGAAACCTATCAGCAAGAGCTGTTAGGTAACAAGACCGCGCGCGATGTACGCCGCGCCCCGCTCCGGCCTCTTGTGTTGCACCGTCGGCGACAACATGTCCAGTGCGCGATGTACGCCGCGTCTCATTCCAGCCACGCGTGTTGCACCGCCAATCGTTTCGTTCCTGCCGCGCATGGAGGAGGAGGAGGAGGATGAGGAGGAGGAGGAGGAGGAGGAGGAGGAGGAGGAGGAGGAGGAGGAGGAGGAGGAGGAGGAGGAGGAGGAGGAGGATGGGAGGCGGAGGAGCGGGAGGAGGAGGTGGAGGGAGGAGGAGGAGGAGGAGGAAGAGAAGGAGGAGGAGGAGGAGGATGATGATGATGAGGAGGAGGAGGAGGGGAGCGAAAGAGGGAGGGAGGGAGAAACTGAAGAGGAAGAGGAGGATGCCTCTTGGGAATTCGCGGGGCGTCCCATTCCCGCTACGCGATTCGCAGCGCCGACTCGGAGAAAGTATATGTTGGCAAGAAAAGCGTCGAGGTTGCTGTGTTTTTGGGCAGGTAGGACGGGGGGGCCCGCGTAGGGTTGGCCAGGCGTCCGCGCGCGATGTGCGCCGCGCCCCATTCCACCTACACTTATCGCAGCGTCGACGACAAGAAAGTCCATGTTGACGAGAAAAACGTTGACTCTGTTTTGTTCCCAACCATCCTGTGGTGTTGGGTCCTCGTTTTGAAGAGACGTCGCCCCGCGTTCCTCCTCTCCTCCTCCCTCTCCTCCTACCTCCTCCTCCTCCTCAGTCCTTCCCTCCTCCTCCCTCCTCCTCCTCCTCCTCCTTCCTTCCTCTTCCTCCCCTCCTCCCTACTCCTCCTCCCTCCCTCCTCCTTCTTCCATGAGTTTCGCCCACCCAGGCAGGCTTCGTGGTCCCATTAGGTAAGCTCCACGAAGCCCCCAGTGGGACGCCCGCTGTTTTGCGTCCCCTCACCCAATTTGGCATTTTGCACCCACCCCAGTATACAGCGCTTTGTGGCCCCTTAAGGAGCTTTCCACCGAAGCCCCCAGTGGGGGACACCGCCCGCATGCGCCCCCCCCACGCCCAAGTTGGCATTTTCACGCACCCAGTACAGCACTTCGTGACTTCAAAGGGAGCCCCACCGAAGCTCCCAATGGCACCGCCCACATGCGTCCCCCACATCCAATTTGGCAGTTTCACCCACCCAGTACAGCGTTTCGTGGCCCAATCGAGAGCCCCACCGAAGCCCCCAGTGGGACCGCCCGCATGCGTCCCCCGCGCCCAACTTGGCATTGCCACCCACCCAGCACAACGCTACGTGGCCCCATAAAGGCCCCCCCGAAAGCCTCCCATTGGGACCCGCCTGCATGCGCCCCCCACACCCAATTGGCTTTTCACCGGCCTGTACAGCGCTTAGTGGCCTCATAGGGAACCCCACCGAATCCCCCATGTTGGACCGCCCGCCATTGCGTCCCCCACGCCCTAATTGGGCATTTTACCCAACCAGTACAACGCTTGTGACCCCATTGGGGAGCCCCTATGAAGGGTCCCAGTGGCACCGCCCACACGCTGCCCCCCCCACAATCCAATTTGGCGTTTCACCCACCAGTTCAGCGTTTTAGTTGGCCAATTGGGAAGCGCCACCGAAGCCCCATGTGGGACGCCGCATTGCGTTCCCCCACACAAATTTGGCATGTTCGCCCCATCAGTACAGCGTTTCGTGGCCCCATAGGGAGCTCCACCGAAGCCCCCAGTGGGACCGCCCGCATGCGTCCCCCACACCCAATTTGGCATTTTCACCCACACAGCACAGCGCTTCGTGGCCCCATAGGGAGCCCCACCGAAGCCCCCAATGGGACCGCCCGCATACGTCCCCCACGCCCATTTTGGCATTTTCACCCGCCCAGTACAGCGCTTCGTGACCCCATAGGGAGCTACACCGAAGCCCCCAGTGGGACCGTCCGCATGCGTCCCCCACAGGGAGCTCCACCGAAGCCTCCAGTGGAACCGCCCGCATGCGTCCCCCACAACCAACTTGGCATTTTCACAGACCCAGTACAGCGCTTCGTGGCCCCATAGGGAGCTCCACCGAAGCCCCCAGTGGGGCCGCCCGCATGCGTCCCCCACACCCAATTTGGCATTCTCACCCACCCTTTACAACGCTTCGCGGCCCCATGGAGAGCTCCACCGAAGCCCCCAGTGGGACCGCCCGCATGCGTCCCCACACGTCTAATTTGGTATTTTCACCCACCCAGTGCAGCGTTTCGTGGCCTCATAGGCTCATAGGGAGCTTCACCGACGGCCCCAGTGCTACCGCCCGCATGCGTTCCCCCCCCCCTCCCACGCAGCGCTTCGTAGGCCCCTTAAGGAGATTCCACCGAATAAGACTATTCACAATTTGCGGTACCCACAACTTCAGTATGGTTGGTCCTTTTCCACCCCCCACCCCCCCCCCCACCCCCCCCCCTTCGCCAGGATAAGTTATTCATGACGTCGACCCCCAGAAGTCTCGACCCACGGGAACGGTTTCTCCTCCCGAGTCGTTTTAGGACGGCCCCGGGGCCCCCAGAGGCGGAAAACAGCGACCAAAACCTTCCGTCGTGATTTCTGTCGTGACTCGAGGGGGTCTGCAGAGGCCTCCCAGATGGGGTCCGAGTAGATTGGGTCGGAGGATCGCGTCACGTCGCCGATGCATCGGCGATGCATCGGCGATGCATCGGCGACGCATCGGCGACGCATCGGCGACGTCGGCGGTGCATCGGCGACGTCGGCGTGGGGAAACCCGGTCCCCGCATCGAGCCGCACCGCCGATGCATGGGCGGTGCGGCGCGCTCCTCCGACCCCCACCTGCCCCGACCCCACCTGGGGAGGCCCGGAGGCTGGGGCTGCAGGTCGCAGCGATGGCGGCCGCGAGGCTCGGCCGCGCGGCCGCCCGAGGGCTGGGGGGCGGAAAGATACGGATACGTGTTGTCCCCGGGCCTCTCTTGGGGTGCGTTCTGACCAGAATTTCGAGGCGAATCCCGCGGTGACAACGAGGATTCCCTAGGAGGATCAGGAAAGGCCGAAAACGACGGGGGACAACACGTATCCGTATTTTTGTTCCTCCCCCGAGAGGGCCCCCCCCCGGGGCGCTGAGCAGCTCGCGGACCACGGCCCGCGGGTGCCCGCGCCACCGCTCCGCGAGGCGTCGCGGGAGGCGCTCGCCCCAGGTGAACACGACCTGCGCGGTGGGCGGCGGCGGTGAGGAGGGGCGGTGAGGAGGAGGAGGAGGAGGAGGAGGAGGAGGAGGAGGAGGAGGAGGGGCAGTA
Organism: Prorocentrum cordatum; assembly: GCA_963575745.1. NCBI lineage: Eukaryota > Dinophyceae > Prorocentrales > Prorocentraceae > Prorocentrum > Prorocentrum cordatum. The sequence continues at coordinate 18,027 of CAUYUJ010011691.1, read as the reverse complement.
GGAGGAGGAGGAGGAGGAGCAGGAGGAGGGCTGCTCACTGGACAGCTCACACGGTGAAAGGCCCCTCAGGGCCACGAGCGCTCCACCGCGGGCGCCAACGCAGCTGGGGGTCGGCGGGCCAGCGCCCCCCCGAACACGCCCAGGCCCAGGCCCCCTCGAGCAAGGACAAAATCACGACGTGAGGGGTTTCGCTATGTTCGGCCTCTGGGGGCCCCCACGGGCCTCAAGACCATCAGAAAACGACTCGGGATGGAAAAACCGGTCCCGGGGAATAGGTCGAAACCTCTGGGGGTCGACGTCATGAAAAAACATGACGTCGGGAATCTGGGAGCTGGGTGTCGCTCACAGTGGGGGACCTTCCACAAGAAACCCAACCCTGAGACCCCAGGACATCCGCGAATGTTTGGTGTGGGAGCGTCACGCTTTCCAGTTAGCAAAACCATCGAAACCCAAGAAACCCAGGGCACCCTGGAGGCAAGCAGGGTCTCCACTGTATTGGGGGCGATGCATGGATGTTTCTTGGCATGGGTCTCCACTGTACTGGGGGGGCGATGCATGGCGGAGGGAGAAAGGTGCCCTCTTCGGGCCCTACAGGCCCCCTTTAAGGGCCCCCTTTAAGGGCCCCCTTTAAGGGCCCCTTTCTGCAGCCCTCGCCGCCCCCCCCAGATCGCCCCCCCACTGCGCGCCCCCCGACAGGGGGTCGGGCCCTCAGATCCGGGCGCCGCAATTTTGTTTTCACGACGGGCGGTTTAAAGCCCAGTTTCGGGCCCTGGGACCCTCACAGATCGAGTCGGTTCGAAACATGGCGCAGAAATCAGGATCGGGGGCGGCGGCCGTGATTTTCCGCGATGTTAGATGTTGTTGGCAACGTCGGATCTGAGGGTAGGTGGCGACATGCGAACCTTACCCCCACCAACCATCGATTTCGGATTTCGCCACGTCTTCGACTCCGCCATTTCGCCACGCCTTCTACGAGCTCCAAACGCTGCCCCCACCGCCCATCGAGTTCTCTGAATCGTTGATCGGCGAAGGTAGATTCGGATTTCGTCGACGACGTGTCGAGTCCCTCTACAGGAGGATTACTCTCTTTGCACAGTTGTGTGCTAGAGCTCGGACCTCTTTATTTTCGTGGTTCGTCGTCGTCCCCCTGGCTCTGGCTTCCCTGTATTGGATGACTGCTGCTTCTGCCGCCGGGAGGGGCAACAAATCGTGCCCCCCCGCCCTCACTTGAACGAAGGATTGCAAAAACGAAGGATTGCAAGGGTTTTTTGCAATCCGAGGGTTTTTGTTGCAATCCTTCGTTTTTTTGCAATCCTTCGTTTTTTTGCAATCCCTCGTCGTCGTCTCCCTGCCCCCCATCCCCTGTGTCGTCGGCGGCGTGGGGGGGGGTTGCATGGAGGCGGGGGCAGGCTCCGAGACCACAGCGGCTCCGAGACCAGAGCACGACGGAAGGTTTGCAGCCGTGTTCGGCCTCCAGAGGCCCTCGCCGGGCCCCGGGGCCGTCTGGAAACGACCCGGGATGAAAAACCGGCCCTGGGGAAAGGGTCGGCGCTTCCAGGGACCTCGCACTGAATTCGCCGGCCCAACGGGCCAGAGGCGTGCTAAGATCTCCGGTAACTTGTTAACAATATTTCTAGTTCGCGCGCGCGGAGCGGCCCCTGGGGGCCCCCGGACGAAAAGTACCCCGGCAAGGTCCCGAGAGAAGCCCGGGAGAAGCCACCAGACCACTCCAGGGGAGGGTATTTTTCGACACCCCTCACGAGGATCGTGGCCTCCGAGGGGGGAGCCGCAATCGACTACCCCCAAGAGCCCCCCAAGAGGCCCTGGGGGCCTCCAAAACGCCGCCAAGGAGCCCCAAGAGACTCCCAAGAGGTCCCCAAGAGGCCCCCAAGAGGCCCTAAAGATGGCTCCAGGGCCGGCGGCATGAGCGAAGCGATTAAATAAGTCAATACATCGAAGATCAGGGCCACGACAGCACGAGAAGGCGCCAAGCCGACTTTCGACGAGGGCGATGGGTGGACTGGTGACATCTGCCCTTGCCCCCCGCCGCAAGATCGATGCCTTCCCGGGACGCCTTGGCGCTGTGGCTGGGAAGGCACGGGTGGGTGAGTGGGCAGAGGCTGCTGCCCTTCGTGGCGCATTACGTCACGCAGACCCGCGAGGCACCTCCACCTCCTCTGCAACCCCTGGGGGGGTGGAAGGGGAACGCGCAAGCCTGGCCCTGGGACACAGTCCGCTTTGGTGCACGGGTTGGCAGTCGCTGCGACCGTGGCGGCCCGCGCGCTTGGGTTCGCCCACCCACCCCCCGCGCGAGGGCCCTTGCAGTGTGAGGAGGGGGGGGGGGAGAGAACGGGGGAGGAGGGAGGAGTGAGGAGGAAGGGAGGAGGGGAGGAGGAGAGAGGGGAGGAGAGGAGGAGGAGGAGGAGGAGGCCCCCCCCCCGGGACAGCCGAACGCCGCGCAACAAAGGTCACTCTGGCGAAGGGTCGCTCGTATACGTGCAGCCGGAGTTAAGGGCGGCTTCTCCTCCGCGCCTCACCTCGACGGAGGGGAGGTCCGTCGCCGGCACCTGCGGGGCCAAGAGGTCAAGGTGGTCGGGGACCTCGGCGGGGATGAGGGAGGAGGGGAGGAGGAGGAGAGGGCCGAAAGGGGCACAGGAGGTGAGGGGAGGGGAGAGGAGGAGAGGCTCAAGCCAGATGCGCTCGCGCCAGGTCCGACATCCTACCCCTCCCACAGATCTCGTCTCATCGCGCTGTGCTTGTTCCTCTATCCGCCGACGCGTGTCATGGCGGACCTGGAACTCCAAAGGGGACCTCATGGTGTTTTTTGCGCAGTCGGGACAAAGGAGCTGCGCACACTGGAGGAGAAGGGTTTTGAGCAGGGGGCTGACTGGGGAGGAAGAGGAGGAGCGGGGAGGTCGGGAAAAGTGGCACGCGCTGGAGCGAGAGCACCACTCTGGAAGACGGGAGCGAAGCGCCGCTGCGAAAACGAGGCCCACGCTGAGCACCATGCTGAAGCACAGGAAAGGCCGGCCTGTACAAAACAAAAAAAGTGAAAAACGAACGTTGACACCATGCGAAAAAACATCACGCGGAGAGGGCCGAACGTCTTCCGGACAGTCAGGGGAGAGAGGAGAATCCCACCAACCCTCTGGGCGTGAGTGGCTTAGCGAGTTTCATCTTCCATCTTCCCCGTTCCCCTTCGGGGAGGGGTTGATCATTGTTCCCTATCGATATACACCCCCTGCCCCAGGCGACCGGCAGCCGACCAGGAACAATGCCGACCCTATGCTCCCCACCCCCCAACCATCCCTTTCAAAAAACAATACGATACACACTCTGCCTCCAAATTCGGAGCCTGCGCAACCAACCCGATGCGGGTCCCACCCACCATCCCTGTCAGAAAACCATACAAAATACATTTTGGGGCAAAGTCTTGAGTCATCTTCGTCAGGCCCGCGGGTACTTTGTATTGTTGTTTGATAGGGACGCCAGGGGTGTCAGCATATTGCCTGCTGTGCGCAGGGCCACCACCCCTTGTCAAAACACTATACAAAATGCACCTCGCCGCTAAATCTGGATCATGCGCGGCCACCCGCGATCACTGCCAAGTGGTTTTTGAAAGGGACGGCGGGGGTGGTGGCGCATGACCTGCTGCGTGCAGGCCCACCAGACACCATGATGAACATTGGTTTTCGACAAGGATGGTGGGGGCCGACATGTTTCCCGATGTGTGCTGTCACGTGCGCATGAGCACCTGACACTCTCTGCACGTGCCCCGAACGTGGTGCACCTGGCGCGGCTGGAGCATGCGGCACACCTGGCGCACGCGGAGCACGGAGCGCATCTGGCGCACCAGGCGTGCCTGGCGCGTTTGGGCCCCAGGGGTGCCTGGCGCGCGTGGCGCGCCTGGCACGCGTGGCGCACCCCGCCCCAGCGTCGCGCACACTGGGTCGGTTTTGGTTCCCATCAGCTGCCCATCCAAAGATGATCGCTGAACATGCTGAGGCTCGGGTGTTACTTATGTGTTGAGAAGGCTGGTGGGAGTGAGCTAGACGGCTTGCTAAATAGGAGGGTGTTTCGACGCCTCCCCCTACCAACTCCCCTCTGGGTCTGGAGGGGGGGGAGCGTCGCGAACCATTGGAGCGTCCAGAACGGCCTGGACGAGAAGGCAAAAATCATGCATGTTACTTACGTTTGGGGCCCATTTTGGCCTCTCTGTGATCGAGTTCCTCCAAGATGGCCCCAAGATGACCCCCGAGAACTCCAGGAGTGCCCCGAGAGGGCCCCAAGCGGCGCCCAGGAGGCCCCAAGAGGCCCCCAAGAGGCTCCCAAGAACTCCCCGAGAGGCTCCCCTAAGGCACCCAAGACGCGCCAAGAGCCCCCTGGGCCCACCAAGAGATCACCAAGACGCCCCAAAAGGAACCCAAAAAGCTTTCAATAAACATCCAACGAGACCCCGAGAGGCATCCAAAAGGCATCTGGCCTTTCTGCTCGCCCTCCTCCTCAACTTTTTCCCCTGAAGAATAACTCTTCCCTGTCACGGGCCGGGCGTTTCGCCTGAGACCTCCTTACCGCTTGTGAGCCTGAAGCTTACAAACTTACAACAGTTGGACAGATGGAGGGCGGGTGGCTTCCAAAATGAAACTCTCGCCTTGGCGCTACGCACACTCGCCGTAAACATTTGCAAGACGTTCACGGATTGAGGGCGGGTGGTTTTCAAAATGTGGCTCTCGATCTAGCGCCGCGCACACTCGTCTTAAGAAAGTGCCAGACTTGAGCGGATTGAAGGCCGGTGGCTTCATGGCTTCACCACAGAAGCGCTGTCGCGATGCACTTGCGAATTACTCCGACAGAAGGACCCCACATGATAATCTGTTTAGCTTGCCCTTACCCATTCCTTCCTCGCCCTGACGGACACTCTCCTCTCGCCCGCCGTTCTGCCCTCACCTACTCGGGAGTAATTACAGGTTGCCGATGACCCGCCCGGATTACCAACATGAAGTGCGGGACCCATCGGGAGGGGGCTCCCGCCTGAGATTTCCTCACAATTCACTCACAAACGAGGCTCCCGATTTATACTTCCTTCAAGTTCAGGCCTGGGAACCCCAAAAAATGACGACAGTTACAAGTTGCCGATGACCCGCTCGGATTACCAACATGAAGTGCGGGACCCATAGGGAGGGGGCTCCCGCCTGAGACTTCCTCACAATTCACTCACAGACGAGGCTCCCGCTTCATACTTTCTCCAAATTCAGGCCTGGGAACCCCAAAAATTACGACAGTTACAGGTTGCCGATGACCCGCCCGGATTACCAACATGAAGTGCGGGACCCATCGCGAGGGGGCTCCCGCCTGAGACTTCCTCACAATTCACTCACAGACGAGGCTCCCGCTTGATACTTTCTCCAAATTCAAGCCTGGTGAACCCTTAAAAATGACGACAGTTACAGGTTGCCGATGGCCCGCTCGGACTACCAACATGAAATGCGGCACCCATCGGAAGGGGGCTCCCGCCTGAGACTTCCTCACAATTCACTCACAGACGAGGCTCCCGCTTCATACTTCCTCCAAATTCAAGCCTGGTGAACCCAAAAATGACGACAGTTACAGGTTGCCGATGACCCGCTCGGATTACCAATATGAGATGCGGGACCCATTGAGAGGGGGTTCCCGCCTGAGACTTCCTCACAAATCACTCATAAACGAAGCTCCCGCTTGACACTTCCTCCAAATTCAAACCTTAGAACCCAAAAAATGACGACAGTTACAAGCTTCCGATGGCCCGTTCGGATTACCAACATGAAGTGCGGGAACCATAGGGAGGGGGCTCCCGCCTGAGACTTCCTCACAGTTCACTCACAGACGAGGCTCCCGCTTGATGCTTCCTCCAAATGCAGGCGTGAGGAGCCCAGAAGTGACGACAGTTACAGGTTGCCGATGACCCGCTCGGATTACCAACATGAAGTGCGGGACCCATAGGGAGGGGGCTCCCGCCTGAGACTTCCTCACAATTCACTCACAGACGAGTGAGTGATGACGAAGTGATGAGTGAGTGATGATGATGAGTGAGTGAGTGATGATGATAATGATGAGTGAGTCAGTGAGTGATCGAGTGATGATGATGATGGTGATGATGATGATGATGAGTTTCGTACGATGCTGATGGTGACTGGTGGTGATGATGATGATGATGATGGTGAAGTGATGAGTCAGCGTGTAGTGATGATGATGACGATGATGATGATGATGTTGATCGTGCGATATTGATGATAATGAATGATCGTGCGATGCTGATGGTGATGCTGATGGTGATGCTGATGATGATGACGATGGTGATGATGATGATAATGACGGTGATGATGATGATGATGATGGTGATGATGATGATGATGATGAGTGGGGAGTGATGGTGACGGTGATGATGATGATGAGGAGGAGGAGGAAGCAAGGAGGAGGAGGGGAGAGGGAGGAGGAGGAGGAGGAAGAGGAGGAGGAGGAGGAGGAGAAGGAGACAAGAACCCCACTTAGGATGTGGGGAAAATCACCCGCCGCGCTTCCCACGCCGCATCCGATGCCGCCGCCCCGAACTCAACCAGCCCGCCGGACCCGCCCGCCAACGCGGGGGCGTGCACGTGGACCAGCCCGGCCGCACGTCCTGCAACAACGAACAACACCATGCGGCGCCGAGCAACACGGCCCAGCAACCCACGCCCCGCCGCACCGCACGCGCTGCCCAACCCCAAGGCAGATAGCGCGAGCGCTGGGTCGGAAGGCAGCGGCACTGTGGCACCGAAGAGGCACCGACATTGCGGCGACAACCTGCCCAGCAGGCGGCTCCGCTCGCGCGCGGTGGGCCGAGCGATCCCCCCCACGACAGCGCCATAGGCAGCCTGGAGCACCAGCGGCAACCTGCCACGAGCTAGCGGCTTCATTCCCCGACGGGGTCAGACAGCCCATGGGCCGCAATAGTGACGTTTTGCCCAGCACTCACGACACGCGAACCAGGGCGGCGTAGCGCACGGCCGCGCCCGCGTCGCCGAGCGGCGCACGGCCGCGGCGGCGGCCTCCGGCGCCGCGGCGCCCAGCGCCTGCAGCGCGTGCGCCGCCGCGACGCGAAGGCCGTCGCGGTGCTGGAGCCGAGCGCGGCCTGTAGCAGCCCAGCGCCCCGGCAGCGCAAGGCCTTCCCGCGCGGCAGCCCCCGCGGCAGGTAGCAGGCCCAGGCCGCATCCCCCGGAGCAGCCTCAGCGCAGCCCAGCCGCGCGCCGCAGCTGGTGGGCCAGCGCCCGCTGCAGCGCGCAGCCGAGCACCCAGCAGGCTCACGCAAGCTCTTCTCGCTGCGAGTCCCCTGGGAGCTCGCATGCCGGCGTCAGATCCTGCCTCCTCCCTCCTTCCATCCTTCTGTTTTCTCCGCCCTGACGCTTCTAGCGCTTCGCGCACTCCGCCACCACATCGTTCCTGTGCGCTGGGCCGCCTGGGGCTCCAGGTTGGGCCTCCCTTCGCTGGAGAGGGTGGCGGTCGAAACGGGAGCACCACCCTTGGGTCTCGGGGTGAGCAGACAGACAAAAAACTGCACAAACATGATGTATCGGAGGTCCGCGCAGATTTCTTGGATCGGGCCTGGGCCCCCCCCATGGCGCGCGGAGCGCTCCAGAGGCGGCGCCAGAGGCGCCGCCAGGGGGGGGAGCCCGGACCTCCGAGCAGCCACGAGAAACCACAGGCGGGCTGGATTGGAGAGAACACGCGAGAGCACACCAGACCCTTCCGAGGGTCGCCTGGCCACAGGAATGTGCCAAGGGCACGGGCCTGCAAAGACGGGACACGAGGGCACCCTTGACTTGGCAGGGCCGACCCACTTATCAAGGCCGACTGTACCCTGAGATCCGACGTTGCAAAAAAATGGCAACATAGCAAAAAGCATCGCGACCAGAGCCCCAGACCCCATCTTTCTGCGGCGAAATCGTCGTCGTCGTCGTCGTCGTCGTCGTCGTCGTCGTCGTCGTCGTCGTCGTCGTCGTCGTCGTCGTCGTCGTCGTCCGTCGTCGTCGTCGTCGTCGTCGTCGTCGTCGTTGGTCGTCGTCGTCGTCGGTCGTCGTCGACGTCGTCGCCGTCACCGCCGCCGTCCTTTTTCGAGCCGCATCGATCTGCGAGGCTCCCCGGGGCCCGAAGCGGAGCGAAAACGCCCCCCCGCGGTGCAAAAAACTGCAGCGCCAGCGAGCTCGGGGCAGACCTGTGCCGCTCTTTGCTCTTCGAGCCCGCCGCGGCGCCGAGTGCGGCCGACTGGCCCTGCCGCCTCCTGCCTCCCGCGGGCCCCGCGGCCGTCCGGGAGGGGAGCCGCGGCGGCGCGCCGCCCGAGCCCCCGGCGACGCCCAGCACCGTGACCCCCTCCTCGGAGATGCAGCGCCGGAGGTCGTCCACCTCGGTGACCTGCGCGGTGCGCGACAGGCTCTGATCACGCACGAGAGGCAATAGGAAATCAGTGGTTTCAAGCACCTCGTGGCGAGGATGAAGAGGAGACAGAGAATAAGCTCGATAGATGATGAGAAAGGTTCTCTCTTCCTGTCTCTCTCGCTCTCTACCTCTCTCTCTCTCTCTCTCTCTCTCTCCAATGCGAAAGAGTAGAAGGTATGTAAATGAGATCCTCTCAACGAGATTGAAGCTTCAAAAACAGAAGTTCGGCAATCTACCGACCCAGGTCCATCCAGACCTCGGGCGTTGCAGGATCCTGCAGAAGCCTGCACCCAAGCTCAGGATCAGTGCACCCCTGGCCCTGCATCAAGATGCGGCGCTCTGGCTGACCCCCCGTTTGCCTTGACCCCCGTCTCTCTATAGGCTTTCGGAGGTCCGAGCGGACTTCTTGGTTGGCTCGGCGCTGGGCCCCCCCTCCCTGGTGGAGCGCGCCAGGGGCGGCGCCGGAGGCGGCGCTATGGGGGCCTGGCACAGGTCCAGAAGATCTGGGCGGAGCTCCGAAAGTGTGCGCTTATGTTATGAAGTCTATCCTCCTTCGTCGTGGGGGGGGTGAGGGCGCCCCCCACCAAAAGAAAGCACATCGGGGACTTACCCACGTCCGCCGATGTCCTCGGGGGGCGTGCCCCACGAGTGGCCTCGGGGGTGGCGTTGGGCGTGGGCGACCTTCCGCCCCCATCGGGGTGGGAGGGCACCAACACACCTCGCGCCAGGGACTTCTCGACGTCTACCGATCCTGGGGCGTGCCCCACGATGATCTCGGGTTAGGTCGGGCATGTCCTCCTATAGGCGGATTTGGGACGAAAAATGAACCATAGCTGTTAGAACAAATCATCAAAATATAGAAAATAGCAGAAAAATCGTGCCCAGACTACTCTTACAAACCATTCAGGCATATTCCTCCTGTAGAGGGACATGCCCGATTTAAACCTCGGGTGGCGTTGGCCGCGGGTGCCCTCCCGCCCCCGTCGGAGCGGGAGGGCCCCGCGCACCCGGCGCTCTGCGCGGGTTCCTCCTCGGGGGGGGGAGGGGGGGAGGCGGGCACCGCCCGCAGGTCGGTGGGCCGCCGAGCGCGGAAAAAGCAGGCCGAAAAGCGCTCGGAGCGGCGCGCAGGCTCTCATCCCAGACCCCCCGACGCCCAGATCCCCTCGAGCAATGAGAAAAATCATGACAGAAGGTTTTCCGCTATTTTCAACATCTGGGGGCCCTTTCCGGGCTCAGGACCGTCAAGGAACGACTCAGACTGAAAAACCCGTCCCGCGGAATAGGTGGACACTTCTGGGAGTCGGCTACATGAAAAAGTCAGGACGTCGGGGGTCTGGGCGTCGTGATTCCTTCACGACGTGCCCCTCGAAAGCCTGGACCGGTTCTTACCCTGAGTCGTGTTCTGATGGTCCCTATATGAGCCCGGGCAGGACCCCGGGAGGCCGAAAATCGCGAGAAGCCCCCCGGCGCGATTTCGTCACCGCGCGAGGGGGTCTGGGTTGGTGCCTGTTTTTCTCTGGATTCGGGCAAGTTTACTTGCATGGACGGGGGGGGGGGGGCTGAGTCTGAAGCAAGCCGAAAACAATTCGACGTGCGGAGATCACGCAAGTCGAAAGGCACTTGCACGCTCGTGTACGATTGAAGAGGGGCGAGGGGGGAGAGGGGGGAGAGGGGGGGGGGGGGGGCGAACGCCATGCAAGTAAGCTCGCCTGGATCTGAAAGAAAAACAGGCTCTTGGTGTGGGGGGGGGGGCGGGCACCGCCCCCGCAGGCCGGCGGGCCGCCGAGCGCGGCCGCAGCGAAGGCGCGCCGGAGGGGCGCTCTCGGAGGGCCGCGCAGGCTCCCCTCGGAGCAGGGCGCGCGGACGGCGCCTCCCCAGCGCGCGGGCGTCGTGTGTGTGTTTTTTCTTGTCTCGCGACGTAGGACCCCTGGGGGCCTGGGCCCCAGACCCCCTTGAGTATTGGAAAAATCACGACGGGAGGTTTTTCGCTACTTTCGGCCTCCAGGGGCCCTCACCGGGGCCTCGGGAGCGTCACAAAACGACTCAGGGTGCAAAGCCGGTCATGGGGAAAGGGTCGGGACCTCTGGGGGTCGACGTAATGAAAAAAGCATCACGTCGGGGGTCTGGGGCCCCCCTTCCACGGGCACCCCGTCCCGAGCCGTTTCCTGGCGGTCCTGGGGCCCAGTGAGGGCCCCCGGACGCAGGGCACTGCCCAGGACTTGTCCTGGCTCTCAAAGGTGTGGCAATCTTTCCTGCCAGAAACTGCCAAAAACTGGGCGGCTGGAACTCCACATCTTTGCGTTGCGAAAAATTCTCGCAACGCCAATATTCGCAACGCAAGGAGGTGGAGGTCCAGGCCCCCCCCCCGCGCGCTTCGCGCGCCAGGGCGGGGGGGCGGGGAGGGGGATCCAGCGCCGACCCTAGAAATCCGCGCGGGCCTCCAGCAGGCAAACACGTGTGAACCCTACCCCTGCAGGTCAGAGTTCTGAAACGCCGGCTGGGGTCTCAGAATTCGAAGGATGCCTGCAGCCAGGTGGTGAGCGTTTTTTTTCCGGCGTTTCGACATTGGGCGGAAGGGGAGGGGACGGGGGGGGTCTGGCTCCAGACCTCTGCTTAGTGCGACTGTTTGCAACAGCGCGTCCTATGGGGGGGGAGACTCCACCTGCTCGAAACAGGCGCCCGAAACAGCCAAGATCTACTCCAGGGAGGGGGGGGGGAGGGGGGGTGCGCGAAGGCCCGCGCCGATCGGCAAAACAGTGGATAAAAGACGGGCACGTGAACCTGCACGGTTTCCCCCGGGGCCGTAGGCGACCCGAGACGAGGAGGAGGAGGAGGAGGAGGAGGTGGAGGAGGGGGAAGGGGAGGGAGAGATGGAGAGGAGGAGGAGGAGATGAGGAGGAGGAGGAGGAGGAGGAAGGAGGAGGAGGAGGAGGAGGAGGAGGAGAAGGAGGAGAACGGATCGCCTAAGCCCTTCGGAGAAACCCTCCACGTGAACCCCGGCAGGGGTGTCCGATGCCCCACCGCCGATTGGACGACCCGCAGGGGCAGGGTCCGCAGCGGGTGGCAGATCCGGAGGGTCTGTGCTCATGTTTGAAGAGGCCCTGGGACACACAAATAAATACTCCAGATTCCGCAATAAAAGGGAGGGGGTCTGGACCCTCCAAGACAAGCCATTTCAGACCTCCCCCGTGGGAGAACCCTCCAAAACATCGTCCCCAGACCCCCCCCCCAGGCCCTCCAAGATAGCTTGGAAGAGACCCCCCCCGAAATGAGACCCCCCTCCCTTTATTACGAAATCTGGAGTACACACAAATAAAAAGATTCCCCATATTTTCTTATATCTTCTGGGTTTTTGTCTTCCCCACCGCTTCCCCCATATTGTCCCCTATTTTCTTGGGGGTCGACGATGAATTGTGCCTGTGTGTTTTTTGTCCCCTCCTGAATGTTGCTGCCCGGCTCCCCGGGCCTCGGCCCAGACGACGGTGCCCGCGAAGGCCAGGGCGATGCTCAGCTGGCCCAGCGCCGAGGCGCCCCAATAGACGCTCGTGTGGCCCTCGCATCCGGGCGCCGCCATCGTTCCACGGAGGGCTGAGGGGCAACGTTCGGGGGGGGGGGGGGACCAGCTCCTCCTCCTCCTCCTCCTTCTCCTCCTCCTCCTCCTCCTCCTCCTCCTCCTCCTCCTCCTCCTCCAACGTCGATCTGCATCCCAGAGCCCCATCGGGGCATGACAGGACACGACGGAAGGTTTTCGCTATTTTCGGCGTTCGGGGGCCCTCGCCAGGCCCCGGGACTGTCAAAACACGACGCATGATGAAAAGCCGGTCCCGGAGAATAAGCCGAGACCTCTGGGGGATCCACCGTGCAAAGTAAAAACAAACAAACAAACAAAAAAACAAAAAAACAAAAAACGATGTCGGGATTGGGGTCAGGGGAGGACTGGCTGGGGGGGGACATCGACCTGGAATCGATGATGCGTGGCCGGTAGATCGGCAATAGGCCCCCAATAGCGGATCCGCACGTGCCTGGACGGGGTGGTTCATCAGGCCCCTATCGGCGATCAGTTGGCGATTGGGAGTCAATGCATCACCCCCTAAGTCTACCCCCCCCCCTAGCGTTGCCCCTACAGGGCGCTCCAGCCTGGTTCTCGGCCCAGGGGCCCTCTGGGGCTGGCCCGGCCCGAGAAGTGCCCACTGCGAGGCGGGAGGCCTTGCTCCTCCTCCTCCTCCTCCTCCTCCCTCCTCCTCCTCCTCCTCCTCCTCCTCCTCCTCCTCCTCGCTCCTCCTCCTCCTCCTCCTCCTCCTCCTCCTCCTCCTCCTCCTCCTCCTCCTCCTCCTCCTCCTCCTCCTCCTCCTCCTCCTCCTCCTTCCGCCTTGTTTGGAGGCCTGGAAATGGCCACCAACACCAACACAGGGCTTTGCCTCCACAGGGGGAAGATGATCCTGGATTTCGGTGTCGGTGGTAATATTTCTGCCTTGGAAGCCAGAATATTACCACCGTCACCGAGATCGGTATCTTCTTCCCTCGGTGGAGGCACACCGCCGATGTTGGTGTTGGTGCCAACCTTGTCAACCTCCAGGCCTGCGAGAGGTGCCAACTCCTCGATCCCTCGACGGCGAAACCCGCTCTGGAGCGCCCTGCGAAATGCTGCACTCAAAAGTCTGGCACGCGCTGACACGGACTCGAGGGTCGTACCGTTACCCCCGAAGCATGGCGTCAGTGCCGCCTGATCTGGCGACAGAGCACGCCGAACTTGCACGGAAACGGCACCCGTCGCCGATGCGCGAGCCCTGAGCCACGATTTGCGCCTCCTCGAGGAAGAGAGGGGGAGGCGGGAACACGGCAGAATTAGGTCGGGCATGTCCTCCAGCAGGCGGGCTTGGGAAGAACAATCAGTAAAGAATCGGACAACGAAAAACAGAAATAGCAAAAAAAAAAGCACGACAACTCGTCCCGAGACTACTTCTACTGTTCCTGAGTATCCCTCCTGTGAAATGGGCATGCCCGACTCAACAGTAGAAATCAGACAGCACCCCCCCCCCCCCAGGCGAGCCAGCACGACCGCCGGGTGCGCGCGCGGGCGCCAGAGCCCGCCGTAGGCGCGGTTCTCGTGGAGCAGCATGGCGTGCGTCACCTCCACAATCTTCGTCCGCTGCGTGCCCCCGGTGAACATGTAGCACCTGAGCGACGCAAGCACATGGGACGCACATAAACACACCAGTGCTGACCCCATCGGTCGGAAGAGGTGGGTAGAGATCTGAAGTAGGAAGGCGTTGAAGTAGATTAGGCTTCCGCCCGCCCCCTGAAGAGGACGGAAAACGCGAAGCCACTCGATCATTGACGTAGGAAGGCGCTTAAGATAGATCTGGAATCTGGGAATCCAAAAATACCTACTTTCAACGACCGATGGGTAACACCTGAGCGACGAAAATAAAACGGGACGCACAGACACATACTAATACTATATGGCCGATTCCGGAAGCCCTGAGCCCAAAAATGTCATCTCTTGGGAGGTCGACTCTTGCTTCCGCCGGCTTCCGCCGAGCTTCCGCCCACTTCCACCGGCGGAGGCGACCTCGTTTTACATCCACCGACCTTCGGCCGCCCTTCCGCCGCCTTCCACCGAGGAAGAGATGAAATCTCTTTCTATCCTCGAAGGCAGGGCCCTTTTTCGAATGCCCCATACGTCCTCCTTGGAGGCGCGCGTCCGACCCGAGCATATGGTAAACCCATCTTGTAGTGTGTAGCTTCCCGAGCGGCGTGGCCAGAGATAGCGCCCGCCACGAAGCATATACCATAAGATTTCTCCGTGCGCGCGTCTCCCCTGGGGGGGGGGGGCACGCACACATAGTGTCAGTACTAGGTGCTACAGGCGAATTTTGGGATAAAAACTAAAAAGATACTCAAACGTAGTCCCACAAATGATCGAAAAGTCGTCCTCAGACTTGTCTTGACAAGTTTTGAATATTCCCCTGCAGAGGGACACGCCCGACTTAATCTTAGTATGATGGGGCGGGTTGAGGTTTGAGATACCAAGATGCATCAGGCGCTGTAGTTTTTGCCCTAGCCTTCCGCCATGTTAGTCGCCTTGCATGCGTATTCCGTCCTTCTCCATTCGATGTACGATACATTGGTTACGCTCGGTCTCTCTCCCCTCAAACCGTCTGGTTGGCGCATGCTCTGTGTCCCTCGGGGCTCTTTACTTTTCTTTTTCTGATTGCCCCTCCTAGGTTCCTGCTGCGCTAGCCAGGTGTAATGTGCTGTTGGTCTTTTTGGCCTAAGTCGGCCTCTCTTTTTTGCATCATTTCAGAACGCTGCGTGCTTTAGAACGAAGTCCGAGCAACGTCAAGGAGGAAGGGGAGGAGGACGAAGAGAAGGAGGAAGAGGAGGAAGAGGAGGAGGAGGGAGAGGGAGAGGGAGAGGCAGAGGAAGAGGAAGAGGAAGAGGAAGAGAAGGAGGATGAGGAGGAAGCAAGGCAGCTCCGACCTTGGACCCCCATGCTCGCCTACCTCGGGGCACTGCAAAGGCAGGCCGGGGCTGCGGGCCCCCGCCGTCCACGCCCCGCTGTGCCAGACTGGGGGGGCTGCAGTGGGAGGGCCCTCCTCCGCCCTCCCCCTCAAAGACCGAGCCCTGGACCAGTCCCGGAAAGCGTTCTGACCAGGCCTCCGAGGCGGATCCTCCTCCTCCTCCTCCTCCTCCTCCTCCTCCTCATCATCATCATCATCATCATCATCATCATCATCAGCATCATCATCATCACCATCATCATCATCATCATCATCAGCATCATCATCACCATCATCATCATCATCATCATCATCATCATCATCATCATCATCATCATCATCATCATCACCATCATCAGCAGCAGCAGCAGCATCATCATCATCATCATCATGCTGGTCGCCGCCGCCGCCCTCGCTGCCGCCGCCGCCAACAGACGTCGTCGACGACGGGCGACCGCGGCGGGAGGGAGGCCAGGGGCGGCGCAGGGTGCGGCAGTCGGGGACGGCGGGCGGGACTCCGTGCGGAGCCGCCTCCAGCTCCTCTGCGGGCGGGGAGCGAGCGGCGGAGCGAGGGGCGAGGTGTGAGGGGCGAGGGGGCTAAGGGAGCTCCTCGGTCGGGAAGGCGGAGCCAGAGAGGCGGGCAGGAGGGAGGGAGGGAGGGAGGGAGGGGGAGGAGGAGCGAGGAGGAGGAGGAGGAGGAGGAAGAGGAGGAGGAGAGGGAGCGGGAAGAGGAGGAGGAGGAGGAGGAGAAGCGAGGAGGAGCGAGGAGGAGGAGGAGGAGGAGGAGGAGGAGGAGGGCGAGCAGGAGGAGGAGAAGGAGCGAGGAGCGAGGAGCGAGGAGCAGGAGCAGGGAGGGGGGGAGGAGCAAGGGCAGGAGGAGCAGGCGAGGAAGGATGAGGGGTGGTAAGAAGAGGAAGTGCTGTGCCACGACTGGGCCGCCTGTCCTCCAGCGACAGCACCCGCGTCCCGCGGGTGGGGGCCTCCGCGTCCGCCTGCGCCGCCTGAACTGGGGGGGTAGCGGCAGCTGCGGTGGCCCAGCACGAGGGGTCCAGGGGAGCTCCCGGTGGGGATCCCGGGATAAGGGAGGGAAGGAGGAGGAAGAGGAGGAAGACGAGCAGGAGAAAGAGGAGGAGGTGGTGGTGGAGGGGAAGGAGGAGGAGGAGAAGGTCGCCATGGAGCCGGAGCGTGAGGAGGATGTGAGGACACCGGATGGGTGATGAGAGTAGGCGAGGAGGAGGAGGAGGAGGAGGAGGAGGAGGAGGGGGAGGAAGAGGCAGAGGAAGAGGAAGAGGAAGAGGGAGAGGAGCAAGAAGAGGAGGATGAGGAGGAAGCAAGGCAGCTCCGACCTTGGACCACCGAACACCGAGGAACAGCAGGAGGAGTAGGACTGGGAGCAGGGTCTTGCGGGGGGTTCAAGAGGCCTCCGAGGGGTCTCCTGCAAGGACCTCCAGAGAACTCTGAATGTTTTCTGGGAGCCTGCGGGGAGGTAGAATTGGAATGGGAGGATGTAGAAAAATATGGAGTGTCTTCTGACTCTGTGCGGGATTCTCAAGTGTTCTACATGGTTCTCGGGGAGTCTGAAAGAAGGCGGCGGGGGAGCAGGAGGAAGGAGATGAGGCAACGGAGAAGTGAGTGAGCGAAGCGCTCCCGAAAGCCGACCCCTGACTACTTCAGCGAGCGCGGCACCTCAGCGCGCCAACGCTGTATCTGCCCTACCGAGGTGAGACATCAGGCGAAGAGATGAGGAACGCTGAACCTGGCAATATCTGGTGCCCTCTGAATCGAGCCGATCGGCCCACCCGCTGGCCCAGCCAACTGCATCGCCCGTGGCAGGAAGGGGAAACGTTTCACTTCTGACGTTTGACTACCTACCAGACCACCCCAACCTAACCCGAAGACCCGAATTTCGGGTTGGGGGGGGTAAGGGTTCCACATGTGTTTTTTCGATGTTTCCCGACCCCCCCCCCACTGGAAATCGAGGGTAAATCTGAGCCTTCGGGTTGGGTTGGGGTGGGTTGGTGGGTGGTGAAAAACCACTGGTGGCGCCAACTAGAAACCAGCACGGCGGCTTTGTCAAGGAAACGCACGTGCGCAAGCGAGTCCTGAAAAACCACTGGTGGCGCCAACTAGAAACCAGCACGGCGGCTTTGTCAAGGAAACGCACGTGCGCAAGCGAGTCCTGATGCGCGAGGGTGGGAGGACCAAGAACCAGAAGGTTGACGGCACAAGCGAGCCTCAACGAACCTACAGAAGCCCTCCGGCCCAACGCGCGCGCGCCTGGCGCATAATTTGAGGGAGTTTCTGTGGAACTCACGTCATCCTCACCCCCGGCGCGAAGAGCACGAGCCCAGAGCGGCCTCCGGCACCGTTTCCGGACGGATCCGCTGGATCCGCTGGATCCGCTGGATCCGGTGACGAATCCCAAACGGGCGCCCTCGCCTGAGACATCCTCACAAAACGGGCCCCGGGGGGGATGCCCAGAGGAGCCCAAAGCGGCCTCCGGCACCGTTTCCGGACGGATCCGCTGGATCCGCTGGATCCGGTGACGAATCCCAAACCGGCGCCCTCGCCTGAGACATCCTCACAAAACGGGGCCCGGGGGGGATGCCCAGAGGAGCCCAGAGCGGCCTCCGGCACCGTTTCCGGACGGATCCGCTGGATCCGCTGGATCCGCTGGATCCGGTGACGAATCCCAAACCGGCGCCCTCGCCTGAGACATCCACACAAAACGGGCCCCGGGGGGGGATGCCCAGAGGAGCCCAGAGCGGCCTCCGGCACCGTTTCCGGACGGATCCGCTGGATCCGCTGGATCCGGTGACGAATCCCAAACCGGCGCCCTCGCCTGAGACATCCTCACAAAACGGGCCCCGGGGGGGATGCCCAGAGGAGCCCAGATCGGCCTCCGGCACCGTTTCCGGACGGATCCGCTGGATCCGCTGGATCCGGTGACGAATCCCAAACCGGCGCCCTCGCCTGAGACATCCTCACAAAACGGGCCCCGGGGGGGATGCCCAGAGGAGCCCAGAGCGGCCTCCGGCACCGTTTCCGGACGGATCCGGTGGATCCGCTGGATCCG
>CAUYUJ010011690.1:0-21553 GCA_963575745.1 Prorocentrum cordatum | reverse complement strand
CAGGAGGAGGAGGAGGAGGAGGAGGAGGATAAGGAGGAGGAGGAGGAGGAGGAGAAGGATGGAGGAGGAGGAGGAGGAGGATGGAGGAGGAGGAGGAGGAGGAGGAGGAGGAGGAGGAGGAGGAGGAGGAGGGAGGAGGAGGAGGAGGAGGAGGAGGAGGAGGAGCCAGAGGGGGAGGGGGCTAGGAGGTAGAGGAGGAGGCAGAGGAGGCGTCGCTGTATTCGTCCGGGGTCAGCCCAAGAATCAGGTTTTCTATCTATGAACCGCGGCAACTGGAGCCCAGGGACCACCATGGCCGCAACAACTCGGCCTCGAGACCCGAGAACACATAAAACATGGTGCGCGGGATCAAGGACGTACGCGAACTCACTGGAAATAGGCCGGGATACCCCAGAACCTATTATACCACGACGGCGGCCGGCCTGAAAGCTTGTGCAAGCTGGCCTGTGCAGAAGGCACGCAGTAATCGTAATGGTGCGCTTCGGGAGAGCCGGGCTGGCAGCTTCGATCTGTTTTTTCGTGCCCGCCCACATTCGGCGCCATTGGACCTTGCTCAATTGGCGAACAAGCCTCGGCGCGGATGCCTCACTTAAGGGATGCCCGTGCTCATTTTTGCCCACCGACAGCGCAAGTGCGATCACTCTGAGGATTGGATGGGTCCCAGGCGCTGGAAAGATAGTGTGGACTTCAGAACTCGTTTTGAAACTGTGTTGTCGACCCCGCTCGGGACACCTAGCAAGTCGCAGAGGTCTGGAGGGCCGCCAGGGGACCACACTCAAGGGGGGACCTCTGAAATCCTCTGCGCAGTGCGAAGAACTTCGGCTGGGCCCCTTCACGCACGAGGTTGGCGAACTTCTCCTGCAGGGAGATCTCGATCTCCAGAGCGACGGCGGCCTCAGAGCGGGAGCTGGGTGGCAGCTGCGCATGGTCGCCGATGAGGACGATCGGAGCGCTGTCCAGGGAGGAGATGGTGAAGGGGATCGTGGAAGCGGCCTCCGCCGCCTGGGCAGCCCCTTCCAGCAGGAGGGCGTGGCACCTGATCCCGTTCCTGTCCCGGCCGAAGCGCAGGATGGCAGCCCTGTCGAGCGTGACGCTGATGACGTTGAGGTCCCAGAGGTCTCGGGAGAAGTGGGTGTGTCTCCGAAGAGTCAAAGGAAGGCAGAGGCGGACACGTTGATGGACACGAGCACCAGCAAACATGCTGTGCAGTTTGCACTTGCCCACGTCCTTCCAGGCGCGGCAAACTCCCGACGTCATGATTTTTCCATAATGTCGACCCCCAGTGGTCTCGACCCATTTCCTGGGACCGGTTCTGCGTCCTGAGTCGTTTTTTGACGCTCCCGAGGCCCAGTGAGGGCCCCCCGGAGGCCGAAAATAGGGAAAAACCTTCTGTCGTGTTTTTTCCACCGCGCGAGGGGGTCTGGGTTCGCAGACCTCCCTCGAGGCCCCACCCCACGGTCGGCTCGGAGCCCTGCTATAGAGCGCCGGCAGGCGGGTCCTGGGGCTGCCCGGGGGGAGGCCTGGGCCCAGAGAGGGGCGGCTCCTCCTGGTCCCCCACCCTGCTTGCTCCCCCGTCCTGGTCCTCTGGGGTTCCCGCGGGGGGGGGGAAGGATCGGAGGAGGAAAAGCTACCCATACTGCTACCCTTCCCCCGTTTCCCCCTTTTGGGCCTCCTGCAAGGCCCTCGTCGCCACCGCTGGGTCCGCCTCGAAATCCTGGTCAGAACGCACCCTGGGAGAGCTTTGGGAGGGTAGTGCCTTCTGCTTTCCCCAGCAGGGGACTCAGTCCCTCCTCCCCCCCTCCTCTCGCCTCAGAGCGCTCGAGAGCGCCTGGGGAGCGCCTGGCAGGAGGGACTCTGGTTTCTGTGCCGTTTCATCGGCCTGTGTCGGGGGACCCGTTCGTAGCTGAGGCTCGCCGTGGCCAGAAAAACCCGTGCGTTCCTGATTCGGCGCTCCTCGTGGCAGCACGGTGGTCAGGAGGGGAAGGCGGCTGCGTCGGCGGCTAGGCAGAGCAACTGCGCTGGCGGAAGAGCTGACTCAACGGGGGCCCCGTTGTGGCGGCTTGCGCCACAGGGCAGGAACGATGGACAAGGGGGGGGGAGGGCGGCCGAAGGAGGGGGCGGAGGAGCGAGGGGGACGGGGTCACGCACGGAGCGCGCGGCGCGGCCAGCCCCGCCGGCAGGGTTTGCGGCGGCTGCTGCGCCGCGGGGTCCCAGCGGCGGCGGGGCGGAGTCCGGGTACCAGAACGAGTCCAGTGGGTCAAGGGTGCGATGCAACCAGTGAATGAGGAGGCACTGAGGGAGGATGCGAGGAGGGGACACTCTGCCGCCCTCCTCCTCGTCCTCCCCCTCCGCGATGCGATGCAACCAGTGCTGGGGCCAACAGTTGGTGGCGGCGCGTCCCCCAGGGGGGATAGAGCGGGCGCGGTGTGCCCAGCAAGATGCTGGGCCGCCGACGAGGCGGCGGGCGGCAAAACCAAACCTGGGGCTCCAGCACGGCGGCTGCGGGCACAGGTGGGGGATCCACACACAGAGACAATTAAACGTCCGATCGTCAGGAAAGTATGGGGGAGGATGGGAAGTGAAGTGGGAAACGAGCATCCACAACATTTTTGGAAAATATGGGGGATCCGGGGATCTGTATCTATTTATGTGTGGGTCTCCGGGCCCGTTTAGGTGGTTGTAGGAGGAGGAATACTGTTCTGACGTTTGGCACTGGCGGCCCGCAGCCGTCCTTGCCGAGGCCGAGCAGGCCTTGAAGCAGGCTCGTGGTCTGCAGCTGCTGCGAGAGCGTCAGGCGGGGGGAAAAAGCTTTGCCGAGCCCTTCCTCAGGATGCAGTTCCTGGGAGGTTCGAATTCAGAGTCGGCGCTGGTAATACCTCTGGTCAAAACTGGCCTGATCTGGGTCAGTCCAGCCTAATCCGGCTTGGTCAGACTCAATCCGGCTTTGCGTACTCCGCTCAATCCGGCTTAGTCCCAGGCTCACTTCGACCTAGTCTGGCTCTTTGGCCATTTCATCGGTTTTAGTAGCCTCTGATCGTGCTGACGAAGACCTCCCTGGAATTCTGGTGTTCCAGCTTACTTTAGCCTTGATCGCCAGGAATTATTTCGAGCACCAGGAAAATACCGACACTGGAGGGTTTTCTCGTGTCGGGCCCTGGGAGGCGATACTCGCTCGATAGTTCTTCGATATTATTCTGGGTGCTTGCAACTATTTCTGGGATGTGGTCCTTAAGTAGGATGGTAACACGGTGAGCTTGGATTGCCTCCGGACTTTCCTGGCCGCATGTCTTGCGCGCCACCCGCCCCTTGCCAGCCAGGTGTTCGGCGCGCCAGGCGCCGCGCCGCACGGGCAGGCGCTGCGCCACGCCGCGCTCGACCACTCGGACACCGAGTCCTCCTTCTCGGAGACCGGGCCTGGGCTTGCCCTGGGAGGTTCGGCGGCACGCGGGAGGTGAGAGTCAAGCGGCACCGTCAGGGCATTCGTAGGGCCTACCTGCAGAAGTGATGTGGGGCTCAAACAGATCTGGCGTGGAAGGCCTGGCAGTCGGCTCGCATGCACGACCCGTCTCCCCTCGCAGCACGGACCCCCTGTCAGTCGTCGTCGCTCACTATTTGTCGTCGTCTCTCATCGTCGTGGGGCCCGAGTGGATGGTGTCGGAGGATCGCGCCGCATTGGCGATTGCAGCGGCGATGCGGCTCGAGGTGAATCCCGATGTTATCCGCGCCGACGGCTCCCGTGCACCGCCGACGTCGCTGGTGCATCGCCGATGCATCGGCGCTGCGGCGCAATCCTCCGACCCCATCTACTCGGACCCCATTTTGGAGGCCTCCAGGCACGCCGAGGGGGCAGGTGAGAGGGGTCCAGGCCCTCTCAAGAGGCGGCGGGGCTCCTCAAAAGCCCTCGCGCCTTCTGAGCGGCCCCTCGTGGCTTCGGGGAAGGCCCAGACAGCTTCCCAGAGGGCCGGAGGCCTTCATGGGGCCTCGTGAGCAGGCCCGCCCCCTCTCCGCCTTCCCCCGGGGCGCGCCGCCCAGAGGCCTGTGCTGGGGGCAGCGAGGGGCGGAGCTCTTAGCGGCGCCGCTGGGGAGCACACGTTGTCGTGTCGGTGTGTGGAGGGCCGGCATGGGCTTTCGCGGATGATCTGGGGCCCAGACATAGCCCAGACATTTGCGAATTTGATCATGTATCCGGGTAATTCTAGACGCTTCGCGTAGCCCCACCTGGAGACAGTTCTGTCTCACTAACCGCGACAGCAGCATCCCAGAGCCTAGGAGTGACGAAGCCTCCTGGCCGGGCGGACTTCTGACTGAATTCCTCAGGACGGCGTACGGCGAATGCATCTCTGAGGATTGTGTCCCGCTCAACCAGCGCTGGGAGGGTAAACGGCTGGCCGCGGCGCGAGTCGTCGCCCACCTCACCAACGGCGAGAAGCATAAGGAGTCCTGGGAGAGGCACGCCTCGATCCTGGCCCCGGCGAGTGGCCTTAGTCCCATCAGACACGAAATGGGCACACTGACGAGTTTCCTACTCAGCCTCAGCGCCGATGCCCTCGCCTCGACGACCATCACTTCATTGGCCGAGTCACACGTGCAGACCATGAGTGAGGACAGACCTGGCACCCCTACGGCGGCCGACGCAGACAAGTCCCTGGGTACGAGAGACGACGACTCGCGTCTGGGTCTCCCGGGCCCGCCCGACCACACTGTCAAGGACGAGAGCGGTGAAGACGTGATCCCTCCTACGGAGAAGGTGGAGTCACCCGACTTTGGAGAACACCGCGAGTTTCCTCCTCCTGTATCCTGCTCGGACTCTGCCACGGAGGTCGACGACAACGGCCCAGGCGACAAGGCGCCTCAGCGGAACCCAACGGCAGACAGCTCGGAACCCAGCTCCGACCGTGACCCGATTGCTGCCGGGGGTGGCCTGGTTAACACCGACCAAAATGCCAGTGGAGCCAGGGGATCTGATTATGATGAGAACGCCCGCGACAGGGGCGACGTGCGGAGCCGTCGTCCCCCACTACGCAACCCACAGGTCCCTGGACATAGACCTACCTACCCTCGTTCAAGGGAGCGCCACACGCTCAACCTGTTGACCGACTCACACGGGGGCCCCATGTACAAGGTCTGGCTGGGTACAGTGGACTTGGAGCGTCACGACGAGCCACCCGCCAAACGCCTCGCCAGGTACCAGTCGGAGTTGGGTGCAGTGTTCTGCGCGCTGTGGACCGCCTACACGCAGCGCGTTTGGCTCCCTGGATCCAGGGAGCCCAAATCAGACCCGAGGCTGCACACGGAAGCGACCATCAACAAGTTTCTGGACGACTGGAAGGGCTGCGGGTACAACGCCTACTTGATGGACACGAGGTACGACTACCGCATTGATTGGGCCAAACTGCGGGCCGAGTACCTGCGTCACGCCCGACCCGACGGCAAGGGCAAAGGCAACCTCCAGCAGAGCACCTGGCGAGACCGTGCGGCAAGCTCCTGGGGCACCTGGGGCACCTGGCAGAGCGACTGGAGTGACGGCCGGCACGACGACCGTTGGCAGACGGGAGGCAAGCGTGGTGGAGGCAGACCTGACGAGCGAGGCGAAAAGAGGCACCGATGGGGAGACTGAGCCCCCTTCCCATCCATCCAGCACCTAGACAGCCCAAAATGTCAATCTTATTACACACTATGTGCGGCCTTCAGCTGCCTTACGTTCTCTCTCAACCGTGTGGCAGCCTCGTTGCCTCCTTCCCTGGTTCACACACTTCCTGCCTTTGGACCCAAGTGTGTCGACCAGCAATGCCATCTGCTTCGCTGCGCGGGGGAGCGTAGCGCGCAGACCCTAGTTGGCCCCTGGCCCCGCTGTAGTGGTTTTCGCCAGTGGCCCGAATGGTCCTGTGCTCGGCTATGCTGCTTCGGGACCGACCGAGGCCCACTCCCGAGACGTGCTTTAAACCCTGGGATTCCCTATCAGACAGCGGCCTTCAGCCGCTCCTTGGACTACAGGCCCAGCTTGCGGCGTCCTGCCGCCCCTCCTGGTACGCGCACTTCCTGCCTTTGGACCCAAGTGTGTGTGTGTGTGTGCCAGCAATACCGTCCACATTGCAATCTCGTGTTGCGTGTGGCCATAGTGGCCCCTGGCCCCACTGTAGCTGTTTTCACCCTGCCAGGCCCTGCCTGGCGCGCAGCTCTGTGGCCGACGACCTGGTGGTTTTCGCCCCGTCCCCAGATCTGCGCCTCTACTCCCTGGGCTCTTCAAGTTACTACGGCCTTCAGCCGTGCATCTTTACTTCTCCTGGGAGCGACGCGGGACTTGGAGGTACAGGCAGTCCATCGTCTTGGGTCGCCCCGCCGTGCTGGCGGAATGCCCACCTGGTCCGCTTGGGCCCTGCACCGACTGGGCCGATGACGTGACCCTGATCAGCGCCGCCTCCTACCGATGCCTTGCGTTACCACCCTGTGGACTGCGCTGCACGGTCTCGGCGTATGACGGGCACTCGGTCCTTCTTCGTTGCTCCCACGCGCATTCAGTTGTGCGACCCTCCCTGGGACTCTGTGACCGTGAGGGACTTGCTGTCTTGGGTATACGACAGTTGCTGTCCTTCGAGCGCTTCCTCGACTTGGCTGCGTGGGTCGCTTGGCGCTGATGTCACTTCGTCGTTTGGTGCACGCCCACCTCCGATTGACCTTGTGTCCCTCACATGGTGGGTACTCGTGTACTCCTGCACTGCGGCATACCAGACCGCTGGTCTTCTGCGCGCAGGCGCATCTCTCAGCAGTCGTTCGGCGTTTGCCTTTGCCGGTTCGGCCTCAGGCTCACCCTATCTGCCGCGGATGCGTTTTCTGAAGCTGCGACGGTTCGCTGGCGCTGTCAGAATCCCCCTCCTTGCTGGACGACGTCAGCCAGTTTCGGTCTGCTCATACCCGTCAGACTCCCTGGACTGACTTTCTCGCACGGAGTTTGGTTCCCACCACCACGCGGTTGTCTCGGCACGACCATGACTGGGAACGTACGGCGCGCCATTTTGGCCGCGCCTGGCTTGCTCCTGGGTGACTGACCCCTCAGACTCCCTGGGTTGCAGCTTGCACGACCGCCTCGGGTGACTGACCCCTCAGACTCCCTGGGTTGCAGTTTGCACGACCGCCTGACCTCTCAGACGCCCTGGGTTGCTGCCCCCCCCGCCGCCTGATCCGCGGCCCCCGCGCGCGCCCGGGAATTTAGTCGCGGCCGCAGCCCGACCGTGACTGCTCGCCGCCGGCGCTTCCGCCTGCGGCTGTAAAAAAAAATAGCCCCACCAGCACGACCCGCTCTCTGGAATCGTCCTTGGAGCCGCAGATCAAAAAAGTAGCCCCACCAGCCTATCCAGAAACGATGCCCAGGCGAGTTACCCTCATCAGGGATGTGGAAAAACATGCAGTGGAATGAAGGGCTGGGGAAGCCGTCGTACCCCAAACGGGGGAGGATGGAAGGAGGAGGATGAGGAGGAGCATGAGGAGGAGGATGAGGATGAGGAGGGGGGGAGGAAGGAGGAAGGAGGGAGGAGGGAGGAGGGAGGAGGGAGGAGGGAGGAAGGGGGAGGAGGAGAAGGAGGAAGAGGAGGAGGGCAAACAGAAACACCATCGGCCTCTTGCATGCCATTCGGAGTCTCTTCGGGGGCCTCTTGGCGGTTCTGGGGGCTTCTCGGAGCGTCTTGGATGCCTCGGGGGAGCCTCTTGGGGTCTCTTGGGAGGCTCTTTGGGACCTTTTGGGGGGCTTCCTGGGGCCTCCAGGGCGCCTCTTGGGACCCTCTTACGGGGCCTTGGGGCCCGCTTGGGGCCATCTTGGAGGAGTTCGATCCAAGAAGGGGGGTGCTGGATTGGGGTCGCCCCCCCCCTCCCCCCCTCCCCCCCAGGAGGCCAAACTTGGGCCAAAATCATACGACACTCAGTGATTTTTGCCTTCTCGCTGGGGCCCTCCTGGATGCTCTGGCACTTCGCGGCGCCTCATCTCCAGTCCCGGGGGGGGGAGGGGAAGGGGTCAAGACACCTCCTGTCTACAAGGCGCAAGCCGTCTCGCTCACTCCCACCTGCCCTCCCAACACATAAATAGCACCCAAGTGTCCTCGTCAAAGACCAATGCAAAGTGGTCGCGGGGCGCGGGCATGCTCCAGATTCGGAGGCAAAGTGCACGTTGCATTTTTATTTGACAGGGAGTTTGGGCCTGCGCGCAGCAAGCAATATGAGGGCACACCCGCTGTCCTGTCAAAAACTCAAGCAAAGTGGTCGCGGGGCGCCCGCGCATGCTCCAGATATGGAGGCAAATGGTATTTTGCTTTGTTTTTCCCTACCTAGGCTCTGCCTAGAAGGGTTCTTACTCTCTTGGCTTAACGGGCCGGGCAGTGGGAACCGGCCCGGGCGGTTCCCCCAGTATCCGCCCCGCGGTTCCCCCAGTTACGTCCCCTTAGCGTTGCTTACCTCATCTTAACTTAGTTTATTTCATCATAGCTTAGCTTAGCTTCATCTTAGCTCAGGTTTACCTTAGCTTAGCTTACCTTCATCTTAGCTCTGCTGAGCTTCAGCATAGCGCAGCATAGCATATCATAACATAGCTCAGCATATCATAGCATAGCGCAGCATAGCATAGCATAGCATAGCATAGCGCAGCACAACACAGCACAGCATAGCACAGCGCAGCATAACATAGCATATCATAGCAGAGTATATCATAGCATAGCATAGCATAGCGCAGCTTAGCATCGCATATCATAACATAACATAGCTTAGCATAACACAGCGCAGCATGACATCTCATAACTTAGCATATCATATCATAGCATAGCATAGCGCAGCATAACATCGCATAACATAGCATAGCGCAGCATAGCATGGCATAACATAGCACAGCATAGTATAGCAACTAATGCTGTTTTCCTGGGGGCTCTAACTTCTAGCTTGGGTCGCACTGGGGTAATTTTGACAGGGTTGGCAGGGAGGTGCTGGCGTGGGTTCGGTCTGGCCGCCTGTCGTGTGGGGGAGGGGGTGTTTATCAATAGGGAACAGTGATCAACCCCTCCCCCAAGGGGAAGAAGGGGGTTTGCAAGAGGAAGCTCTCGAAACCACTCACGCCCTGAAGGGCTGGTGGGATCAGGGTGACCCGAGCAGTGGCTGAAAAGCAACGGCTGGAGCCACGACGTCGCCTTCACACTGGATGCCGCCAAGGCGCTGGACTAAGGACCACTCTGGGCCCAGGACGGGCTCTGTCTGGCTTTCGGGGCCGTTCCCCAGAGCTGGGTCGGGGAACCTGTCCGTGGCCGACGCTCGCCGTGGCCAGACACGCTCCTCCGTTCCCGATTTGGCTCACCGTGTGGCTGCGTGGCGACCTCCCGCGATTGTGCTGATGGCCCTTCTCGAGGTGGAGCTGCCAACCACTTGTTCCGCCGTTCCTGGGGTGCCAGAGGAGGAGGAGGAGGAGGAGGAGGAGGAGGAGGAGGAGGAGGAGGAGGAGGAGGAGGAGGAGGAGGAGGAGGCGGAGGAGGAGGAGGAGGCGGAGGAGGAGGAGGCGGAGGAGGAGAAGGAGGAGGAGGAGGAGGAGGAAGGGGAGGCACGCTCCGTCGATCCAGCAGCTCTCTGCAGACGTCAGGCCGGGCCCCACGCCACGGGGGCCAGCGCCAACGGGGTCGGCCAACACCCTTGGGCTGACCCGGGTCTGTGAGCCACGCGGGGCCGATTCCCCGCAGTCCTCGACGAAGAGAAGACGCTACAAACATAAACTTTTTGGCGCTCCGCGCCGATCTCTTGGACATGCGCTGGGACCCCCCCTTGGCGGCCTCCGGCGCCGCCCCTGGCGCGCTCCGCGCGCCGGGGAGGGGGGGGGGCCAGCGGGGAACCAAGAAATCCGGGCGGAGCGCCAAAAGTTTAGGTTAATGCCGTCTTTACGTCTTCTAAATCTGCCCTCCATTGATCTGGGTTTGGGAGGCACTGAGCGGCCGGCCGGGCTTCGCGACAGGGTCCTGGCCGACCCAGGTTAGGGCTGATCCGGTCTAGTGCGTCCCGGATCAGGAGGTGCGACTTTGGCAGGTGGCCCAGGGAAGGCCTTCTCTTGGGGATGCCAGACCACGGGTCGAATAAGGACGTTACTTTTATGTCGGGCATGTCCCTCTACAGGAGGAATGCCCCCCAAATAATCAAAAATTAGTCAGGGGACGTTTTTTTCGGTTATCTTCGACTATGTTCGAGTATTTCCTGATTCTTTTTTATTTCTCGTCCAGAATTCGCCTGCAGGAGGACGTGCCCGACCTGACGTTACCCAGAGGATGACAGGCTACCGATGCCGCTGCTCGTCCTGGAGAGCCCTTGCCGCCGCGGTGGGGTCTTCCTCGAACTTCTGGTCAGAATGCATCCTCCTCGGAGGCCCAGAGGTGAACACCAACATTAAGTCGGGCCTGTCCCTCTACAGGAGGAAACTTCAAAAATAGCAAAATTATAGTATGGGGACGATTTTTGAGCATTTTTTTGGCCATTTTGGGGGCATTTTTGGACTATTTGTTTTATTTATCGTGCAAAATCCCCCTGTAGGAGGACCGGCCCGACCTAACACCAACACCAATTTCGGCGAGATTCCCCCACCGAGGAAAGTTGATCCCGATCTCGGTGATGGTGGTCATATTCGGGCTTCCGGGGTGGCCGACACATTACCACCAGCACGAAGATCTAGGATCACCCTCCCCTGGCAGAGGCAGCCCTCGGGGCTGGTGCTGGTTCCCATCTCTAAGCCACCCAGCCCCCGAGAGGTCCGGGGAGTGGCGGCATCGGTACCTTTCGGGTTGACCCCAAAAGAGGGTCCAGCGACAAGGGGGTGGTCCAATAAGATTGGTGCAATAGATTTGTGGGGCTGCAGTACATTTGGGGCGTGCAGTACATTCAGGGGCGCAAGCGTATTGCTGGATTTTCGCGTGCAATACATTCGTCGCAATACAATGCGCTCCAATTCTAGACGCTTCGCGTATCCCCACCAGCCGAATGGTCCAGGCCTATTCGCCACGAAAAAGTAGGTCGCCACAGCTGGCAGGACGCCCCCCCCCATGTTGAGCAGGAGGGTTGTGCTCGAGTCGTCGGCAGCTGCAGCAGCGGATGCCATCACCCGTCTTTTTGCAGTCCCCACTAGCAGCCCAGCAGCCCAGTACCACCTTCATACCCCTACGGGCGCGGTCCCGCCTGGCGTGAATCTCCCGAGACATCGGGAGCAGGATTCACGGCAAAGAGGGCGCACCCTCGACAGGTTAGCTTGGACTGAGTGCGTGGCAGCCACCGAAACCGTGTGGGACGGCTCCATCAAGGCCAAAACAAGCTTGTTAAGAAGGCAGAGCTGTGCGCTGTGTGTGGCAGTGACACCCATCGACGAGCAGTCCCCCTGTGAGCTCCTTGATCAGTTCAGATTGCGGAACGCATTCCCCACTTCGGAGGGACAAATGCTCCTTCACCTGCAATGGCCACAAGAATTCAATATTCTTCTCAGGGGACACGAGACAGGACAGGAGGCCCGTACGCTACTCCTCAGCTTCACCAGTCCATCAACAGACCAGGTGGCCTCGCTCAAACTCCTTTGGCCGCCTGAGTTTGGAGGCGCTGTCCCTGCAAGCGAATGCGATGCGCTAAGTCTCAGATGGGGAACCAAGTACCCCACCAACGAATGCATTGTGGCATACGACAAGGATACATTCGGGAAGTTCCACGCGGACAGCAGAATCCCAAGCCCTCCCGAAGCCGGGATGCCCTGGTACAGGCTGGACAAAGCTCCCCACCTGTTACAATACCGTAGAATCTCTACAGCCATCACTGAGATCTACAAGCTTCACCAGTCCCCCCCAGACTTGGTCGGTACTCCTCTGTGCGCTATCACATACCTCCTCACCTACCGCACAGTGGACAAGGAGGACAATACGCGGGCCAACAGTGTGGAGAACGCCATACTCTGCGGGCAGGGCCTTCTCTCACGTTCCAAGGCCACCATCGGGGATCTCACCCCAGGCTTGGCGCCCACAGGTGCAGGCAGCAGCGCGGCAGCCCCACGCCCCCCAGACGGGACTGGCAGTGCCACCCCCTTTTCCGACCAAGAAGTGGACGATGCGATTGGTCAGGTCTTCCAGCGGGCCAGGGAATTGCCGGCAGATAGTGCGCTGGAGGAAGGGGTCAAGCGCCACAACCTCAATGGCGATGGCAAGAGGGCCCTCGCCGCCACCACACGACACCACGTAACAGTCGTGCACGGACCCCACGTGCTGGCAAGACGGTCTTCTCAGTCTCCACCATGGACGCGTGGGCGGACGCTCTCCCAGAAGGCCAGGCAGTGGCACTGACAGCAGGTTCGAACACAGCCGCTGACCAGCCAGCCCTCGGCCTCAGCAGCGCTTTTCAGATGAGCAAGCTAGGGCGCAGAACAGGCTTCCCAAATAGATGCGTCCGCCTGGCCCGAGACTTCAGAGATGCGAAGGAACTAGCGACGCTCGCCCCGGAAGGGCATTTCCTCAGGGCGCACGGCAGGCCCCCGTCCGAAGGTGGATCATCCAAAGAGTTCCCCGCATTTTGCACCGAGCTCCTCAAGGCCGCCAAGACGATCTTTGCAGCGCACGAGTCAGCGGAGGCTCTCAGGAACGCCACACCGGTCGCCTTGCTCATTATTGACGAGGCTGGGCAAGCTCATGAGCTTATGGCCGCAATGTCCCTCGACGGCGCCATCCGCTCAGGCGGGCGT
Organism: Prorocentrum cordatum; assembly: GCA_963575745.1. Lineage (NCBI taxonomy): Eukaryota > Dinophyceae > Prorocentrales > Prorocentraceae > Prorocentrum > Prorocentrum cordatum. The sequence continues at coordinate 8,835 of CAUYUJ010011690.1, read as the reverse complement.
CTTGTGCTGGTCGGAGACCCTCAGCAGCTTCCCCCCCCGTTGTTCTCTCCAGGAAGGCAGCCGACCTTGGGCTCTGCCTCTCCATCTTTGATCGGCTTCACAACGCCCTGGGAGACGAAACAACGGCCGTGGTACAGCTCAGCCTGTGCTACCGCATGCACCCCCGTTGCTGGCGTGGCCGAGCTTTGCTGTCTACAACAACACAATGCGTTCAGGACTAACCGACCCCTTCATCCAGAGGCCCCTCATAAAGGGACTGCCATGGCAGAAGTTGTTACCCTGGGACAACGACAGGCCGGCAGCACTAGCCGAGGCCGCGGCCACCCCCGAGGACGACATCGAGAATATGTTGCGTGACCTCATGCCAGGAAGCCATCGCGAGGATGAGCGGCGCAGATTTCTTCTCGTCGACGACCCCTCTCTCGAGGTCACCTCAAGGCTCCGCACAGGGTGCGCCAACCTGCCGGAAGCGGCGCAGACAGTGGACATCGTGCGCGCCCTCCTGCCTGCCATCCGTGAAGGCACCTCAGTGCGTGTCGTGGTGGGTTACCAGCTGCAGCGCGCAGTTCTGGAGAACGGATGGCCACAAACCGAGAGCAGCATCAGTGGCGCCCTCAGGCAGGCCAAGACTAAAGGCAAAGGGAAGGGCAAGGACAAGTCAGCGCGCAGCAGCTGGCCCCCTCCGCACCCCCCTGCGTTCGCTCCTGACACCAGGGCCCGCGCAAGCGTGTTCGACCAGTGCGACTCCCCTCTCGCCGGCATCTCCCTGAGCTTCCCCGGACTACGGCAACTCGCTGAAGAACACCTGACAAGCGGCAATCTCACCATCTCCACAATTAACTCCAGTCAATGGGGGCGAGGCCGACCTTGTCATATACCTGACTACGCGGTCCAACAAGTGGCACGACTGGGGCTTCATGGACAACCCCAACAGGGTGAACGTCGCGATCGCGCGTGCCACCGCCAACGTTCTCATTATTGGTGATGGAAGGATGTTCGGCGCAGCCACGGGATCCCGCCCACGTGAACCTTGGGAGTTTGGCAGATTCGCAAAGCTGTGGGTCCGCTTCAAAGGAGAGGACTTGGGCGCAAGGTGGCAGCTCGAAACTGACAGCGAGTTCGACCCCATCAAGGACCTCACTCCGTGGATCCCTGCAGCTCCTACGCAGACCGGGGACGACGTCTTGAAAAGGGCTGGATGACGCTATTCAGAAAGCCAAGGCCTCCATGGATAACAACTTTGCTGACCGAATCGCAGCCCCGCTCGATCCCGAGTTCTCCTGGGCGAAGCTGGGTGAAGCCATCGCAGGCAGCCTGCAGAGGTTGGTCGTGGACCCAGCGATGGGTGTCATCCTGTACACTGTCGCTGGACTCCACCCCCATCAGTGGCCCATGGGCGCCACCCCAAGGATGCCCGGCAGCCTCGACCGGAAAGCATGGAGCCATCTTGGCTACTGCACTGACGTTGAGCTTGGGATCGACGCAAGCAACCTGGTCTACAACCTGACGTGGGCTGCCCTTGTCTGGTTCCTTGGACTGGGCACCCCATGGGCCAGCGCCCAGCACAAGGTCTCCCTGGACTCACTTCCCCCATTACCCTGTGCTACGGGTATTAACAACCGTCCTAAACCCACCAGTCGGTGCACCCCGAGGATGTGCTTCCCCAGCTCCCAGCGGCCTGGAGTCAAGAGACGGGCAATTGCAAGCGTCACAGGATACGCCCGGGGATGAAGCACCTACATTCCCTGCTCCGCCTAGGCCAGGCCTCCTCAGCACCCAGACACGCCCATCTCAGCGGCGACGGGCTCCCGCTTGACACCCCCGCGCTTAGAGTCCTACTGGTGGTCATGATGTTGCAGTTGCGCGAGCCTCGCGCAACGCTTTGGCCCTTCCCCCACCCTGAGGCCACGGGGGGCATCTTTGAGGCTGCGATGGGCCTTTGTCTCCCATGGCAAGAAGCCCACAAGGATTTCCGTGCGCAGTTCGCCGCTGCATGGGGCTTCAACCTGGGCAACCTTGCTTCCCTCCACGCCAAGATGGAGACCGTCATCCGTCACATCAGCGCACTGGCCACCTTCGCCCACCATCACAAGGCAGCATCCGACCACGGCTGTCCCCAAACGTGGGCTGAGATGCAGAAGTACGGGTTCGCCCTTGAAGCCCCTCTGCTCGTATTGGAGGAGATAGTCAAGCCCGCGGACATCAAACCCCTGAGCCAGGGGGGCTGCTCCATATGCAGGCTACATAAGGAACTTGCTGGTGCAGAAGAGGGGCTTGGCTGCCCCCATGCCATAGAAGACGTGCAGTACATCGGAGGCGGCGTCGCCATGTCCAACCGTCGCCTCGACGAGGACCTCCCCGCCTCACCTGCGCCCTGCACAAAGCTCACCCCCCTCTCCGTGGGCGACGACAGGTTCCAGAGGGAGCAGCATGACGCCAGCTACAACTGCGACAACTGCACCGACGCAGGGTTGCACGCCACAGCCGGCAACTAGGAATATTACTACACAAGAGAATTTCTGGCACAGAACCGCGCCCAGGCGTATGTTCAGGGATTAAGCTGCAGGTGGCATTGCGAGCTGTGCTGGGTCAAGTCCCTGGAGAATAAAGGAGTCGAGGTCCCCATCCCCGCCCGCGTGGACGGTGGCGCGAAGAGGTCCATGCAGCAACGCCTCCAGGAGTACAAACGCAGGCTGGAAGAGGCACGCTTTTGCAAGAAGGCTCGGACCCTCCCCGATCTGGCCAGGCTACCAATTGAGTACGGGCGATCAAACGGCGCTCCTAGTCCCTCTACCCTGAAGGATCTAGTCATGCGCACGCCTCCAGCATTCCAGCCAGCAAAGGTTGGCACCACCCTCCCAGCCCACAGGCTGTCGGACGGCAGGTTTGGATCAGAGTCACATAGCACTAACTTGTTCACGGCAGCGTGCGACGCCTGTCCTCCCGGGTCTCCTTTGCTTGTCTGGGAAGTTGGATGCCCCGCTCTCGGATGTTTCATGTGGCGCCCTGAGCCAGAGGTGCAGTGCAGCGAGCAGACAGGCCTGCCCTCGTAGGAAATGATGCCCGCGCTCTGGACCAAGCAACAGTGGAACGCGGGATGGCCTAGCAGGAGATGCCTCGTCCACATATGGAACGTGGCGCCGGACGTCCTCGACCACATCCTTGACCACTACTCTTTCGAGGTATGCCCCACCGCTCCCACTAAGCGTAAGACAACTGCGGAGGTGCCAGAAGACAGCTACGACATGGGTGCACACCTCTCACCGGCAGGGGTCACTGCGTCGGCCAGCGATGCATTCACATGTTCCGCTCCCCGCGGCGAGCAAGCGCCCCCGCAAGACATGGAGACCAGTGGCCCAGACGGCCAATCGGGAGCAGAAGGGAGGGCATCCAGCAGCAGCGGAGCCTCCTTCCCCTCAGTATCTCCACCGTCGTGCCCATACCTGCCCACGTATTCCACTTCCCGTCTCGCCGGGGCTGAGCCGGGCGGCCCTGCCCACGCCCTGGTTAAGTACGCGATTGAGTGGAACCGCACAATCTACAAACGCTGGGCCACATACGCTCGGCAGCAAGGCGAGGATATCCAAGGGGGCAGAACTGACGAGACGAGGTGGCCGACGGAGAGGCTGCTCCCCTTCCTGGAAGCTGCGTGCGGAAAGACAATCCCAGAGAAAGGACACCCCCCCACGTGTCACATGGGATGGACAGCGCGCCGCAGCAGCCAGGGTGGCCACGCACTTGGCGGGCAACAGCCGGAGGTACAAAGAAGAGTGGGAACGCTATGCAGACAACCTCACCAACCAGAAGAGGCAGTGCCCCTTCCGTCAGCCGTTTTACGTCCTCCGGACCTTCATAAAAAGGCTGGAAGACTCCGACTTGGCCAGGGGCACCATCGATCACCTTGCAGCTTCGCCCCTTGGGACGGCAGCCAACAGTTCTGGCGGGGATGGATCGCCAGCCGCCAGCTGGATCAACAGGCACTCCAGCAGCATGTCACCCCCCGCAGCAGGTTTCCGAATGGAGGCCCAAGGGGCATCCTTGGATTGCGCCGCCGCGCCACCCCCGCAGCTGGACGAGGCCGACAGGGCCTCTGTCCCCCAGACTGAGAGACAAACCCCACCTGGCCCGTGCAGAGGTGATGGTGACGTGGAGGGGGTTGACTGGGGAGAAGAGGGGGGCATAATATCCGAGTCAGAAGACTACGCGCGATCCAGCGAGGACAGCTCTGTGGACTCCGACTCGCACGTCAGCTCCACCAACCCCGACGACGACCTTCCTGACACTACGGCCACTGAGGATAACCGCGTCATCCCGGACCCCCTCCAGCTCTGGGTAAATGCGCCCTAAAGGAGCGACTCCGACGTCTGGCCCCCGTGCGAGCAGGCCGCCTTCCGGGAGGCTGTCAGGGAAAGGAACGCCTCAGGCATACCCCGCAGCAGTGACATGCAGTTTCGGAACTTGGACGAGGCTCGGGACAACAGGTCTTTGAGACGTACTGATGGCGGCAGCAACCAGCGACCACCAGTGATCGAAGAGAACAGGGCCTGGGAGCGCTCGGCCACCCCCCCCCCATGCGCAGGCCGCGTGCCTCCGCGCGCCGCACAGGCCCCCTGGCACGACGCGCGGAGGTCACTACCACCAGTAGAGCAACACGACGACCCCATGGGAGGCATCCCCATGTACATGTGTCCTGTGGACCAGGCGGACGTCTTCAAAGACGAGCCAGCCCCCGACAAGATCACACGTCAGCAGAAAACGCTAGGGGGGGCGTTCAATGGAGTGTGGTGCGCCTGGGTCAAGCAAGCAGCTTTGAAGCGAGGGGGCCACGATGCCAAACTTGACCCCAAGCGAAACATTGTACAGCAGTGCAGCGATTTCCCCCAGGCATGGACCAAGGCGAATTTCGATGCCGACAAGATGGACAGGGAGTGCAATCTTGAAGTTGACTGGCAGATTGTCAGGGACCGACACTGCAGGTTCCAGCGACGAGTCGCCAAGCCACTCACCGCTCGAGGGTGCGACAGCCGCGGCCGCCCACCCCCTTGGGCCACAGCGGGCAAGGAGGCGGCGCGTACGCCTCGTTATGGCGCAGATGGCAGTCATGGGACACTTGGGGACACGAGGGGCCCTCAAGGACCGACACTGACTGGAAGGCGAAGGGCAAGCGCTATTCCCCGAGAGAAGATCAACCGTGCGCCGATCAGCGTCAGCGAGGTTGGGACTCCTGATCCAGGCGGCAGGGGTGCACTGTGAGACCAGTGCAAGGATGACCTACCCACCCACCTAGTGCAGGAATCCACGGGCGTGACCGATTCCCCCTCCCGGGAGTGCACGCAACCCAGGCCGTTCCCAAAGCCGACTGGTGGGCACCACCTCCAGCCTAACTGCCCCGCTCTGCCTGGCTGCCGCCTAACCCCGCATTTGTTTCACCTGCAGCGCTTGGCTTCGGCCGCAATGCCCCGCGTTACCTCCGACTGGGCGGAGGGGCGCTAATGCCCTCCCGCTGCGCACGTAGACAGCCCACGCTGGACTCGTGGACCTTCAGCGCCTGGCCTCGGCCTCAATGCCATGTGCCACCCCCGCTGGGGCGGGGAGGCACCAATGCCCTTGCGCTGCGCACTTAGACAGCCCGCGCTGATCGGTGGACCTTGCCCTGCCTCCCCTCCTCGCGGCCGCCTGCCGCTGAGGACCAAGGCTTTGCCTCCAACAGAGGAGGCCTCTGCCCATGCAGACTTGAGGGGGCGACTGTGCCGCCACCTAGGGCAGCCCCTCCCCCTCTGACAGCAGCTTCGGATGACTGAAATTACCCATCCCCTGCTGTCCACACTTGCAATGCACTTCGGCGCAGACGTACCATGCCAGTGCATCGCTGTCCCCAGCCCTAGCCCCTGTGGACATGAAGTTCTGTACTTGGTTGTTCTATGTACTGATATTTGTGTTCTGCGGCTCTCGGCTGCGCCCCCATCTCTCGCTTTCTCTCGCACACCTGCGTTGCTTCACAGGTCATACGTGCAGCCCGTCTACGGCTCGAGCCTTCCAGCATTACTCAGGACCATGTCAGTTCTCAGGGTCGCGACGCGGCCTGTCATGGACCGGAACGCTTGCTTCCTGGACAACAATGATCTGGGTCAGCTCGGCGCGGCTTCCACCTCCATGTACAAGGTGGTGTCCATCGCGCTTACTTTGTGGGCCCTCTGGGGCCCTGGTGTGCCCGGCGGAGCCCGCTGGATTGGCAGCCCCATGGTCCTCAACCGGCCCTTTGCCTCGAGCAGCGCTTGGGAGCTCGTGGGCTGAGGCCGCTGTGTGTAAGGCCGCAGACCCCCATTGTCACGAATTTCTCTATATGGTGGAGCTGTGTATTGATACCTGTGACTTGCGGCTCTCGGCTGCGCCCCCAATTCTCGTCCCGTGCTTGGACGTTCTGCAGTGTGGATTCCGTATTATGCGGCTTTCGGCTGCGCCACCAATCCGCGTCACATTTATTGCCGCGTCTCTGCGGCTTTCGGCTGCGCCCCCCATTGGCAAGGTTGACGGCAGTCGCTGGGGAGCAGGCGCGGGTTTCCGCATAGTCACCCCTGCCTGTCAGCCCCCCCTGCGACTGTGGCCATCCCGCTGTTCGGCCACCTCCTCCTTCTCCTCCTCCTCCTCCTCCTCCTCCTCCTCCTCCTCCTCCTCCCCCTCCTACCATCACAAGTTATGCGGCTTTCGGCTGTGCCCCCCACCATTCAGCCGGGAAGCTTGCTACGGCCATGATGAGTGCCCGTCCCTCGTCGCCGGCCCACCACCTTTCCTCCCATGAGGACGTTGGTTCGATAGCGCGCGAACGGCAGCCAGCTCACCCGCAGCTTGACCGCTAGACGCCACCGTTCTGCCCTGACAGCGCTGACATCTGGCCGCCGCTCTGGTGACACGGTGGGGGGGTGTGGCGGTGGCTGTGGTTCGGCTATGTCTAGTTTGCGGGCCCGCAGCGAGTGGTTCAGCCTTCCGCGGTCATGGTCGTGGTGCACGGCTTGACGCAGACTTGCAGCCCAGGCCACCACCTCGCCAGCGCTCTCATCGTTGTGCCCCCGAACCCGTCAGTCGGGTACGATGTGTTACACTGGCTACTGGCTTGAGATGGTTCACCCGTACGCACACCTGTGGTCTACACCGCCGGTTGGCGCTCAGTTCAGCCACCTCTTTGGGTGAGAGTTGCGCCGCAGTGGTTGGTCGGGCCTGCCACTTTGGTCGCTTCTTCTCCGCAGCCCTGGACATCAGTTCGCCGGCACCTGGCTTCGTTGTTCCCCCGTACGGCCTGTGTCGGCGAGGAAGCACGCTGGCTCCGGCATGCAGAGGCTGGGCGCTGTTGACAGCCATACACAGGGTTACGCCTGATGCCTGGCTCGCCCTGGGAGCGGCCTTGCAGTGAGTGGTTCAGCCTCCCGCTGTTGCAGTCGTTCTTTTTTGCAGAGCAGTCTGCGCAGCTCTTGTCAGTTTTCACACCGTTATACCCCCGAGCTGCGTGTGTCGGATACGGTGTGCGCCCACTGGCTTCAGCTGCAGGTGGTACTTCATCAGTGCACGTCAGAGTTTCTTCTTCTGAAGGCTTCTACGTGGTCCACCCACCTCGTGGCGCTAGTGAGTTCGGTGCGATAGGCCTCCTTTGCCTATCGATTGTACATGGTTCAGCCTAGTGCGTGCTGGTCGCTCGCTCACTTCGCTCGGTTAGCCTGAGTTTGGCGCCGCAATGGCGACTTCCAGCTGTCATCGCACATGTAGCTCGCGCCTCTCGGTTCGCTGCTGCGCCTATGTGCGTCGTCTGCGAATCTAGTTCATCTTGCACTGTGCATGTGCAACTGCGAGCATGCTTGCAGGTGCGGTCGGCTGTGGACAGTGACGGGTGGATTCGCAAATTTACACTGTACCGCGCCCCGGTCGTTGTGACCGCTCCCTGGGCTTTTCCTTGGAGCCCCCGAACAAAAAAATATCCCCACCAGCCCATCCAGAAACGACGCCCAGGCGAGTAGAGGGCCGTCCTGAGGGACTCTTGGGCGTCCTGGGTGCCTCGGGGAGGCCTCTTGAGGCCGCATGGTGTTCTCTTGGGGGCCTCTTGGAGGCCTCTTGGGGCCATCGTGGGGCCATCATGGGGCCATCTTGGGGCCTCTTGGGGCCTCCTGGGCGCTTCTTGGGCCATCTTAGAGGAGATCGATCAAACAAGAGGGGAGCTTTAATTAGGGTCCCCCCCTTCAAGAGGCCCAAATGGGGCCAAAACCGTGGTAAAACTAATGATGTTGGCTTCCTCGCCGAGGCCGTTTTGGACGCTCTGGCACCTCGCGAGGCCCCCTGTCCAGGTCCAGGGGAGGGGGTAGGGGGAGGGGTAAACCACCCCCCGAAGGGGAAGAAGGAGGGGTGGAAGAGGAAACTCCCTAAACCTCCGACGCCCAGAGGGCTGGTGGGATTCTCTGGCGCAAGACATTTGCGACACAACTGCCCCAAATCTGTTGCACCACCCCCTTTCAGCTGGACCCCCTCTTGGGTCGACCAAGACCTTTTTGTTCCCGCCAGTTGCGACCTCCGCGGAGGCAGTCGCGAGGCACCTCGGAGATGCACCTTGGCTTGCGGCCACCCCGGGTGGCGGATAAATGTCTCGCCGTGGAGAGAGAGAGAGAGAGAGAGAGAGAGAGAGAGAGAGGGCCTCGCGTCGGCTCCCCCCCGGTGTGCTCCCGAGAGGGACGACAGGTCTTCCGCATGCGGCGATTCCCACATTACTGCCCACTTTGCTGGGCCCATTTTCCACCACCACTGCCAGAGGTAGGAGAGGGAGGAGGAGGAGGAGGAGGAGGAGGAGGAGGAGGA
>CAUYUJ010011689.1:17500-21559 GCA_963575745.1 Prorocentrum cordatum | reverse complement strand
GTTCGGGCCCCTCGTCCTGGTGTGAGTCGTTCGGGCCCCTCCTCCTGGTGTGACTCGTTCGGACTCCTCGTGGTGTGAGTCGTTCGGGGCCCTCGTCGTGGTGTGAGTCGTTCGGGCTCCTCGTGGTGTGAGTCGTTCGGGCGCCTCGTCCTTGTGTGAGTCGTTCGGGCCCCTCCTTCTGGTGTGAGTCGTTCGGGCTCTTCGTGGCGTGAGTCGTTCGGGCCCCTCGTCCTGGTGTGAGTCGTTCGGGCTCCTCGTGGGGCCTCTTGGGGGCCTCTTGGAGCCTCGTGGGGCCTCTTGGGGGCCTCTTGGGGGCCTCTTGGGGGCCTCTTGGGGGCCTCTTGGGGGCCTCTTGGGGGCCTCTTGGGGCCTCTGGGGGCCTCTTGGGGGCCTCTTGGGGGCCTCTTGGGGGCCTCTTGGGGCCTCTTGGGGGCCTCTTGGGGGCCTCTTGGAGGCCTCTTGGGAGCCTCCTGGGGGCCTCTTGGGGCCATCTTGGGGCCTCTTGCGACCTCCTCAGAAGCGCAAATGAGCGCTGCCCCCTGAGAAGGACAAAATGAGCCCAAAACCTTCGTAACATCAATGATTTTGCTATGAAGGAAGATGAGCGCGGCCCCCTCAGGAGGCCAAAATGGTGCGGAAACCACCAGCCCTTTGGGCGTGAGTGGTTTAGAGAGCCCGCCCTGTCCTCAACCCCCCTTCTTCCCCTTCGGGGAGGGGTTTACCCCTCCCCCTACCCCCTCCCCCTGGGCCTGGAGAGGGGGGGCCGCGGGTCGTCAGGGGGGTCAATTTCGACTCCTGGGAGGGGTAAACAACGACACCCCTCACGAGGATTCTGGCCCCGACGGGGGGGCGGAGAAAAAACCCTCTCCTTTTCCGTGAAGCCAAAATCATTGATTTTACTATGGTTTTGGCCCCATTTTGGCCTCCTGAGAGGGCCGCGCTCATCTTCCTTCATAGCAAAATCATTGTTTTTACAACGGTTTTGGGCTCATTTTGTCCTTCTCAGGGGGCAGCGCTCATTTGCGCTTCTGAGGAGGTCGCAAGAGGCCCCAAGATGGCCCCAAGAGGCCCCCAGGAGGCTCCCCAGAGGCCTCCAAGAGGCCCCAAGAGGCCCCCAAGAGGCCCCAAGAGGCCCCCAAGAGGCCCCCAAGAGGCCCCCAAGAGGCCCCAAGAGGCCCCCAAGAGGCCCCAAGAGGCCCCCAAAGAGCCCCCAAGAGGCCCCAAGAGGCCCCAAGAGGCTCCAAGAGGCCCCAGAGGCCCCACGAGGAGCCCGAACGACTCACACCAGGACGAGGGGCCCGAACGACTCACACCACGAAGAGCCCGAACGACTCACACCACCAGGAGGGGCCCGAACGACTCACACCAGGACGAGGCGCCCGAACGACTCACACCACGAGGAGCCCGAACGACTCACACCACGACGCGGGCCCCGAACGACTCACACCACGAGGAGCCCGAACGAGTCACACCAGGAGGAGGGGCCCGAACGACTCACACCAGGATGAGGGGCCCGAACAACTCACACCACGAGAAGCCCGAACGACTCACACCAGGACGAAGAGCCCGAACGACTCACACCACGAAGAGCCCGAACGACTCACACCAGGAAGAAGGGCCCGAACGACTCACACCAGGACGAGAAACCCCAAACGACTCAAACCACGAGGAGCGCTTTCTCTCCCTCCTCCTCCGCCTCGTCCTTCTCCCGCTCCCCCCACAAGGAGGATGTACAAGGAGGCGGGAGGAAGGAGTAACAGGGGAGATATGCGGGGCCAAGCGGACACACGCCTGCAAAACACGACTGTCGGCATGCTTCGCAAGAGTTGCTGTTGTGAGATGGGCTGGTGGGGATACGCGAAGCGTAAAGATTTTTTTCCAGAAGCCAGTCAACAATCCGTTCTCGCAGGAGGGGGTGCAGTCAAGACGCTGAAGCCAGGACTTGGTTCCTCGAATGTAAAATCGGTTTCTTGGCTTCATGTTTTTTCCTCTCTTTTTTTGGGGGGGGGGGGAAATAAAGAGAGTTTGTTGTATTCAAAAAAAACTGTCAAAAAAACCCTTCTCGCACGAGGGGGTGCAGTCAAGACGCTGAAGGCTAGGCCCCCTAGATGGGGTCGGAGAAGATGGAGTCGGAGGATCGTGCCGCATCGGTGATGCGTCGGCGATGCATCGCCGATGCGGTTCGATGTGGGGCCCACTTTATTCCACGCCGACGTCGCCGGTGCATCGCCGACGTCGCCAGTGCATCGCCGATGCATCGCCGATGCATCAGCGATGCATCGCCGATGTATCGGCGATGCGGCGGGATCCTCCGACCCCATCTGCTCGGACCCCATCTAGGGGGCCGAGATGAAGCCAGGTCCACGCTCGCCCAAGGAGAAGCTCTGGCCGCCGGGCCGCTCCTTCGAGCTGCGTCGGGGAGCCTGCTCGCGGCAGAAGGCTGGCCGTGGCCGGGCCTGCCCCCTTCGCTCGCTACCCATCGTTCTTCGCTGCAGCACGACGGGCCGTGGGCGGAGGGGCAGACAGTTGCGGAGGAGGGGGGGAGGAGGAGGAGGAGGAGGAGGAGGAGGAGGAGGAGGAGGAGGAGGAGGAGGAGGAGGAGGAGGAGGAGGAGGAGGAGGAGGAGGAGGAGGAGGAGGAGGAGGAGGAGGAGGAGGAGGGGGAGGAGGAGGAGGAGGAGGAGGAGGAGGAGGAGGAGGTGGAGGAGGAGGGAGGAGGAGGAGGAGGAGGAGGAGGAGGGGGAGGAGGATCCATGGCCGTAGGCGGAGGGGCAGACAGGCAGGACGGAGGAGCAGTGCCGACAAGCTGCTGAAGCTGCGGGCGACCCCCGGGCGCCCACCCTGGAGGTCAGAGCTTCCCCCGTGGGCTTCTGCTCGGCTTGGAGCTTTCCTGTCTGGGACACATGCCTTTCCCCTGTCTTCCTCTGCCTGCCTCTGCCTCTCCCTCTCCTTCCTCGGGTTGTCCCAGCCCAGCGACACTCTTTTGTTGTGGGGCGTCGGCTGTTCATGGAATGACCGGGCGCCTCGGTGGTCTATGGCAGGTCTGCGAGGAGGGGGAGGAGGAGGAGGAGGAGGAGGAGGAGGAACAGGCTGAGGTCGGAGGGGGAGGCGGTTGGTGGACGAAGTAGAGGACGAACACATTTGCATCTGCTTCACTGGTGGCGTGTGGTCCGCCACGGGGCAGACTTTTCTCGGCACACGTATGCCCGAAGTCGGGAGCAACCTCGAAGTCGCACCTCTAGTTGCACATTCTACATGGAGAGTTCTTCTAGGGGGCTCAAAGTCGAGAGCCCCACAATCTTGCATTCAATATCGTGAAACTATGGATGGACTCGAGCGGTCGTGTGGGCGAGGGAAGTCGGTGAAAGCATCGGTTATGAGGTTGATGAGGATGACGGTGAGGAGGGACAGGAAGTAGAAAGAGTAGGAAGTTGAGGAGGACGACCAGAAGGAGAGGGGAGGGAGATGACGACAATAATGGTGAGGGATGAGGAGGGAGATGATGATGAGGAGGGCGAGGGCTAAGGAGAGGGGGCATGGATGATGCCAATGATGATGAGGGAGAACGAGGAGGTGATGTAAGATTTTGAGAGTGAGGAAAGCCCTCCGGCTGCTGCTGATATTGGCGATGCTGCTGCTGATGATTGTGCAACGTCGATGTTCCACTGTAAGATGTTGATGTTGAGGAGGATGAGGAGTGGAACGGTGACAAGAACCAGCAAGGTATGTGCGTGTGTGCGCGCGCGTGTGTATGTGCTGGTGGAGGACGGTGAGGAGGTGAAGGAGGATGAGAAGGTGGAGAAGAGAAGGTAGAGGACGGTGAGGAGGTGAAGGAGGATGAACATGTGGTGAACATTAGACACGAGGTGGAGCTGGACGAAGGACGTCCCAGTTTGCCCATGCCGCCCCCTGCCGCTCGCACCAGCGAGGACGCGTTCGACACGCAGGAGCGCGTCCAGCGGGAGCGCTCGTGGACGAAGGAGCGTCCAGGAGCGTGCCCGAGCTGCTGCTGCGTAGGAGGATGGGGGACGGGATGAGGGAGAGTCCCTCTTCTTCTCAT
>CAUYUJ010011689.1:0-12500 GCA_963575745.1 Prorocentrum cordatum | reverse complement strand
GATGATGATGCTGACGATCATGATGTTGTCGATGATGATGTTGGTACGTATGATAATGAGGATGATGATGATCACGATGATGCTGATGCTGATGATGCTGATGATGATGGTGAGTATGATGATGTTGCTGATGATGATGATGCTGATGATGACGGTGATGATGATGCTGATGATGCTGCTGATGCTGATTTTGATGATGATGATGATGGTTGTGGTGATAATGATGGCGATGCTGATGCTGCTTTTGATGATTCATATAATAATGGTGGTGATGCTGATGATGATGATGATTATGATGCTGCTGTTGCTGATGAGGATGATGATGATAGGAATGGTGATGCTTCTGATTCTGATGATGATGTTGATGATGATGGTGGTGCTGATGGTGATGGTTGCAATGTTGATAGCGATGATGATGGCGAGCATGATGATGTTGATGATGTTGTTGATGATGTTGATGATGATGATGATGATGATGATGATGAAGATGATGATGATGATGATGATGATGATGATGATGATGATGATGATGATGATGATCAGGAATCGGATGCTGCTGATGCTGCTGCTGCTGGTGCTGATGGTGATGGTGATGGTGATGGTGATGATGATGATGATGATGATGATGATGATGATGATGATACTGATGCTGATGCTGATGATGATGATGATGATGATGATGATGATGATGATGATGATGATGATGATGATGATGATGATGATGATGATGATAGTGGTGGTGGTGATGATGGTGAGGAGGAGGAGGGGGAGGAGATGGCCTCCAGACTTTCCACTGCCTCCTCGAGGTCCCTACGCCTCGAGTTCCTTGCCTGAACGGCCTCCAAGGTCGGTCCGTAAAGCGCTCTTATCCCGGGTACCCATGCCGACGCCCAGTCCAGTGGCTCTTATCCCAGCCTGAGCGGGGCCAATCCCAACCTCAGAATTCGTTCCGATGCATTCCGAACCAGACCTGTCTCAGCACCTCTTGGTATACACATGTATGCATGCATCTGCTTGTGTGTGTGGGGGTTCTGCACGTACGTATGCACGTATGTATGTACGTGTGTGTAGGTGTGTGCGTAGCCCCCTGGCTCAAGCTTCTCTGGCTCAAAAGCCGCTGTGGCTCAAGTCGAACCGAGCCGGCTTCGCCGCGGCCCTCGGCCGCGCTGCCCAGGGCAGGCTGGCAATGGGGGGCCCCCGTCCTGGCCTGCCTCTCCGGCGGCGGCGGCAGCGCCGGGCCGCTGCGGCCCGCGCCCGTGGCGCTGCCTGCCGACCCGACGGCGGGGCTGCTGCAGGTGGCACGCTGGATGCCGCGCGCGCGGCCGCTGGCCCTCCCAGGGCCGCGGCGTGCGCCGCTGGCTTTCCCGAGGCCGCGGCAGCCGCCGCGCGTGCTGCTCACGCCGCCGGCGCCGCTGGCGGCGCCGCGGCCGCGGCCTTCGGCTGCGCTGCCAGGGCGGCGCCGACGCGGCCGCGGCCGTCGCCGCCGCGGCCCTGCCTCCGGCCGCGCCGCCGGCTGCGGCCGCTGCTGCCTTCTCGGCGGCCCTGGCCGCCGCGGCCCGTCTCGTCGCGGACGCGGCCGCCGTCGCCGTCGCCGCTGGTGCGGCCGAGGGCTCCGCGCCCTCGGCCTGGTTGGCGGCCGCGGCCTCCGCGGGGGCCGCGGCCGCCGCCGCTGCCAGGCCAGCTGCGCCGCCCGGGCTGGCTGCGCTCGTCCCTGGCGGCTCGGGGTCCGCCTGGGGCGTCTTGGCGCTCTCCCTCCGCGGGCACCCCGCTGCCCCCGAGGCTGTACATATGTATATGTATATGTATATGTATGTATGTAACACCTGGTCGGGAACTTTGGCTTAGCGTGTCCATGATTCAGAGCCTTCTGAGAGGCCCTCGGGGATCTCTAATGCACCAGACAAAGTACTCCTGACAAGATTGAATCCCCACTACTTCTTCTCCTTTGTCCTCTTCCTGCTTCGCCTCTTCTTGCTCCTCCCCTTCTCCCCCACATGCTCATGCCATCTTGCACATTCGTGAATGCACTCCCCACACATTTGCTCCTCCTCATCCTCCTCCCATGGACCGAAATTGGCAGGCAGAGCGAACCACATTCCCTACTCCGTATCGCCAGTTACCAGCACCGTATCGACCGCACTCCCCAGTTCTCTCCTCCTCCTCCCATACATCTAAGTCGATCCCATTCTCCACGTACGCGATGCAAACACACTCTTCACACAGCTCTTCTCACATACATTGCAGCCAGCGCAGCCAGTGGTTTGAATTACGATCTGATCGCGTTGATACACGTGACATTCCCCCTAGCTGTTATGTTCAGCGCCATGCAATGCTGCCGTACCGTGTTATTCCAGGCTTCGCTTTGCTTCATTACGCTGCTCGATGCTTTGCAGTGCATGCTACCGCATTGCGTTGCGCATCATTTTATCGTACTGTCCACGTGTGCATTCAGCAGAACTCAGTGCCCCTCATTGGGGCCGCACCAGTTTTACCTTTTCAACACGTGCTTGGAACCTGCGTGGTTCCAGCACCGGGCTGCGCGCATGGGCCCGTGCTGCACGTGGACAGCGGTGAGCACACGGCAACGGCACACGGGCAACGGCACCCGGGCAACGGCACACGAGCATCGGTCGCGTCTTTGGCTGTCTCATTGGGCCTGTGTTGTGCAGCGGCTAAGTCATGTACACTGGCGAAGATCTTGCCGTTCCAGATACGGGAGAGCGGCGGAGAGGGAAAGGGAGGTATGTGTGTATACATGTATATGTATATGTGTATATGTGTATATATATATATGTGTGTATCGAGGTGTGTGTGTGTGTGTATGTATCTGTTTCCCCCCTCCTCTTCTCCCTCCTCCTCCTCCTCTTTCTACCCTTCCCCATCCGTCGCCTCCACCGATCTTTTCATTAGTCTCCTGCTACTGCTGCTGTTCCTCTTCCTCCTCTTCCTTCTCCTGCTGCTCCTCCCTCCCTCTTCCAACTTATTGCATTCCGTTCCGTTTTGTTTTGCCCCATTCCGTTCCGTTCTGGTCCATTCCATTATGTTCTTCTTTGGTCGCTCGCAGTGGGGCCCTGGAGGTCTCCAGAGGCCCCCGCGTCCCCGAAGGCATCGGGAGGCCCCAGAGGGCCAAGAACTCCCAAATATATGTTCCTCCTCCCCCCCCGCCCACCCCCCTTCTTCCGTCACCTCCTCCTCCTCTTCCTCCTCCTGCTTCTCGCTCCTCCCCCCCTCCTCCCCCTCCTCCTCCCCCTCCTCCTCCTCCTCCTCCTCGCTTCTCCCCCTCGCACCCCCCCTTTCCCCCCTCCCCTCTCCCCGTGGGAGGGGGAGGGGGGGGCAGAGCTCGAAGGGGGGGGGGGGGTGGCGGGCGGAGCCCGAACGCCGGCGGAGGGGCCGACCGCCGCAGCTGGCGCGCGCGCGCGCCGCTGCAGCCGAGCGGGAGCGTGGTGCTGGAGCTGTACGGGCTGACGCTGAAGGCCGTCGGCCGCCGGTGCGGCCGCCGGGCAGGAGCGGGGAGGAGCGCGCCGGAGCGAGGAGGAGCGGGGAGGAGGAGCGAAGAGGAGGACGAGGAGGAGGAGGCGGAGGAGAAGGATGAGGAGGAGGAGGAGGAGGAAGAGGAGGAGGCGGTGGAGGCGGAGGAGGATGACTACCAGTACTAAGGATAAGACTACTCGGACGAAGCAGCATAGTAATTTTGGGGAGACTACGAATATTAGTAGCACGACAAATGATGGCAATGCTGTTGATACATACTAAGAGTAACACTAATAATGGTTTTACTAATACTCAGACAGTTAATTCTAGTAATCAGACTAAGCGTACTAATTTCAATGATACAGCTAATGCTGATTGTACTAATGTTGCTAGTAGTAGTATCATGATTCGTCATGCTAACAAAACCATGCTACTATTAATGCTACTATGGGGGATCATTTTATAAAGGGCGGCCCTGCGGTTAAACATGTCAATAATAATGGTCGCACCACTAATACTGACAACACTGATTGTAATACTAAACATACCAACACTACTGTTGAGAGTACTAGGGGTAATGCTACGAGTCGTACTAGTAATACGGACGACTGCCAATATACACAGTAATTCTAGTACGCGTAAGAGTTCTACTGTTACTAATAGTAATAGTACGGGCACGGAAACTATTAATACTATCAGTGTTAGTACTGTCAATACGATGCTACTACTAACGATGCGACACCTATGATCTTTCATGCTACGAAGAACGTTACTCCTACGATGAAGCATAATTGCAATACTGCGAACAGTAGCATTCATACTACGGCTGCGGCCACAATGCCACTCATAGTAATCATGCTCACAATCATACGATGGGGATGGGGATGAGGAGGAGGGGGAGGAGGTGCTGTGATTGAGCTGAGGTGAGCCAGCGGCCTGGAACCGGGTTCGGTCGGGCTGCGCCGGCCCCGCCGTCAGAGGCCCGCGACGCGGCCTCCCCGAGCTCGCCGCGGGCCTCGCCTGGCCCCTCCCTCGGCTTCCTCCTGGAGGCGCCTCGCTCCTTCCGCACGGACGGCGGGGAGCTCTCCCTCCTCCTCCTCCTCCTTCCCTCCTCCTCCTCCTCCTCCTCCTCCTCCTCCTCCTCCTCCCCCTCCCTCCTCCTCCTCCTCCTCCTACCTCCTCCTCCTCCTTCCCTCCTCCTCCTCCTCCTCCTCCTCCTCCTCCTCCTCCTCTTCCTCCTCCTCCTCCTCCTCTCTCCTCCTCCTCTCTCCTCCTCCTCCTCCTCCTCCTCCTCCTCCTCCTCCAGACGGACAGCCCTCAGTACCTCGGCTCGGGACGTCGCCGCCCCCCCCCACCCCCCACAGGTGCCCACACCCCACAGCCCCACCTCCCCCGCGTCCCGAGCCGAGGCGATGGGGGCAGGCTCGCTAGAGCCAAGGAAGGCAGCCATTCGCACGCGCACAGCATACCGACGCCTTAGGGGGGTCTCCAACCTAAGGTTCTACGGGCCCCCTTGCAATTAGGGTACATGCCAGCCTTGATCCGATGGAGCTGCGCTCTCAGGCCCGAGGCCGCGTGCTCGCGGATATACGGGCGGTAAAGGGCACGAGAGGGTCGCTCCACGCTGAAGGGTGCCCCACGAGCGCAGCAGAACTTGATGGCCTTGCCATCGTCCCGACCCGACCTGGCACACGCGCGCGCGCGCGTGCAGCAGCGGGCGGCCGTTGAAACGATAGCCTATGCCACGGCAAGCCCCGAACCCTTCCGCGGGCGGCTGAAGCAGGCAAGCGCCGTCGCCCCTCGACGCTGGCTCTGCATCGGGCGGGGCCTGCAGCTGCGGGTCTGGCGGCGCCCCGTCGGCGCCCGCCGCGGCGAGCAGCGTGCAGCTCCACGGGGCCAGGGGCGGTCCTGCGGGGGCCTCCCCGTCACCCGCTGGCCCGCGCCAGGCGCCCACCCCACCGCCCAGCCTCGCGGGAAGCCTCGGCCAGGCCCCGCCAGGCGTGCCACCCGCTCTCCCCCACTCCGCGGATGGGAAGCTGGGCGATGGCTGCTGAAACCGTGGCTGCTAAAACGGCCCTCCCGGACGGAAAAAACAGCCTCCCGGAATGAGGCGCGGCACGCGAAACAGTCGACGGGCTTCTTCCCGGATGGACGAAGACAACTTCCCGGAGGTCGATTTGAGCAGCCACGGATTTAGCAGCCCTTGCCCTGCTGCCGAGCGGAAGGCGGCACCACGCTTCGCGAACTCGTCTGCAGCGTCGCTGCCGCAGAGCGCGGTGCGATCAGTCCCCACGCCAGCTGTGCGGCACTGGGCTCCTCGGCTTGTTGGCCGAGGAGCCGCTGGGCAGGAGCGCCGCCCAACAGGGGGCCCACGTGGGGCCCGCACGTGGGCCCGAGGGTTGCTCGCCCCCGCCCCCCGCAGGAGCTCACCACCCACCAAACCACCCCAACCCAACCCGAAGGCTGAGATTTTCCCTCGATTTCCAGTGGGGGGGGGTTCGGGAAACATCGAAAAAACACATGTGGAACCCTTACCCCCCCCACCCGAAATTCGGGTCTTCGGGTTGGGTTGGGGTGGTCTGGTGGGCAGTCAGGAGCGCCCGCCCGGAGAGTGGCTACGATGCCCTGGCCATCCGTCCAGACACAAAGGGCCAGAGAGGTCGCCTGACGCAGGCCGCTGGTACCACAGCACCGCCTGTTGGACCTCGGCCTCCTGCGGCAGCCCCCAAAAAACAATTAGGCTGGCGTCGGGGAAGATCCTCCGCGCAGAAAGTTCACACAGCCTCGAGACTCCATGCTTTCACTTTACGGGCCCTGCGAAGCAGCCCTGGAGGCACGTGGCCTCTCTGAAGGCACGTGTGCGCGCCATATTCAGAGTCGACGCCGCAGGGGCCCATCAGGGTGGCTGCACAAAGCTCAAGCGGCATAATCTGAGAGCCCATGCTTGTGCACTCGGACCTGGGAGCACCGGACTCCAGAAGTGCGAGCCCTACGGGCCCGCTGCTGGTGAGGCGACCAGCTGGGCGAGGTCTCGTGCTAGAGAGAACCTGCACTACACCAGAACACGGGCTACACACAGACTCGAAGTCGCCCTCTGAGCGCCTGTTGGTCAGGCTCACGCCTCACTCCTTTCTCGGCAAGAAGTTTCACTGCTGCGGGGTTCAGACGCACGAGACTTAGAACTTCACCGAGAGCGCTCCTGAGGGCCTGGGCCGAAGGAGTGCCCCAGCCCATGCCCAGCACCATTAGGTGATACACATCAGCAGGCGACGCCGCAGCCATCCATGGTTGCCTGGACTCCGAACACCTCGCCCGGGCCAACTCAAGGATCGTGGTGAGGACCTGGGGCTTCGGTCTTTCTTCCCAACACACCGTGCCGCATTGAAATCCAACTTGACCGATAGGTATGCCTCAAGGATCGGCTCGAGGACCATCTCGAAACGCATACATGCGGAGCCCAACAGTGGCCCCCCTGGGATACTGCAGGAGGGGGGGGAGGAGCCCCGCACTGGATCGAGAGGTCTGGCCGATTCGGCCACGCCCCCAAGAGGGAACACGGTTCAACGCGGCTAACACGACGGGATAGAGGGGAGGGTGGCGGAGGAGTGGAGATGGTCGGCGAGGAGAAGGACGATGAGGAGGAGGGAGAGTCAGGAGCAGGAGGAGGACTATAAAGAGAATGCGGAGGAGGAGAAGGATGAGGAGGAGACCGAGGAGGAGGAGGAGGTGGAGGAGGAGGAGGAGGAGGAGGAGGAGAGGAGGAGGAGGAGGAGGAGGAGGAGGAGGAGGAGGAGGAGGAAGAGTAGGAGCATGAGGAGGAAGAGGAGGAGGTGGCGGAGGAGGGGGATGACAAAATCATATGAGGAGGCGGTGGACGATGAGGAGGAGGAGGCGGCGGAGGAGGAGGAGGTTTGCGGATGATGACGACGACGATGACGATGCCGATGCCGATGACGATACCGATGATCATGATTTTCATGTTGCTGCTGATGAGGATGATGCTGATGCTGATGATGATGATACTGATGGTGATGATGCTGCTGATGATGCTGCTGATGATGAGGTGGCTACTGCTGTTGCTGCCGCTGTCCATGATGACGATGCTGATGATGCTGATGCTGATGATGCTGATGATGATGATGATGATGATGATACTGATGGTGCTGATGATTATGATGAGGCTGCTATTGGTGCTGCTGCTGGTGATGATGCGGCTGATGATGCTGACGCTGATGGTAATGACGCTAATGCTTGAGGTGCTGTTGATGCTGATCACGAGGATGACGATGCCGATGGTGCTGATGGTGATGATGTTGACGACGATGATACTGATGCTGCTGATGATGATCGTCATGATGCGGATGCTGATACTTGTGATGACGATGATGTCGATGCTGATAATGCTGCTGCTGATGATGCTGCTGAGGATGATAATGATGATGCTGATGATGATGATGATGCTGATCATGATGCTCATGATGATGATGCTGCTGCTGATGCTGATTATGATGAGCATGCTGATGATGACGACGATGTTGCGGCGGATAATGATGACGAGGCTGATGACGAAGCCGACGGCGACGACGGCGATGATTACGATGCTGATGATGCTGCTGATGATGATGCTGATGATGATGATGATGATGATGATGACGACGCGGATGATGCCGATGCTGCCGACGATGACCAGCACGACGCCAGTGACGATGACGATGACGATGGCAATGACGATGTTGGAGGTGATGGTGATTATGACAACGACGACGATTACGATGCTGACGATGATGACAACGATGCTGCTGCTGTCGACGACGACGCGGATTCTGCTGCTGATGATGATGCTGATGCTGATGCTGATGGTGATCATGCTGATGCAGATGGTGATGCTGATCATGATGATGATGATGCTGATGCTGATTATGCTGATGCTGATGATGATGCTGCTGATGATGATGATGATGCTTCCACTGATGATGATGATGATGATGATGATGATGATGATGATGTTTATGATGATGCTGATGATACGGATGCTGATGCTTATGCTTGTGATTCTGTCGCCGACGATCATGATGGTGTTGCTGATGCTGATGCTGATGCTGATGCTGATGATGCTGATGATGCTGATGATGATGCTGCTGACGATGCTGCCGACGATGAAGCTGACCAGCACAGCAACGGTGGCAATGATGATGACGATGCCGCTACCAATTTCGAGGTTGAAGGTGATGGTGATTATGACAACGACGACCATTACGATGATGAAGATGATACAATGGTAATGATTATGCTGCTGCCTCTGACGACTACGACAACGACGAGGATGGTGGTGATGATACTGATGATGACGATGATGCTGATGATTCTGATTGCGACGACAATCTTGCTGATGCTCATGCTGTTGGCGACGATGGTGGTGATACTGATGATGGCGGTGATGATGATGCTGATGGTGATGATGCTGACGATGGTAATGCTGATGGCGCTGATGATGGAGGTGATGCTGCTGCTGATGATGATGCTGATGATGGTGACGGTAATGCTGTTGATGATGACGACGATAACGACGACAACACTTCCGACGATGACGTTGACGATGGCGGTGATGATATTGTTGCTGATGATGATGGTGATGATGATGCTGACGACGACGGTGATGATGATGCTGATGATGATGGTGGTGATGATGATGATGAGGATGATGAGGATGATGAGGATGATGAGGATGATGAGGATGATGATGAGGATGCTGCTGATGATGATGATGACGATGCTGATGATGATGATGATGATGATGATGATGATGATGATGATGATGATGTCGATGATGTCGATGATGCTGCTGCTGATGGTGATGATGATGCTAATGATTGTGACTGGAAATGACTATGCAGATGATGTGGATGATGATGTTGATGCTGATTATGATGATGCTGCTGCTGATGATGCTGATGCTGATGCTGATGCTAATGCTGACGAGGAGGAGGAAGAGGAGGAGGTGGAGGAGGTGAAGGAGGAGGAGGGGGGGAAGGCCACATGGTATGCAGGGAGGAGGAGGAGAAGGAGGAGGAGGAGGAGGAGGAGGAGGAGGAAGAGGAGATTCGAGGATGCAGAGGAGGCTCTGGCCGCAAGGTCTACACCTCCACGAACATATCTGCGCCTCCGACCACCATGATGGAGTCGAAGACTGCCACGGTGGGCTCTCCAGTCTCTCTTCCCCCCTCATCCTCGCTTGTCCTCTTACCTCGATTTTCCCTCCTTCTCCTCCTCCGCCTCCCTCCTCCTCCCTCCCTCGTCCTCCCTTCTTCCTCCTCCCTTCGTCGTGCTCCTTTCTCCTCTTGCTCCTCCTCCTCTTCCTCCTCCCCCTCGTGTCCCTCTTTCTACACTGGATCCTGCTTCTTCTCCTCCTTCTTCTCCCTCGTCCTGCGTCTTCTTCCTCCCTCTCATCGCCTTTCTGTTCCTCCGCCTTGTGGTCCTTGTCGAAATCGTCGTCGTCGTCGTCGTCGTCATCGTCGTTGCCCTTCTTCTCGTCACTTTTCTCCGTCTTTCTCCCCTTCGTCCTCTCCCTCCCCCTGCAACTTCCCCCCCCCCAGCGAGCAAGAAAGACGACGTGACATTGACAGCGAAGGAGTTGTGCTGGGTTCGCGCCCCCCCGTGGCAACGTTGGCTTTCACCCGTGAGAGCCCCTACAGTTCCCCCTCCAAAAGCCCTCCCTCCACATTCTCGAGAGGATCGGGCGGCAGAGCGCACAGCGCCACCTTTCCCTGAAGAGGAGGAGGAGGTGAAGGAGGAGGAGGAGGAGGAGGAGGAGGAGGGGGAGGAGGAGGAGGAGGAGCGATGAGGAGCCGAAGGAGGAGGAGAAGGAGGAGCCGAAGGAGGAGGAGGAGGAGGAGGAAAGAGGAAGGAGGAGGAGGAGGAGGAGGAGCGTGAGAGCCGAGGAGGACAGGAGAGGAGGAGGAGCAGCAGGAGGAGGAGGACGAGAAGGAGGTTCCCCCCCCCCCCCGCAGGTGGCGGCGTTCAAGAAGCGGGCGTGCGAGGAGCTCGGGCTGGAGGCCGCCAGCCGCCCCCGACCCTCGCTGGTCTGCGCTTGCGCTCTCGCCGGCCTCGTGGTGGTCGTGGGGAGAGGGGGATGGTGGAGGGAGGTGACGAAACGTATGATGGTGAGGAGGGTGGAGGACGGGTGGAGGGGTGGAGGAGGATCGGAGGAGTAATCGACACCGATGCCGCTGTCATCCCAGAGAGCCCCTCGTGGCCACGGCGGGGCCCTCCTCGGAGTTCTGGGCAGAGCGCACCCGTGGAGAAGTCTAGGGACCAGCGGTATCGGTATCCGATTGCCCTCCCAGACAAGGGAGGATGAGGAGGAAGAGAGGGGGAGGAGGAGGAGGAGGAGGAGGAGGAGGAGGAGGAGGAGGAGGAGGAGGAGGAGGAGGAGAGGCGGAGGAGGAGGTGGAGGAGGAGGAGGAGGAGGATGAGGATGGGGAGGAGGAGGAGGAGCATGATGTAGGGGGCGGAGGAGCCCAGCTTTCTGACGATGCTGTTGGCAATCCCATGTAGCTTCCTCGAGTTTGACCTCTGGGGGACCGCTGTCGGGCCCCAGAGTCATGACAGAACGGCTGCCGGACAAAGAGAACTGTCACGGGGGGGGGGGTCCAGACATTTTGAGCGCGGATGGAACAAAACACGTCGTCGGATGTTTGGGAGGAGGGATGGAGCGAGCAGGAATAGAAGGGGGAAGAGGAGGGGGAGGAGGAGGAGGAGGAGGAGGAGGAGGAGGAGGAGGAGGAGGGGGAGGAGGAGGGGGAGGAGGAGGAGAAGCAGCAGGAGGAGGAGGAAGAGGGGGAGGAGGAGGAGGAGAAGGAGGAGGAGGAGCAGGAGGAGGGCCAGGAGGAGGAGGATGAGCGGGAGGGACGATGAGCAAGAGGGAGGAGGTGCAGGAGGCATGATGATGCTGATGATCATGATGCTGCTGATGATGACGATGATGCTGATCATGTTGCTGATGTTGATGAGATCATGATGATTATGCTGCTGCTGATGCTGATGCTGATGCTGATGCTGATGCTGATGCTGATGCTGCTGATGATGATGATGATGATGATGATGATGATGATGATGATGATTGTGATTCTGATGCTGATGGCGATGGTGATGGCGATGATTATGAGGATGCTGATGATGTTGATGGTGATGGTGATGATGATGATGATGATGATGATGATGATGATGCTGATGCTGATGATGATGATGATGATGATTGTGATTCTGATGATGATGATGCGATGGTGATGGCGATGATTATGAGGATGCTGATGATGTTGATGGTGATGGTGGCGGTGATGATGCTGCTGCTGATGCTGATGATAATGGTGATGATAATACCGATGATGGTGATTGTGATACGTAGTGATTGTGATGATGGTAAGGATGAGGAGAAGGAGGAGTAGGAGGAGGAGGATAATGAGGAGGAGTGGGAGGGACGATCAGCAGGAGAGAGGAGGAGCCTGATGCATGATGGTGATGATGACGATGATGCTGATGACGATGATGATGCTGATGATGATGGTGATGATACTGATGAGGATGATGATGATGATGATGATGATGATGATGATGATGCTCATGCTGACGACGACGATGATGATGCTGATGCTGCTGATGATGCTGATTGTGATGCTGATGATGACGATGATGGTGATGATGATGCTGATGGTGATGATGCTGACGATGATGATGATGATGATGATGATGATGATGATGATGATGATGATGCTGATGATGCTGATGATGATGATGATGCTGATTTCGATGATAGTGATGGTTATGGTAAGGGTGATGGTGATGATGCTGATGATGATGATGCTGATGCTGCTGCTGCTGCTGATGCTGATGATGATGATGATGATGGGTATGGCGATGATTATGGTGATGGTGATGGTTGTGATGATGATGAGGAGGATGAGGAGGAGGAGGAGAGGAGTACTATTAGTCATATTCGTAATCCTAATCACAATACTAGTAGTAGTAGTAGT
>CAUYUJ010011688.1:0-21561 GCA_963575745.1 Prorocentrum cordatum | reverse complement strand
CGCCTCCTCCTCCTCCTCCCACTCCTCCGCCTCCTCCTCCTCCTCCTCCCTCCTACTCCTCCTCCTGCCTCCGCCTCCGCCTCCTCCTCCTCCTCCTCCTCCTCCTCCTCCTCCTCCTCCTCCTCCTCCTCCACCCCCCCTTGGTCGACCCTCGGGCTTCGGCACTTTTTTTTCTGGCGCTCGAAAGTCTATCTGGCGGTCAAGACGAATGTCGGTTGGAACATCATAAAGCTAGGTAGAGGGCAAAACATCCACCCCCATAGTAACCACTCCGACACGCAAGGCCTTTTAGTAAACGCGCCCAGAGAAAGAATCGAACAGGACAAGGCTGTTTAGTACGCGCCCAGGGCCGTTGAATACACGCCGATTGTCTGGTCCGTGTGGTTTTTCTTCCCTTGACTAGGGGAGCGAATAATGACATAGACATAAACATAAAAACTCGGAGGTCCGCGCGGATCTCTCGGATCGGCGCTGGGGCCCCCTGGCGGCGCCTCCGGCGCCGCCACTGGCGCGCTCCGCGCGCCAGGGGGTGGAGTCCAGCGCGGATCCACGGAGTCTGCGCGGACCTCCGAGTTTGTATGTTTATGTCATTTTTCGTTCCCCTAAACAAAGACTGGTGTCGGTCTCCATCCCCGTTCTTTCCGCAGCCGTTTTCGATCGCACTGGTCCTCGATCCTCCCTCCGGGGCGAGAAAAACTTGTCCTGGGAGCCACTGCGTAGTCGGCCGGGTCGATGCCGTGGTCGGCAAAGCCGACGATGCGGGCTAGCGCACCGATGCCCAACTCGCGGGCCCTGTCAGCACCTCCACTCTCTGGAGCCACGGCAGGATCAATCAGCATTCAACCAGGGCACAGCATCGGATCTCATAAGTGCGTCGGATGCGGGCTGCATCGGCACAGGGTCGAAATCGGATCGGATGCGCCAGGAAGGCAGAACAGCACCGCGCAAACATCGAGCCGCATCGGATCGCAGGAATATCGTGAACGAATCGGATTTGGCCAGCCGAAACCGATAGCGAACAGAATCGGTCATATAGAAATGAACCCTGCCCGGGGGGTCGTCGTCGCCGTCGCCGTGACCGTCGGGGGCACTTGCCAGGGAAGCGCGGGGGAAGCGCAGCAGTCTTTGTCGCAAAAGTGGAGCAGCCCATATGGAAGGGGTGCCAAGGAGAGCGGGGGTGAGCAAGAGGTGGTGTCAGGTCGGGCATGTTCGGCCGGACGGAGGAGGACGAGGAGGGACAGACGGAGAGGGAGGACGAAGGGGAGAGGGAAGGGCATCGTGCCGAGCTCGGCTCGGACTGGGCATCTTCTTAGGGCCGAGGGCTCAGAGTGTAATCCATGTGGGCTTCTGCACCTCGAATATCAACCCGTTCTGTTGCTCGCTTTTTGCAGATTCAAGCATCGAAAACCCACCGAAACGGCATTTCAGATTTCACCTTTTGCTCTCCACCCAAAGAAAATGCTCGGTCGGAGAGGAGTGCAAGCTGGCCGGCCGCGTCGCGGCAGGAGGGTGGAGCAAGAGATAAGCAGGCGACTGGGATGTCGGGCGTGTCCCCCCACAGGCAGACCTTGGGCGAGAAATCCAGAATGGTCAAACATGGCCAAAGCATGCTCAAACATAGTCAAAGCATCGTCCCCAGGCTATGTTCAAGACATATGTTTTAATATTGTTCCTGTAGAGGGACACGCCCGACTTAAGACTGGGAGGAGGTTGAGGAGTTGGATGAAATAGTCCTACCAGCCCCCTGGGCGTAGGTGGTGTAGAGCGTTGTCACTTTTTCCAACAGCCTTCTTCCCCAAATCCCTCCCCTGTGGTCGGGACAAGGGTGTCGCGACGCGGTGGAGCGTCCAAGATTGCACACGATGGCTCCAAGATTACCCCAGATAGCTCAGGAGTGCCTCCGATGGGGCACAGGAGACCCCAAGATGGCTCCCGATGGCCCCAGTATGGCTCGACGAGGTTCAAAGACTGCCCTGAAGCGGCTCCGCATGGTCACTAATCCTCCCCAAGATACTTCCCAGAAGCCAACGTCAGTCAAAACCAGACGTGTGGTTTGTCTATGTTTTTTTCCGCGGGCACCCTGGTATCATGCATCGTTGCATTGTGAGACCTCAGCGTGTTGGCCAGATACGCGCCAACCGCCAATCAACGCATCAAACGCGCGCTGATCAAGCAACAAGACGAGTATAGTGCGGCAGGCGAGGCTGGCCAGCCAAAATGAGTACTTGGCCAATACACACGCCGGAGCCACGCTACGAATGCGCTGGGCAGGGGGGGGCGCTGGACGATCTTGGACAACGCTATCAAGCACAGGCGCGCGACGGCATCTGAGGAGCTTCTGGGGAGTTCCGCATGCTTCGTCAAGCGTATCTGTTTTTTACAGAGAGACAGTATTCGCCGCCTGTGGACGCCAAATACTAAGCACTGCAATAAGCGCTGCACAATGTGTTCGCCGCCTGTGGACGCTAGCTGCGGCTGTTGCAGTAAGCACTGCACTCACTTACGTAAGTGAAGGAATCAAGGTTGCGGAGAGCCCAGCTCTCCAGAATGAAACAAAACATGCTGGTAGAGGGTAAAGAGGACTCGAAGTGGCGAGGTAGCGGCAGCGTGGTGGCCACCGGGCATGTTGCTGCGTTGTCTGCTCCAAATGTCGCTCCACGGATTGATCATCGCTACTGTTTGAGGTACAGTTGAACCTCATTGGTTGAAATTATTCAGTGCACGCAATGCCGAAGCAATGCTTCGAATTCACAGGGCGTAGAATCGCCTAGAACGCAAAAGCACTTATACAGTTGCGGAAGAAATGTAAGACATAATGTGGGCACGCTCGTGTGCACTCTGAAGAACAATTGTCAATCTCTGACTTGGCAGTGGGTTCCGTGAGATATGGCCGCCAAACTCAGAATGACCCAGTAGACATCTGGAACGCAATTCTTGGAGAGGCAAGGCTAACTGGTATTGGCCGAATCTAACTGGAATCCCCAAGCTTGCCGTCTCCAGACGCCTGGTTGAAATATGCGCGTGACCCCGATGTCACAAAGAGAATTTCGTGTTCTCGAACGCGAGGCGGTCGTCGCAGAAGTCGCGAGGGTCGTGGTCATCCGTGCGCCGAAGCCTCGGCGACGGCGCTGGGGCTGGAGGTCTCTCTGGCGAAGCCGACTCTGTCCGCGGCGAGTGCTGAGCGGGTAGCAACGACGATGGCATCCCGCTCAGTGCACGCATGACCGGCAAAGACATGGTGCTGTTGAGCTCCCTCATCGCAGTCCACTTCTTGGTCATCTGCCGCTGCTTCCGCCGAATTGCCGTCTCGGACTTGTGGCTGTAGTCGGCCGCAGCGACTCGCTGGGCATGAACTCGGGGATATAGGCGATGCGCTCGTCGAAGGACGGAAGCTCATCGCAGGACGAGGCGGCCCCGGTGGACCAGGCACGGGGGGGCTCGGCTGGCTGGACGGCACACAGGCCCTCGGACATGTCCGCCCAGCTGCGACTGCAGGAGCTCGACGTCCAATTGTCCTCGCGGCTGCTGTCGCTCTCGCTGTTGTCTGGCTTGCCCGGGTGCGCCGGCGCGGCGCCCGTCGTCAGGTGCACGGCGTGCAGCATCGGGCACTCCCTGCCCCTCAGGCAGCACCCGCGCTGGTATAGCCTGCAACACCTCGCGCCAAGCTTGGCCATACTACCTCTTCCGCACGGCGAGGCACAGGCCTGCGAGCCTGGCATGCCGTCCCAGGCGATGCTCGGGGAAGAGGCCCCGCGTTCCCAAAGAAGGGAGGCTGAATCCGCATGCGTTCTGGAGCTAGAACGGC
This sequence comes from Prorocentrum cordatum, assembly GCA_963575745.1. Lineage (NCBI taxonomy): Eukaryota > Dinophyceae > Prorocentrales > Prorocentraceae > Prorocentrum > Prorocentrum cordatum. The sequence goes on along the minus strand of CAUYUJ010011688.1, from coordinate 17,756 downwards.
CTTGAGCCAAAATGGCTACGGAGTGTGGTTTGTCTATGTTGGGCGTCTCGCAAGTTTGCTTCTGACTGGAATTCGAGGCCTCAAGATGGCTCCAAGATGTGAGGAGCCTAATTCGTGCCTCCCCCTTCGCTCAAAGACAGAATCATTGGACACCTGACGGTGTTTGAACGATGTTGGCCTTTCGGGGGCATCCTTGGGAGGACGTGGGGCCAAGCTCAAATATGGCCCCAGACGCCTCAAGACGATCTCAAAGATGGCGCATGATGGTCAATGTTGGCTCAAGACGGCATCCAACATGCCTCCAGGCGGCCCCAAGATGGCTTAGAGACGTGGCCTCGGAGCCCCAAAGATATCCCTTCGAAGCCCAAATCTATCAAAACCCTCCGGCGTCTCTGTGAGGTTGGCCTTCTCACCGGGTCGATTCGGATGGGCTTCGGAGGCATCACGATGGCTCCGAGATCGCCCAGCAGTGCCCACAGAGCAGCACATAAGAACTCCAAGGCGGCCACAAGAGCGTCCAGTGCGCCCAACAGCGACTCACGTTGGCTCCAAGAGGCGGTGCTTCGGACTCCGACGCGAGGTCCCTAACTATGCCGCCCCAACTGTTCATCGATGTCCTCAAAATGGCCCCAAGAGGGCTCCCGAGGCTCCTCTTGGGGCCCCAAGTAAAGCCCCAGGAGAGCCCAGAGGCCTCCAACACTGCCCAGAAAGGGCCCCCATATGGTCCCATTAAGCTTCCACAAGGCACGCACACATCATCACCACAATCTCCAGATCCTCCGTCGCCATATCTGGACACCACCATAACAATCGCCGAAGGCTCCCGAATGCATGCCGAGGACATCACGAAGAGAAACAAGCGAGAATGCCCGAGCACGTCCGCGGAGACGAGGGCCCCCCCCCGGGAGGCCCAAAGAAGACCAGAGGCGTCAACATCCAAGCGGCGGGTGGGCTGCCCTGAGAAGTTCATCACGACCCTCGCAGTAATACACCCAGTCGGATGAGAAAGTGGCACTGCACTGGTGGAGTGAAAATCTCCTAAGGGGGGAGGGGGGGCACCTCCTGACAGAAAAAGTACCTGACGAGGGACCCAACCGCATGCAGCTGCGAGTACCAGTAGGCTGGCGATGTGATGCGAGGGAGAGGTGCGATCACACTACGAGTGGCGGCCGATATGGCCTCTCGTTATGAGCAGCGTGCCGCAAAGATGTGCAATTCGAGCCATGCGGGCGCTGCCACTGGGACCTTCGGTGGAGCTCCCCGTCGGGCCACGAAGCGTGTGAGGGGTGCGCCGACATGGTGCGCGGCAAGCACGCGGACTTTCCCACTGGGGCCCTCGGGAGAGCTCCCTGTGGGGCAACGCAGCGTCTGCAGGATTTGCCGACATGGGAGCGGGGCCGCCGTGCGGGCACCGCCACCGGGGCCTTCGGTGGAGCTCCCCGTGGGAACACGACAGGGTGCGAGAGGGGTGTGCCAACTTGGGCGCGGAACCGCATGCGAACCCTGCCGACGGGTCCCTGGGTGAAGCCCCCTACGGCCCCATGGGGCCACGAAACGGGTGATGGGGTGCGCCGACATGGGTAAAGGGGCCCCAAGAGACACGCATACATACACACAAATAACATGATCGACCCACGAACCCGGAAAGGAATATAGAAATGTAAGGCATTGCAACATTTCAAAGACACCTGATTGGGCGACGGGCACATGCAATGCTGAATGTATCGATGATGATGTACTGTGCCGAGGGCTGTGCTGTGCTACGCCGTGCTGAACTGCGATGTGCCATGCCGCGATTGTGCTCTATATAGCGTTGTGGATCGAGTCCTCCCTGGCATCCGAGTCCTCACCGAACTGATCTGGAGCGTAAGCTCGAGCTGCCTGAGCAGATGGTAGCTGCCCCAGAACTAATCGACAGAGGGAACATGCCAGGAGGACGCGCCGCGGAACGTCCCAAGGGACGCGCCAGGCGACGTGCCAGGGGACGTGCCATGGGGACGCACCGCGGGACGTGCCAAGGGGACGCGCTACGGAACGTGCCAATGGACGTGCCGAGGGACGTGCCAGTGGACGCGCCGCGCGACGTGCCAGGTGGACTCGCCACGGAACGCGCCAAGGAACGTGCCAAAGTGCATAATTGAGTGTATCGATGATGATGTACTGTGCCGAGGGCTGTGCTGTGCTACGCCGTGCTGAACTGCGATGTGCCATGCCGCGATTGTGCTCTATATAGCGTTGTGGATCGAGTCCTCCCTGGCATCCGAGTCCTCACCGAACTGATCTGGATCGTAAGCTCGAGCTGCCTGAGCAGATGGTAGCTGCCCCAGAACTAATCGACAGAGGGAACATGCCAAGAGGACGCGCCGCGGAACGTCCCAAGGGACGCGCCAGGCGACGTGCCAGGGGACGTGCCATGGGCACGCACCGCGGGACGTGCCAAGGGGACGCGCTACGGAACGTGCCAATGGACGTGCACCGCGCGACGTGCCAGGGGGACTCGCCACGGGACGCTCCGCGGAACGTGCCAGGCAACATGCCAGGCTGCAATGCTAAGGGTATCGATATTGATGTACCGTGCCGAGGGCTGTGCTGTGCCTGGGCGACCTGGACACTTGAAAACACGCGTTTCGCTCAAACCGTTGTCAGCACATCCTCATGCTAGACATCCGCCTGGGCAACCTGGACACGTGCAAACAAGCATCTCGCTCGAGACGTCCTCAACAAATGCGCATGCTAGACATCCGCCTGGGCGACCTGGACACGTGAAAACAAGCCTCTGGTTCGAGACATCCTCAACAAATCCTCATGCTAGACATCTGTCTGGGCCACCTGGAGGCGTGAAACCAAGCGTCTCGCTCGAGACATCCTCAAGACCTGGGCACGTGAAAACAAGCAATCCACTTGAGAGATCCTCAGAATTCAGGTCCCCAGGAGAGGACAATATATAACACAAAACAAGCGTTTCGCTCGAGACATCCTCAACAAATTCTGAACAACAAGCGTTTCGCTCGAGACATCCTCAAAGTTTGATTCGCCGGCCCTACGCGACCTCGTTATTTATCGCAAAAGAAATTCGCTGGCCCTACAGCCGTCAAAAACGGGGGTAAACCTACTAAAAGAGAACCCTGGGCCTACGCCCTTTCCGGGAACATACAACGACTTGAGCTGACGAGCACATAAAAACACATGAACAATAGCAGAGACCAAGTTAGGCGTTGCAGAATAGTACATACGATCACGACCACTAGCTATCATTGGACTGCCATGGAACCTAAAAAGTACCCACAAGGAGCAAGTCTGGAAATGACACATGTCATGTGGATATGCCGTGCCCTCGAGGCACACGTCTGAGCGTCCTCAGCCCCCCTGGAGTCCTCAGCCTTCAATCCCGTGGATTCTTTGCCCAAGCTCCAAATTCCTCACATTTCTCAGGGCGTGTCGCGTGGCTCCCGAGCCAAGGAGGGACCCAATACGGGCCAAGAAACCCCCTAAGAGCGCGCCCAGACCGTCCAAGCGTGCCCCGCATCGCGACATGATCGGTCCGAGACGCTCAAGGGTGGCTCCAAAATGGCCCAAGGAGCCTCCGAGACGCCCCAAGGCAGCCCCAAGAGCCTTCCCAAGAGGACTGCGAGAGGCCAAGACCACTGATTCCCCAACGCCAAGACCACTCGGCTCCCCGACGCTCCAAGACGGCCCAAGAGGCCCCCACGATCGCCCAAAGACGGCCCAAGAGGCCTCCAAGAGGGCTGCAAAATGGCCCAAGAGGGCCGCAAGACGACCCACAAAGCCTCGAAAACGGCCCAAGATGCCCCCAAAACGGCTCCAACAAAAAAAACCCAAACGAAACACCCAAACAGACAATTCAAGCCCTCGCCCCCAAAAAGCCCCCACGAGGCTCCTAATAGGCCCCACGAGGCCTCCAAGAGGCCCCCGGGAAGCCCCAAGAGGCCCCCAAGAGGCCTCCCAGAGGCTCCCAAGGGGCATCCACACTCCACACGGACCCCCGAGGCCCCCAAGAGCCCTCTGAGGGGACCTCAAGACGCATCTCTGAGCAGATTGACCCACAAACCTGGCACGGTGGCGGAATGGGCCGAAGGCAATTCGGTATACATATAGTATACCGACATGTTACCCCAGATGCTGGAAATCATGACAAAGGACTGATGTGTAGCACGTCAGGAAACGCTCAATTGTCAAGCACACGAGCACAAGGCAAAAATGCTTAAACAACCAAACAACACAGTTCCGTGGAAACACATCGAGACAAAACAATAGACTTGGGCACAAAAGAACTTCACATCAAATATTTCACCGTAGGGACGTATACGGAACATGAAGAGAAACTGCAATAACGCTTGATAGTGCAAGCCCTGCCTGCCCTCGTAACCCCATCCCCGGTTGAGAAGTACCGTCACCAATCCACCCGCTCCCACGGTGGGCTACGCGGCAGGAACACAATTAGCCTGACGAAAGACCCAACCATACGTAGTTGTGAATACCGCAATTGTGGAAATATTATTCGGTGGCGCCCCCCGGCCACGAAACGAGTGAGGGATGTGCCGAAAGGGGGGGGGGAACCGCATGCGAGCGCAGCCACTGGGGCGCTCGGTGGAGCTCCCTATGGAGCCACGAAACGTGTGAGGGGTGTGCCAGAATGGGGGGTGGAACCGCATGCGGGCGCAGCCACTGGGGCCTTCGGTGGAGCTCCCTATGGGGCCACGAAACGTGTGAGGGGTGTGCCAGAATGGGGGGTGGAACCGCATGCGGGCGCAGCCACTGGGGCCTTCGGTGGAGCTCCCTATGGGGCCACGAAACGTGTGAGGGGTGTGCCAGAATGGGGGGTGGAACCGCATGCGGGCGCAGCCACTGGGGCCTTCGGTGGAGCTCCCTATGGGGCCACGAAACGTGTGAGGGGTGTGCCAGAATGGGGGGTGGAACCGCATGCGGGCGCAGCCACTGGGGCCTTCGGTGGAGCTCCCTATGGGGCCACGAAACGTGTGAGGGGTGTGCCAGAATGGGGGGTGGAACCGCATGCGGGCGCAGCCACTGGGGCCTTCGGTGGAGCTCCCTATGGGGCCACGAAACGTGTGAGGGGTGTGCCAGAATGGGGGGTGGAACCGCATGCGGGCGCAGCCACTGGGGCCTTCGGTGGAGCTCCCTATGGGGCCACGAAACGTGTGAGGGGTGTGCCAGAATGGGGGGTGGAACCGCATGCGGGCGCAGCCACTGGGGCCTTCGGTGGAGCTCCCTATGGGGCCACGAAACGTGTGAGGGGTGTGCCAGAAATGGGGGGTGGAACCGCATGCGGGCGCAGCCACTGGGGCCTTCGGTGGAGCTCCCTATGGGGCCACGAAACGTGTGAGGGGTGTGCCAGAATGGGGGGTGGAACCGCATGCGGGCGCAGCCACTGGGGCCTTCGGTGGAGCTCCCTATGGGGCCACGAAACGTGTGAGGGGTGTGCCAGAATGGGGGGTGGAACCGCATGCGGGCGCAGCCACTGGGGCCTTCGGTGGAGCTCCCTATGGGGCCACGAAACGTGTGAGGGGTGTGCCAGAATGGTAGGTGGAACCGCATGCGGGCGCAGCCACTGGGGCCTTCGGTGGAGCTCCCTATGGGGCCACGAAAACGGGTGCGGGCGCAGCCACGGTGGACTATGGGGCACGAATGAAGCCAGAATAGGGGGTGGAACCGCATGCGGGCGCAGCCACTGGGGCCTTCGGTGGAGCTCCCTATGGGGCCACGAAACGTGTGAGGGGTGTGCCAGAATGGGGGGTGGAACCGCATGCGGGCGCAGCCACTGGGGCCTTCGGTGGAGCTCCCTATGGGGCCACGAAACGTGTGAGGGGTGTGCCGGTATGGGGGGTGGAACCGCATGCGGGCGCAGCCACTGGGGCCTTCGGTGGAGCTCCCTATGGGGCCACGAAACGTGTGAGGGGTGTGCCAGAATGGGGGTGGAACCGCATGCGGGCGCAGCCACTGGGGCCTTCGATGGAGCTCCCTATGGGGCCACGAAACGTGTGAGGGGTGTGCCAGAAGGGAGGGGGAGGAGGGAGGAGGAAGGAGAGGAGAAGGAAAGAGGAAGGAGGAAGGAGGAAGGAGGAAGGAACGCGGGGACCGTCTCTTCAAAACGAGGACCCAACAACACAGCTTGGTTGGGAACAAATTAGCCTGGCGAAGGACCCAACCATATGCAGTTGTGAATGCCGCAATTGTGCTGGGTGGTGGCGGACGCATGCGGGCGGTGCCACTGGGACCTTCGGTGGAGCTCCCTATGGGGCCACGAAACGCTGTACTGGGTGGGTGAGACGCGGTCAGCAAGGGCTGTGCTGCGTGGTGGCGGACGCATGCGAGCGGTGCCACTGGGACCTTCGGTGGAGCTCCCTATGGGGCCACGAAACGCTGTACTGGGTGGGTGAAACGCAGGCAGGGAGCAAGGGCTGCGCAGGGTGGTGGCGGACGCATGCGGGCGGTGCCGCTGGGACCTTTGGTGGAGCTCCCTATAGGGCTACGAAGCGCTGTTCTGGGTGGGTGAAGCGCAGGGAACAAGGGCTGTGCTGGGTGGTGGCGGACGCAAGCGGGCAGTGCCACTGGGACCTTTGGTGGAGCCCCCTATGGGGCCACGAAACGTGCGAGGGGTGTGCCAGAATGGGGTGTGGAACCGCATGCCAGCGCAGCCACTGGGGCCTTCGGTGGAGCTCCCTATGGAGCCACGAAGCGTGTGAGGGGTGTGCCGAAATGGGGGGTGGAACCGCATGCGAGCGCAGCCACTGCGGCGTTCGGTGGAGCTCCCTATGGGGCCACGAGACGTGTGAAGGGCGTGCCGAAAAAGGGGGTGGAACCGCATGCGAGCGCAGCCACTGGGGCCTTCGGTGGAGCTCTCTATGGGGCCACGAACCGTGTGAGGGGTGTGCCGAAATGGGGGGGGGAACCACATGCGAGCGCAGCCACTGGGGCGTTCGGTGGAGCTCCCCATGGAGCCACCCACGAAGCGTGTGAGGGGTGTGCCGAAATGGGGGGTGGAACCGCATGCGAGCGCAGCCACTGGAGCGTTCGGTGGAGCTCCCTATGGGGCCACGAAACGTGTGAGGGGTGTGCCGGAATGGGGGGTGGAACCGCATGCGGGCGCAGCCACTGGGGCCTTCGGTGGAGCTCCCTATGGGGCCACGAAACGTGTGAGGGGTGTGCCAGAATGGGGGGTGGAACCGCATGCCAGCGCAGCCACTGGGGCCTTCGGTGGAGCTCCCTATGGAGCCACGAAACGTGTGAGGGGTGTGCCGAAATGGGGGGTGGAACCGCATGCGAGCGCAGCCACTGCGGCGTTCGGTGGAGCTCCCTATGGGGCCACGAGACGTGTGAAGGGCGTGCCGAAAAAAGGGGTGGAACCGCATGCGAGCGCAGCCACTGGGGCCTTCGGTGGAGCTCTCTATGGGGCCACGAACCGTGTGAGGGGTGTGCCGAAATGGGGGGGGACCACATGCGAGCGCAGCCACTGGGGCCTTCGGTGGAGCTCCCCATGGAGCCACCCACGAAGCGAGTGAGGGGTGTGCCGAAATGGGGGGTGGAACCGCATGCGAGCGCAGCCACTGGAGCGTTCGGTGGAGCTCCCTATGGGGCCACGAAACGTGTGAGGGGTGTGCCAGAATGGGGGGTGGAACCGCATGCGGGCGCAGCCACTGGGGCCTTCGGTGGAGCTCCCTATGGGGCCACGAAACGTGTGAGGGGTGTGCCAGAATGGGGGTGGAATCGCATGCGGGCGCAGCCACTGGGGCCTTCGGTGGAGCTCCCTATGGGGCCACGAAACGTGTGAGGGGTGTGCCAGAATGGGGGGTGGAACCGCATGCGGGCGCAGCCACTGCGGCCTTCGGTGGAGCTCCCTATGGGGCCACGAAACGTGTGAGGGGTGTGCCAGAATGGGGGGTGGAACCGCATGCGGGCGCAGCCACTGGGGCCTTCGGTGGAGCTCCCTATGGGGCCACGAAACGTGCGAGGGGTGTGCCAGAATGGGGGGTGGAACCGCATGCTGGCGCAGCCACTGGGGCCTTCGGTGGAGCTCCCTATGGGGCCACGAAACGTGTGAGGGGTGTGCCAGAATGGAGGGTGGAACCGCATGCGGGCGCAGCCACTGGGGCCTTCGGTGGAGCTCCCTATGGGGCCACGAAACGTGTGAGGGGTGTGCCAGAATGGGGGGTGGAACCGCATGCGGGCGCAGCCACTGGGGCCTTCGGTGGAGCTCCCTATGGGGCCACGAAACGTGTGAGGGGTGTGCCAGACGGGGGGTGGAACCGCATGCGGGCGCAGCCACTGGGGCCTTCGGTGGAGCTCCCTATGGGGCCACGAAACGTGTGAGGGGTGTGCCAGAATGGGGGGTGGAACCGCATGCGGGCGCAGCCACTGGGGCCTTCGGTGGAGCTCCCTATGGGGCCACGAAACGTGTGAGGGGTGTGCCAGAATGGGGGGGTGGAACCGCATGCGGGCGCAGCCACTGGGGCCTTCGGTGGAGCTCCCTATGGGGCCACGAAACGTGTGAGGGGTGTGCCAGAATGGGGGGTGGAACCGCATGCGGGCGCAGCCACTGGGGCCTTCGGTGGAGCTCCCGCCACGAAACCAGGGGTGTGCCAGAATGGGGGGTGGAACCGCCTTCGGTGGAGCTCCCTATGGGGCCACGAAACGTGTGAGGGGTGTGCCAGAATGGGTGTGGGAGGGGGAGGAGGGGGGAGAAAGGGGAGGAGGAGGAAGGAGGAGGAAGGAGGAACGCGGGGCGACGTCTCTTCAAAACGAGGACCCAACACCACAGGATGGTTGGGAAAAACATATTGGACGCATCAGCAGGGGATTATTAGAGCGCAGGTTTCGATTCGCGGCGATAGCGGTCGTTGTGGGGGAAGGATGGGGCCATACCTTAACGCCCCCCCCAGACTGTGGTGCTGGGCGCACTGCGGCAGTGTCGGGGACGCACTGAGGGGGCGAGCGTTGCGCCAGTGGGGGAAAAGGGGGAGGCAAGGAATTCAAAGAGTCACTGCACCGACCCTGCAGACCTGCTCCAGACAATTTTTCCGTGGATCTCTGCCAGTGCAGAACTCCGCAACGGCGAGCAAAAAACGTAGCGAATTTCACGTGGATGTTTGTTGCCTTCACTCCTGACCAAAAAAATCCGCGCGAAATTTACTTCGAAACCCGGAACGACATTCTCCAAGACACTCCTAGCCCATCCTAGCGTTTTCCGAACGAAATCCGCTCTGCGATGTTGGCATTAGATCGGGCATGTCCCCCTACAGGCGGATTTCGGGTGAAAAAATTGAAAATAGGAGAGACATGATCGACCCACGAACCCGGAAAGGAATGTAGAACTGTAACACATGGCAGCGTTTTCAAAGACACCTGATTGGGTGACGGGCAAATGCAATACTGAAGGAATCGATCTTGCTGTACCCTGCCGAGGGCTGTGCTGTGCTGCGCCGTGCTGAATTGCGATGTGCCATGGCGCGACTGTGCTCTATAGCCTCGTGGATCGAGTCCTCCTTTGCATCCGAGTCCTGACCGAACTGATCTGGATCTTAAGCTCGAGCTGCCTGAACACATAGTAGCTGCCCCAGAGCTAATGGACAGGGGAACATGCCAGGAGGACGCGCCGCGAAACGTCCCAAGGGATGCGCCAGGCGACGTGCCAGGGGACGTGCCATGGGGTCGCACCGCGGGACGTGCCAAGGGGACGCGCTACGGAACGTGCCAATGGATGTGCCACGGGATGTGCCAGGGGACGCGCCACGCGACGTGCCAGGGGGACTCGCCAAACGACGCCCCACGGAACGTGCCGAGGAACGTGCCAAGTTGCAATGCTGAGTGTATCGACCTTGATGTACCGTGCCGAAATCAGTGCTGTGCTGCGCCGTGCTGAATTGCGATGTGCCATGGCGCGGCTGTGCTCTATAGCCTCGTGGATCGAGTCCTCCTTTGCATCCGAGTCCTGACCGAACTGATCTGCATCTTAAGCTCGAGCTGCCTGAACACATAGTAGCTGCCCCAGAGCTAATTGACAAGGGGACATGCCAGGAGGACGCGACGCGGAACGTCTCAAGGGACCCGCCAAGCGACGTGCCAAGGGACGCGCCATGGGGACGCACCGCGGGACGTGCCAAGGGGACGCGCTACGGAACGTGCTGGGGACAAGCGTTTCGCTCGAGACATCCTGTCAAAATCATCTGAATTCCTACGCGCGGGACGCTGCACGCGCGAGACATCCTCGGAATTCCTGCGAGCGGGACGTGAAAACAAGCATTTCGCCTGAGACATCCTTTGAATTCTGGCCCCCCACGAGGCCACCGCTCGAGACATCCTCCAATTTTGCAAAACCAGCGTTTCGCTCGAGACATCCTCAACAAATTATGAAAAACAAGCGTTTCGCTCGAGACATCCTGTCAAAATCCCAAGAAATCCAAATACCCGCGCGCGGGACGCGGCACGCGCGAGACATCCTTGGAATTCCTGCACGAGGGGCGCTTTTCCGTGTCGCGGTCGGCTCTGCAAAACCAGCGTGTCGCTCGAGACATCCTCAACAAATTCTGAAACCAAGCGTTTCGCTCGAGACATCCCCAACTCTGCAAAACCAGCGTCTCGCTCGAGACATCCTCAACAAATTCTGAAAAACAAGCGTTTCGCTCAAGACATCCTCAAAAATAATTCCGCCGGCCCTACTCCCGCACGTAATTCATCGCAGAATAATTTCGCCGGCCCTACAGCCGTCGAAACCGGGGGTAAACCTCTAAAAGAGAACCCTGGGCTCGAGCCCTTTCCGGGAACAAAAATTATCCTGGCGATGGACCCAACCATCTGCAATTACGAGTAATTACCGCAAAGCAGGTTGAGCGAATGAGAGGGAATTCCCTAAGGGGCCACGAAACGTGTTAGAAGTGTGCCGAAATGGGTGCGGTGCCGCCATGCGAACGCAGCCACTGGGGCCCTCGGTGGAGCTCCCTATGGAGCCACGAAACGTGTGAGAAGTGTGCCGAAATGGGCGCAGTGCCGCCATGCGAACGCAACCACTGGGGCCCTCGGTGGAGCTCCCTATGGGGCCACGAAGCGTGTGAGAAGTGTGCCGAAATGGGCGCGGTGCCGCCATGCGAACGCAGCCACTGGGGCCCTCGGTGGAGTTCCCTATGGGGCCACGAAACGTGTGAGGGGTGTGCCGAAATGGGCGCGGTGCCGCCATGCGACACAACCACTGGAGCCCTCGGTGGAGCTCCCTATGGGGCCACGAAACGTGTGAGGGGTGTGCCGACATGGGCGCGGTGCCGCCATGCGAACGCATCCATTGGAGCCCTCGGTGGAGCTCCCTATGAGGCCACGAAACGTTTGAGGGGTGTCCCGAAATGGGTGCGATGCCGCAATGCGAACACAGCCACTGGGGCCCTCGGTGGAGCTCCCTATGTGCCGAAATGGGTGTGGTGCCGCCATGCGAACGCAGCCACGGGGGCCCTCGGTGGAGCTACCTCAGGGGACACGACACGTGTGAGGGGTGTGCCGAAATGGGTGCGGTGCCGCCATGCGAAAGCAGCCACTGGGGCCTTCGGTGGGGCTCCCTATGGGGCAACGAAACATGTGATGCCGACATGGGTGCGGTGCCGCCATGCGAACGCAGCCACGGGGGCCCTCGGTGGAGCTCCCTATGGAGCCACGAAGCGTGTGAGGTGTGTGCCGAAATTAGTGCGGTGCCGCCATGCGAACGCAGCCACTGGGGCCCCCGGTGGAGCTCCCTATGGGGCCACGAAACGTGTGAGGGGTGTGCCGAAATGTGCGCGGTGCCGCCATACGAACGCAGCCACTGGGGCCTTCGGTGGAGCTCCTTATGGGGCCACGAAGCGTGTGAGGGGTGTGCCGACATGGGCGCGGTGCCGCCATGCGAACGCAACCACTGGAGCCCTCGGTGGAGCTCCTTATGGGGCCACGTGACGTGTGAGGGGTGTGCCGAAATGGGTGCGGTGCCGCCATGCGAACGCAGCCACTGGGGCCCTCGGTGGAGCTCCCTATGGGGCCGCGAAACGTGTGAGGGGTTGCCGAAATGGGTGCGGTGCCGGCATGCAACGCACCATTGGGGCCTTCGTGGAGCTCTTTATGGTGCCACGAAGCGTGTGGAGGGTGTGCCAAATGGTGCGGTGCCGCGCATGCGCACGCAGTCCTGGTCTTCGGTGGGCTCCCTATGGTGCCACGAAACGCGTGAGGGATGGTGCCGAATGGTGCGGGCCGGCCATGCGGAACGCAAGTCCTCTGGGGGCCCTCGGTGGAGCTCCCTATGGGGCCCACGAAGCGTGTGAGGGGTTGTGCCGAAATGAGGCGCGTGCCGCCCATACAACGCAGCCACTGTATCCCTCGGTGGAGCTCGTTATGGGGCCACGAAACGTGGTGAGGATTGTGCCGAAATGGGGCGTGCCGCGTGCGAACGCAGCCACTGGGGCCTTCGGTGGAGCTCCCTATGGGGCCACGAAGCGTGTGAGTGGTGTACCGAAATTGGTGGCGGGGAGGCATGCGAACGCAGCCACTGGGGCCTTCGGTGGAGCTCCCTATGGGGCCACGAAGCGTGTGAGGGGTGTGCCGAAATGGGTGGTGGGGAGGCAGGCGAACGCAGCCACTGGGGCCCTCGGTGGAGCTCCCTGTGGGGCCACGTGACGTGTGAGGGGTGTACCGACATGGGTGCGGTGCCGCCATGCGAACGCAGCCACTGGGCCCCCCGGTGGAGCTCCCTATGGGGCCACGAAACATGTGAGGGGTGCCGAACTGGGTGCGGTGCCGCCATGCGAACGCAGCCATTGGGGCCTTCGGCTGAGCTCCCTATGGGGCCACGAGACGTGTGAGGGGTGTGCCGAAATGGGTGCGGTGCCGCCACGCGAACGCAGCCACTGGGGCCTTCGGTAGAGCTCCCTATGGGGCCACGAAGCGTGTGAGGAAAGTGCCGAAATGGGTGCTGTGCCGCCATGCGAACGCAGCCATTGGGGCCCTCGGTGGAGCTCCCTATGGGGCCACGAAACGTGTGAGGGGTGTGCCGTGATAGTGGGAGGAGGGAGGAGGGAGGGGGGAGGAAGGAAGGAAGGAAGGAGTGAACGCGGGGCGCTGTCTCTTCAAAACGAGGACCCAACACCACAGGATGGTTGGGAAAAACATAAGAAACTTATACAAAATTCTGGAAGAGTCGTCCCCGTACGATTTTGGGACTATCTTCGAATATTCCCCCTGTAGGGGGACACGCCCAACCTAATGCTGGCGCCATGAAGCGAGCGGCGACGAGGAGGAGCCGCGGCGGCCGTCCGACCCCGCGCCGCCAGAGGGCCCCGAGGCGGCACAGCGGGCTGCTCCCCCCTCCCCCCCCCGGCACTGGCCAGCACCACCGCGGCGGCGCCGTCGTTGAGAGAGGAGGCGCTGGCCGCGGTGATCGTGCCGCCGGCCTCGAAAACGGGCGGGAGCGACGCGACGGTGTCGACCCGGAGCCGGGAGTACCTGCAGGCCCCCAGAGGGGGGTCCGGGCGGGAGGCCCGGAGGCCCGCGCGCGCACGACGGTTGGGCACTTCTGGAGGGGGCGCTGCAGAGGAACCTTGGCGAGCGCGAGGGGCGGAGGAGGGTGAGGGAGGGGCCAGAGGGATGGGGAGGGGAGAAAGGAAGAGGAGGAGCCGGAGGAGGAGGGAGGAGTCCTGAGGAGGAGGAGGAGGAGGAGGAGGAGGTAGGATGAGAGGAGGAAGATGAGGGGAACGAGGAGGAAGAAGAGGAGAGAGAGGAGGAGGAAAGAGAAGGAGAGGATGAGAAGAGGAGAAGGAGGAGGAGGTTAGTTATGAGGAGGAGGAGGAGTTTTAGATGGGTAGGAGGAGGAGGAGGAGGAGGAGGAGGAGGAGGAGGACCGCCCCCGAGGCCGTGGCCCGCCTCCTTCACCCGATTATTCTTGAAGTTGGGATGTCGGGCAGGCAGCCGTTACTGTTCAAAGAGGGGGAGGTTGTGGACATTAGCAACGGTGATGTGTCTGCCATCCTTGCTGCCAGTAGGAGAAGCATCTTGCTTGATGGGCCTGTTCTTCCACCACCACCACCATAAGTTGGGGGGGAGAGGGTCCTCCTCCCCCTCTTCTTCTTCCTCCTCCTCCTCCTCATCGTCATCATCCTCCACCTCCTTCCCCCCTCCAACTGATGGTGGTGATGGTGGTGGAAAACAGGTTCATCACTGCTAGGAAACACTGCACGCAAGCTTCATCACATATTCCTTCGCAACGTATGAAACACTTGCCTGGCCGCAGGCCTTGAAGACGCCCAGTGTGGAGGCGTGGCGGGGCGACGCACGGACTTCGTAAATCATTGCATTGCTGCGAGAATGGCGGCACAGTTGGTCGACAAGGTGTCATGCTTCGCCTTGAGTGTAGATCTGAAGGCAGCGTTCTACAGTGTAATCCGCCAATCAATCGTTCACTCACCATCGGAGGAGGATTTTGCCAAAGCCATGCGAACGCTGCCTGTTCGTCCTGCTTTTGAGTTTGCAGTCAGGAGCCTTGCGGCCTCCCCCATCGCCAACCAGCTTCTAACTGATGATCACATTCGGAAACTGTTCGCCGAATCACAGGCGCAGGGCTTCTGGAAAGTCCGCGGCGCTGATGGCTTTAAGAGGCCCACGTTGGGCTGCAAGCCAGGGACGGTCCTCGCGACCGACATTTGTAACCTCGGTTTCGCCCCCATCGTGAGGGCCGTGCAAGAACAGATTTCTGATAACGAACTCGGCTGGACTCCTCCAGGCGACCTCCCTCCCATCACTGCCAGGCCCGAGGGCCTGGCGCACCAACAGGACACTGTTTTGCCTTTGTTGGCAAGTTTACCCCTGTCGGTGCTGCGCCTGCCCCTGCGCTCCTGCAACAGTATGCCGAGAAAGCTGCTGAGATCGAGCGCGAGGTGTTTTTGTTCAACCGGCTTGAGACTTCACGTAAGCAAGACACTCCTTTCGATGGGACCAGCGGGGAAAAGGATTCAACAAGCAGAGAAGACCGTGGGAACAGGGCGCCAGTATTGCTCTACCGTCCCAAGAGGCTCTCGCCGTCCGCCGCACCATCAAGTGCCGTGGAACCCTCATCAACGACAAAGGTTCGATGGATGCTGAGGTCGCCGTGCGCTCTTCTAGAGCTCGTTCTGAGACCAAGGCCATTCAAAGAGCCCTCGCAAGGAGGGAGGCCATCCCTCAGGCTAAGGAGATACAAAACAGCGAGGCTTACGCGCTGTCGGCCATGTATTTCAACATGGCGACGTGGTCTACACTTTCTTCCAGAGCTGCAAATCCGCCGATCCGGCGTGTGAGTTTCAAGGAGTCTCAGCTACAGCCTCGAGGCTGAGCCTCAGCCTCTGGGGGGGTTGCCGGGGTGGCTCTGCCGGGGAAGGGGGGGTGTGGGGGGGGGTACGAGTTTTCCGGCGGTCGCGGGGGGCTGCTTTTACAGAAGGCTCTAATCTCGAGGATGCGCTGAAAGGATGGCCGCGGCCGCAAAAATCTCTGAGGACGGTCTAAGAAACTCCCGAGACCCCGAAAGATCGCCCGAACACGCCCAAGACTGCCCCAAGACGGCTCGAGAGCCTTCCAAGACGTCTTAAGAGGCCTCCAAGAGGCCTCCCACGAGGGCCCCCAGAGGCAAAAATCGTTGACTTCCATTGGTTTTTTGTTTCATGTTTTTGGGGTTGTCGCTTCTTTCTGCTTTCCGACGCTCCAAGACGGCCCAAGAGGCCCCCAAGACCGTTCGAAGACGGCCCAGGAGGCCCCCAGACAGTCCCAAGACGGCCCAAGAGGGCCCCAAGGCGGCCCAAGAGCCGCCCAAGACGGCCCAAGAGGCCCCAAGACGGCCCCAAGAGGACCCAAAAGAGGGACGAAAAGCGGAAAAAATCTAGCCTTCCAGCCCACGAGGCCCTCAGGAGGCCCCAAGAGCCCCCAAGAGGGCCCCCCAAAGCCCCCAAGAAGCCCCCACGACGCATGACAGGCTCCTGTGCGAGTGTCTGTGTGTGGTGCGTGTCTGCGAATGTCTGTGCGTGCTAGTGTCTGGCGTGCGCCTAGTTTGTCTCTGTATGTGTGTCTGCCGTATGTGCATTTGGTCGTGTGCGTGCGTGAGGTGTCCGCGTAATATGTGTATCCGAGCGACCCGGATCGGCGGCACTGGCCGAAGGCCACTAAAATAAGGTTGCCAATGCTCAGGTTTCAGTTTACCGCGCAGCTCTCGCACTGCCTATCTCCAATCATGGGGAAGTGCAGTTTACACATGCGGAGGTGCTCATGCGTGTGGCCCGCTTGCCAGCACAGTTGCTCCTTCGCATAGCCCGTTTGAAATACCTTCCCGGACTACTATGCAAAGCTCTAGCAGGACTGAGAACGACGCTGGGTTACCTTCTCCATAAAGTGCTTGGGTGGCCACAGTTGCTCTTAGAAGATTGCAGGTGGATGAATTCCCACAGTCGCAAGAAGGAAATATCTGGAGAAGGTAGACTTTTAACGATTGGGTCAGCAAAATCCGTGCTGGCCCACGTGCCTTCAAAGCCCATCTCAGAAACGTTGCTGAGCGGGCGCTTTGGGTTACTCCTGACCTTGCGGTCCAGCAGGTTTTGGAGAGAATGGCGTCTTGGCTTCGGGGTGGTTCGTCTTGGGAATTCGCTGGGCCCCCATCCGATGAGGAAGACACAGTCATGCATCACATGTGCTACATGTGTGGCGTTCACTCCCTGATCGGCGGCATGTTGCGATGCATATCAATCGCTTGCACACGTCGGATCTTCAAGTCGAGTCGTGGGCTTTCGATACTTGCTGCCTTGTCTGCTTAAAAGAGTTGCATGAACCGAACCGCTTGCATTCTCACCTTAAACGTGTCGAGAGATGCCGCCTCGTGTGGCAAGAATCCGAGGTTCGAGCCTCAGATGAGGAGGCTCAGAGTTGGCGACAGCCTGCGCTCGAAATACAGTCTGCCAACAGGAAGCGTGGGTTCCCTGACAACTACGCTAGCACACCAGAGTGCCAAGCGTTTGGCCCGAGGCAGAACTTGCCCGATGGACCGTGCCGTGTGTAGCCTACGGTGTATCCCACGATTGTGGTCAAAGAGAGCGGTTCCTCTCCTGTCATCTCGCGTCCCTCCCCATTCCCACCGTTGCCTCCTGCCTCCCTCACGCAGGTTGTTCTCGTATGTGGCGTCAGTCCTTCTATCGAGCTCCTCGTACAGCACTGCCAACAGAGAGGACTGGTGGCCCTACGTGTCTGGTTTCAGCGCCTGCGGGATGTCTTCGTCCCTCTCGCCACGGCTGGATGCGTCTCGTTGGTCTGGGTCTCGGGGGGAGATTTTTGGGCTGGACCCAATATTGGCCACTCGCGAACCGCCATCTGCAAGCATGTCCGTTCCGTGTCGCATCCGTGGAGGGAGACCGGACTTAACAGGACTTAACAGCATGAGAAAACAACTTTGGTCAAGGCCGACAACGCTTGCTTCCGTGTCGCTTCTCTGTTCAATCTTGTTTCTGCCATCCATCACGTTCCCTTTCTCTTCGAGTATCGTGCGCCGACGGTGGTGAACCCGTTGGGCCTAAGCACCTTTCACGATGTCCCTCCGCAGGGGAGGCAGATCGCAGGATCCGACACTCGAGCCGCTACAGTACAAGGTGCTAACTTGCATGATGGGGAGGTGTTGGAGGGAGTCCTCCTCCTCCTCCTCCTCCTGCTCCTCCTCCTCCTCTAAGTTGGGTTCTTTGGTCAGGAGGATGGGTGAGCACGTACAGTGG
>CAUYUJ010011687.1:0-21565 GCA_963575745.1 Prorocentrum cordatum | reverse complement strand
CATGCGGGTGAATTAAGTCGGGCTAAGCGACAAGGAGATACAGCGCTGTGCTGGAAGCTGTCTCGCCTGCTAGCTAGTAATAGTTTGGGCCCCCAAACAGAGGAATTTGCGCGCCCCCCAAACGCGTCTCGAGAAAGAAACGTGGAAGACATTTCTGGAGGCACCTGGTAGAGAGGGCGGTTTGTTGGCCAAGTCCCCGTGTCAAGATGAGGAGCAGCAGCGTAGGCAGAACCGAGAGCCCAAGGTGGGCCGTACCATTCGTACCATTCAGCACGACACGGACGATTATATAGAAGTGCGTAGGAAGATGCGCAATACTAGGCTGAGGCGGACGCCGCCCGACTGGAGCTTCCCAGCAGGAGTGCGGCGGCTGCTGATGTGCCCGAGTGAATTTCGCTATGAGCAGTCGGATGCCTCTGGAGAGACGCACGAAGAGGATGGCTGGTATTTCCCGGATATTAGTACATGTTTAACCTGGATACGCGTAGAGCAATTAGGCACCACGGTGAAACCCCGTTGCAACGACACCAGAACAAAGCTTTTTTTCCCTGATCAAATTAAACGGAAAGAGCGAATGCAAGGGCCAGAGGCTTGTGCATTCGCTCGACTCATTCGGTAAATCATACTATGGAGTACTGTGGAGCAGGTACCCCGAGCTGACACGTTCTGCTGGTAGGGTATACTCTTTTGGGTGCTTGAAGGGTAGGCGCCGAGAGGAGGCGACCCTTGCGCAATATGTGTGTGTGTGTGTGGCTCGCTTGCACGGTAGTAAAATGGGCAGGCTTACCACTCTGTATGATGCCACGAACGCGTTCCACAGTGTTGAGCACGAGTATTTGCACGCGTACGTAGATGAGCATTGTGACGCGTGTGTTGCCGAGCTGTTCAAACAGAGACTACGATTCGCACAGGTGTCGATCGAATGTACGGATGGGGCGCTAGTCATGGGCATCGGGCAGGGCGCGCTACCTGGGGGCACGATCTCGTGCATATGGTTCCTGGGGGCCTATAATAAGCCGTTGGACGTGTTCAGGGATTCGGATGTGCCCAGCTTGTATGTGCAGATGAAGTGGCTTAGGCATTGCCTAACCGATTGTCCTGGCGGTAGAGTGCTGCTGAATCAGAAGTCCAGGGAGTTCATGGACATCTCGCTGTCTAGTTTTTTTCTGATGATATTGCAAAGACTTCAGCAGTGACAGACGCTACGCATTGCAGGCTGCGAACGTTGTCGCAGTGCAGATCGTTGGAAGGTGAGCTGAAGGAGATAGGCGTTGCCTTGAATGACGAGAAGCAGGCGGATGTTGGGAAAGGTGAAGAGGGACGCTAAGTATTTAGGAGGTCGGCTGCGCTTTCAAGGTAGCTCGAAGCCCGAGGTTGAGCTGCGCGTGCGGCGCGCCAGGCAAGCCTTCGCAGTACTAGGCAGTGTTTGGTCAGATAGCAGGAATGTGAAGTGGAGGGCTGCGGTGTTCAAAAGCATGGTGGAGGGGTCGCTTCTTGCGGAGCTCATCGCCTGTCCTCTGAGCGGGTCTGATTTGCAGCGCTTGGAGGGAGTCCAAGCACATCTAGCTAGGCGTGCCCTGCAAGGCAAAGGCTGTTTGAAGATTGCTGCCGCCAGTGAATGCCCACAAACATATCGAGCTTTACCAACACGGAGATAAGGAAGGAGATGGAGATAAGGGCCCCCTACTGCACCTCGAGAGCTTGGAGGATTCGCTGGTGGCAAGAGCTAGTCCGATCACCTGAGAAGCACTTGTTAATCTTGGCAGAGATTTTTTGATATGCTGCCTGGGATCAGCTCAACCTATGCGATGTGCATGGGAACGCGTGTGCTGCGCCAGGTACTAGTGCTGTACACAAATGGTGGAGCCAGTTTCTATTTGATGTTTCTGTGTGTATCGCGGGCCTGGGAATGCCAGAAGTGCGACCAGCACTACTCCGCAGGCCAGTGGGGCTTTTTTTGCAATTCGGAGATCAGGGAGGCGTTCCTAGGTGTGAAGGTGTCGCAGGTCAAGAGGGCTGAGGGAGGACCGAGGACGTTCGAGGAGATCTACACGGAGGGGGTGGAAGCGAACGAGGTGGACGAGGAGATTGGAGGAGGACAGTTGGGAGAAGATGAGGCGCAGGTTTTACCGCCCCCTGGTCTTGAACTTGTTCCCGGGGTTCCTGCCCCCGCTCCATGCGCGTGCGATATCGAGGGCTGTGGAATGGGATGTAAGTCTCGCAGGCAGCTCCTGCTACATCAGGCCAACTTAAAAGCGGACGGCCATGGGAAAAAAAGACCCTTGCCAAGATCTTGACGGCGTCTAACACATGAATTAAATGTGACAATTTCTATACCACTCGGAGGTATGCTTCAGAACATCTAGCAGTCAGTATCGCTAGATGTGTATGTCCGAAATCCAAGGGATCGGTTACCATTCATAGTCATACGGTGGACCCTCTCTATAGGTGTGAATTCTGTGATATGGAGTTTGCCTCGTATGTGTCGGCTCGGGCCCATCTGGTCAGCCACGTTCCTGGGTAAACGGTGATGCGTGATAATTAGGTGCACTGACATGCGGGGGTTGTTGCTATCGCGGCTCAGCGGTGACGGGGCGCATCGAAGCTTGTTTCTTCTAGCAGTGCGCGGACGGCATGTGGGCGCATCAGTTCTCATCATGCGGCCCAGGAGATGCGTCGGCAACACCGCAAGGGCGGGCAGTCAAGTATGCGAAGGCCGAGAATACGGAGGACAAGACGAATATTAACCTCTCTCTGCGCCTGGGTGTGATTGCACATCAAAAGCTTCGTCTTCTGGAGGCGGCGTGCACATCGCAGTGCGAGATCAGTGCGGAAGGAGCTCTATGGCAGTCAATGCAGAAGGCGCACAACGAGGAGTACCTCCCTCGCGTGCGAGGCAAGAGCGGACACGGTCTGGGGCCGCCCGGCGCGTTCAACCAGACGGCGGCGTGCATTACGATGGCGGACACGGCGGCCCCAGAGATCAAGGAGGTGCTGACCGACTACCTAGCCAAGAACAAGCCAGGCAGTCGTGAGGCCCAACATGTCGTCGGTCTCTTTCGGACAGAGGAGATGTTCGACAGCAAGAAGAAGCGGCTCATGATCGCGATGAAGGGTGAGAAACTGGAGCGTGTTCTATTGTGTGCCGTGGAAGCGGCGGAGAAGAAGGTGGCGTGGTCTGGCCCTCGCCCTGCAGGCCACCTCGAGGTGGAAGGTCAGCAGATCATCGAGGCAATGTCGGCGTAGAACTGGGTGCGGATTCTCCAGAGTACCCGATGGAAAAGGAGTGGGCTGCAGGAGCGCGAAGGACATGAGTGAGGCCCGCAGTGTGAGCTTCTATGTTGCGTGCCTGTATTTGTTGTGCTCGTGAATCGCGTGCCGCTGCAGCAGGTGCAGAGTGAGTTTGTGCCTGCCCGTGGAAGTGAAAGGTCGGAGATTTGTTGCTGGCATTTAGCTGACCAGTGCATGGCTGGCCGCCGCATGGCTTTTTAGTGCGACCTCGTCCCAGTTTCAAGGAAGCCGCTGCTCCTCTTAGTTTTGGTGCAAATACGGGGATCCCTCCTGCGGTCGTCTCGTCCCTTCCCCCTCCTCTCGCCCCTCCCGCTCCTCCTGGGCCGCGGGCCTCTCCTCCCCCCTCGGGGGCCATCCCTGGCTGGGGGCTGCGTGAAACGCTCCCCCCTGGGCGTCCGCGCGCGGACGCCTAGGGGGGCGCCTTCGCCTCCCTCGGCCAGGTCTGGCGCCTGCTCGCCCTTGGTCTCCCGCGTCGTTGCTGTTTGCTGGTGGATCCCACGTGCACCTGTCGGTGCGGGCCGCACACGGGCTACGCCCGAAGCTCGGGCCATGCCATTCGTGTCCCACGTGTCGTGTGGTGCCGAGCTTACAGTAATGAGGGGGTAACCCCACCGACATTCTCTTATAGGAAATGACTTTGAATCATATTTCTTTTCCGCCGCCGTTCCCGCCTCCTTCGCCACCACTCCTCGATCTAGAAACACTCATCATTCACTCTCCTCCTCCTTCTCACTTCTCCTCTCCCTCCTCATCCTCCCCTCCTCCTCCTCCTCCTCCTCCTCACTTCGTCCTCCTCCTACTCCTCCTCCTCTTCCTACTCCTCCTTATCCCTCCCTCCACTCCCTCCCTCCCTCCCTCCCTCCCTCCCCCCCCACCTCCCTCCCTCCCTCCCTCCCTCCCTCCCACCCCCCTTTTCCTTCCCTCCGTCTCTCCCTCTCTCCCCTCCTCCTCTCTTCCTCCTCCTCCTCCTCGCATCCTCCTCCTCTTCCTCCTTCCTCACCTTCCTCCTCCTCCTCTTCCTCCTCGACCCCCCTCCTTCATCGGCCCCTCCCCCCCCAGCTTCCTCCCTGCGTGTTTCCCTCTTCCCTCTTCTGGAATCGCAAACATCGGCATACACAGAGGGCCAAACATCGGCATACACAAAAGCACTCGGAAGTCCGCACGAACTTCTTCTGGATCTGGTGGTGCTCTGGAGTCAGTTGTCAGGCCCCGTCGTGCTCAGGGAGCTTCGCTTGCGCCTCGTGTTGCGAATCGTGTGGATATCCTTCCTCCCTGCCTGGTTGCTCCCTCCCCTCCCTCCCTCCCTCCCTTCCTGCCGGGCTTCTCTCCCTCCCTCCCTGCATCCTCTCCCTCCCTCCCTGCCTCCTCTCCCTCCCCTCCCTGCCTGATTCCTCCCTCCCTCCCCCCTCTCCGCCCTCTCCTGCTGGCTGCCCCCCCTCCCCTTGGGGAGCGACGCGGCCGCCTTGTTCGCCCCGACTTCCGCGTCGCACCAGCCCTGCGCCGCCGCGCCGTGGCATCGCCGCACGAGGCAGCGAGGGAGAGGAGGACGGTAGGAGAAGGAGAGACCAGAGGGAGAAGGCGCACGGAGTGCACGGGAGATCGAGGCCCAGGGGCAGAGTCCGACGAGGAGGGAGGAGGAGGAGGAGGAGGAGGAGGAGGAGGAGGAGGAGGAGGAGGAGGAAGGACAGCGAAATGGGATGATGATACAAAACAAACAACACGAGAAAGAGGAGGAGGAGCAGCAGAAGGAGCAGGAAGAGGAGGAGGCACTTTAGGAGGAGGAAGAGGAGGTGGAGGAGGAGGAAGATGATGATGAGGAGGAGGAGGAGGCAACACGAGAAGGATGAGGAGGTGGATAATCAGTCCTCTCACACCCCGATAACCTCTCCCTTCCAGCCCGTCTGGCCTCGCTGCTTCGCTCCTCTCACCGCCCCCATTGCATTCACATTGGCTTATCTTCCCCATTCTAGTCCACTCCGCTGCCCTTTTCTCTCCCATTCCTTCCACTTCACGAGGGGGGACTTCTCTCCACCTCGAAGGACGGAGGGATTGTGGAGGAGGATGGGAGGGAGGGAACCGGAATGGGAGACGGCGGAAGACGAGGGATAAAGGAGCAGACGCGGAGGACACCGAACAGGCTGCCGATGCTGTGCATACGTACCAGCCTCAGAAATCCAATAATGGCAGCTGTGCCGCATATAGAACACGTTGACTCACTGACGCGTCCCATGTACATACTCCTCTCCCCTCTTGTAGATCTCCCTCACCAGCTGCATGATTTATCCGTCGGATCCCTTTCCGTCCCTCAATTTTTCAACACATTCAAGATAATAGACTCCTGGCGCGCATCGCTCTTCAATATAAGCACGCCATCGCACAAACACAAAAACTAATCAAACCATATGGTGCTCGTGAGCTTGCTCATAGACACGCAGCGGGCCATCAATGTCAACTCTCCTGACAAACAAGGAGCGCAACCTTGTGCTCTGTCTCCGCCGTTGCCTCCTCCATCAATTTAACAATCAGATCCTTGACCATTTTCTTGACCTGCCGCGCGTTCCAGGAACTGCCGGTACTCTTAACAAGCAACCAAGGCAACGTGCACCCACAACGAGGACCGCGATAGAGACACAACGTGGCAGCGAGGCACCAGCCATGTAGTGGGCGAGGTCGACCATAGAGTTACAAACCCGGGGGGCGGCATGGACTGGCAGCAACGCATACAAGGCTGCATTCGAGGGAACCGACCACGCAACTCTGAAGAGAACCGATATGAGAAAGGATGGGATGAACAAATGCAGCAAACCGTTGCCGTGCCCGCCACCGCGCTGACATCGTCTGCTCTCGGGCCATGACTGTTGCTGGTTTCTTCCTCTTCCTACTCCTCCTCCTCCTCCTCCTCCTCCTCCTCTCCTCCTCCTCCTCCTCCTCCTCCTCCTCCGTCGATGCCCAACGATGAGCAGGCGCAGGGTATGTGGGGGGGGGGGGGGGCGGGGGGGAGAGGGGGGGAGCAACCACACTGGGGGAAAACTGAACCGAAACGGGCAGGAAAACGGGGGTGTGACCAGGGCAGAGGGGGTGCTCAGAAAAAGGCGGGAACGAAGGGACCGGGAGGAAAACGGGGCCGAGGAGCAAGAGGAGGCAGGTGAGGTACATGCTGGGCGGCCCTGGAGTCGCGGCCGACATGGCCATTCGGAGAGCGAGGGAACGCGCGGAGAGCGCAGAGGCGGTCGCAGGGCACGCGGAGCAGAAGGAGGACGAAAGGGAGGACGGAGGGTGATGATGATGTTGCTGGTGATGAAGATGCAGTTAAATATAAAATACATATGACGAGGATGCGGATGATGCAATTTGCTCTTCGCATCGTGCCCTCAATGTCTCCCTTGCGCCTGAGGCGGCACGTCAAGCCGCTGAAAGAAACGTCAAGCTAAAGTGCCTTGCGTGAGGCACGAGAAGATTGGGGCCAGTGCAGCTGGCGTGCGATCGGGCGAACGCGAGCGAGCCACTCTACCACTCTGCACTGGCAAACATCCGCGAGCCAATCGGAACCGAACAGTCGGGCGAGGTCCATCTCCCATCGCAAGGCCCTGCATATTCGGCCATGCGTCTGGGATCCGTGCTCGCGTATCCTTCCCTGGAGCCAGGCCATGCTGCGCCCTGTAGCAGATGGACAGGCACGAGCCGGGCAGGTGTGGAGTCTGGCAGGGCAGCCTGGCGGGCTAGGTGTCCAGCCCAGGTAAGCCTGCGAAGGTTCACGTCTATGTGCTATGTCGCGTGGGACTGGAGAGCGGCAGGGACGCGGCGCCATCGGCGGCGACAGAAATCCCCTGGCGCTTCCTCCTCCCATCTCTGCGTGCAAATCAGCTGAGGGAACATTCTGCTGTGCGTGACTCGAATTAGATTCAGGTCCTTGACCTTGGGGCGCCACGATCCCGACCCATGGGGCAAGACAGGTTTGATGGCTCGCTCGAGCAGCTTCGCGGCCTGCTGCCAGCGGCAGGCGCATCCAGGTAGAGACGTATTGGGAGCGTAAAAGGCTCTCCTCGCGCGAGCTACCCTGTGCTGCGCGCCCTTCCAAGACCTTCCATCGAAGGCGAAAAGAGAGCGGAGGGAAGGAACAACCTCGGCGCGAGGCGTGCGCGTCAGGGCGCCATCCTCGACCCTCATCTGGTAGTCGCCGAACTCGTGGCCCAGCGCCGTCGCACCCCAGGTCAGAGCCAAGGGGGGTGCGTACCAGCCGCGTGCTCGCAGGATGCGCCGCCAGGCCATCGTCATCTGGCGCAGCGACTCGGCCGCGCCCGCAAACGGGCAGAAGTTGTCGGCGTAGAGAAGTCCCGCCTCGTGCAGCGTCGCCTCGCCGGGGAACTCCTAGCCACAGTCGTGCGTCCTTCATTCGCCCAGGAACTCCTCCCAAGCATCTTCCAGCACTATATTGGAGAAGATCGCGCTGGCTGGGTCTCCCCGTCGAATACCGCGAGTCCGAGGTGCTGGTTGCGTCTGGATGGAGCCCATTTTGATCGCCACCGAGGCCTTCAACTCCCTCATGATGACTAGGATCGAGGGCCTTGGCGCAGCCATTCTTCTCAGTGTCTCATCGACCGAGCGGTGCGAGACGCGGTCGAAGCCGGCCTCTATACCGCCGCCCATGATGAGGATGGGACGGCTCCACTCTCGGCTCTTTTCCGTCAGCATGCGCATGCTGCAGATCACGTTCATCGCTTGGTGGTACTTCCGGTAGGCGTACTGTGGGCTCCGCAGGGTCAACTTGTTGGCGGATTTCTTGATCCGGCCAACAGAGTATAGCTCCTCGAAGGTAGTCAGGGGCGTGATCGGTCTGCACCCCTTGAGCGCGTGCTTGTCTCCCTTTTTCCTCATGAGCTGGATGATGTGCTTCGACCAGGCTTGGGCCCTGGCATGCTCGGGCACCCCGCGGAAGCGGCCCTCGAAGACGGTCGCGAGCGAGGCGAGGAAGCCCGAGCCGAGGGCCTGCAGGGCCTCGGCGACCACCCCGCCCACGCCAGGAGACTTCATGGCCTTCATGTCGCATAGAGCCTCGCCGTGCATTTCGGGCGAGAGGGGCGGGGTGCCGAGGACGCCCCCCGTCGTGAAGAGGGCGAGGTAGGCAGAAACCCCGACAGGCCCCTCTCCCCGTCGCTGGCCCTGAAGGCGTTGCCGTATTCGCGTTTCAGGAGATCCTTTTTTCTCCGCGGGCCGTCCTGGATCCCCCCTCCGTTGTCGTCAGCTGGTTGTGGATCGGGTCAGGCTGAGCTCGGCGAGGCGCTCGTGCTCGGGGAATGCCCGCCTCTTGCAGACAATGCTGCAGGGCACTGCTCGCGGTCCAGATCCCCCTGCGAACCTTGCTGGCATCCTTGCTGTAGATCGCGCGCTGCGCGCCGTCGCGGATGACCCGCCGACGCGCCTCTAACACCCGCAGCGTCTGCATGAGCCCGTGGCCCCCGGGGAGCTCGGAACCCTGCCTCGCAGGCGGGCCTCGGCGCAGGCAGCGGCAGCCAGGTACGCCGCGTCCGTCATGGAAGTGATCGGCGCTGGGTTGCGGTCGGCGTAGCAGGCGCTGTGGCTCCAGCGCTGGAAGCGGTTGCAGAGGCAGGTCCAGCCCTTCATGCGCGCCCGACCTCCGTTCCAGCTGTGGCGCCTCCTGGTGCCGAGGGTGAACTCCAGCTTGATGGCCGAGTGGTCGGATTGCGCACTGTCGGCGATCTCCTCGGGCGCGGCGCTGACCTCCCAGGTGTCGCGAGCAGGTGTCAAGACATAGTCGATCTGGGCTGGCGGGTGCTTGACATCGCAGTGGCAGGTGGGTCTGCTCGCCGCCGCGGTGAACGTGTTCGTCGCCGACAGGTCGCGCTGCGCGAGAAGCACCGTCAAAATTGCGTCGCGACGTGTGAGCTGGCCGACTGGGAAGTCGCCAATCCAGCGCTCCTCGTCCGCCTGCGGCGGGGGGCAAGGCCGTCTGCGCGCCCGCGCCCACGATCGGGCACGTCCCAGGCGGTGCCATCATGATCAGGTCGGAAAGCTCCTCCATAGAGTCCTCGCTCTGTGTGAGGGAGCGCCCTGGAAAAAAGGTGATTGCATACTATCCAATAGTCCTTCTTGCGGATGCGAAATAAGCGCGCCGCCGAGCGCCCCCACGGCAGCCAATCTCCTCGTAGAAAAAGTCGAGCCCGAGAGCGCACCAGCAGCCCCATCTGCTTTTGCCCCTCGGCCCGCGGTGTGACCAGGTAGAGGTCGCCCTCGCCGACCTTTAGCCCCGTGGCCTTGCCCCAGTAGCCGGCCTCCTGGAGGATGGCCCCGTCGTAGTCGTGCTGCTCGCGCAAAGCCGCAGCAAAGCCTCCGCGCTGTGCTTCGCAATGCCCTGAGCGTCCCAGCTGATGAGCTTGATGCACATCTGCTCCTCGGACTCCTCCAGAGTCCGCTCCGGGTCCAGTCATTGGCCCGTAGTCCCCACCATCTCGCCGAGCCTGTGCTGCTTCCACCAGATGATGCCTCGACTGTTGCCTAGTTCGAGGTCCGCAGCCTGCGCGCCTAGGTTGTCGGTCAGCTCCTTCTTCGCATGCGAAACCAACATTGACAGCCGAATTTCCTCCGAGGGCCTCCACAGAAAACCAAACGCGTCGACCAAAGCGCTTCCCTTTCATCAAACGCACCCCGGCCCCCATACGCCCCGAACCCGTAAAGCGGACCTGCAGGAAACTGGCTCGTTTGAGCGGGACGAACACCCCATCCTCTGCTTTGTCGGGATTTGCGTCGGTGAACGCACGAGCTTCGTTCAGGATGGTGTCGCGGGGTGTCCCGATCCCAGTCGCCAATAATCACACAGATCTTGTCGCACGCCCTCTTTGGCCCCGACACGGACGGCTGCGCCGCCGTGCCCTCGACCCAGGGGAACCGCAGCCGCTGCCGACCGAGGCAGCTCCCGTGGATGAGGGAGCTGCCGAACGTTCCTCTCGCAAGTCCTTGATATCCTGCTCCATGTTGTTGAAGCGCCCCTGGTGCCTCTCGACGTCCCTGCGCACATTGCCGATGGACGTCTTCACGTCCGCGGAATATTTCGCCATCGGGAGCGCAGCATCTCTCTGAAGTGCATCATCATCGTGCGTCCGTCCATGGTTGCTGTCGCGCGAGCGGCTGCGCGAGCCCATCGGCTGCTTGCACGATGAGGCAGAGTCGCGAAACAGATGGCAGCTGCGAGCCCCAGCCCATGCCGCCGCTGGAGCCAAAATGGATGTTGGTGGTGATGAGGAGGATGAGGAGGAGGACGAGAATGATGAGGATGAGTGGACGAGGGAGGGGGCAGCGGGAGGAGGAGGAGTGAACGCGGGGACCGTCTCTTCAAAACGAGGACCCAACACCACAGGATGGTTAGGAATCACAGAATTGTGCCTCTGGGGGCCTTCTGGGGAGGCCTCTTGGAGGATGCTTGGGGCGTCTTGCAAGCTTCTTGCGCCGTCTGGAGGCCATCTTGGGGTCTTGGACTGGTCGTTCGGTGCCTCGGAACCCTCTTGGACCGTCTTGGGGGCCAGTGGCAGGCGCACCCCCTGGACCCCTCTGGTCCTGCGGTATCCCCCCCGTGCCCGCCCCCCGCAGGACACTGGGGCGGCGCCTTCTCGAAGGGGTCGGCCGCGACGCGCTCGGCCACCAGCGAGAGGAGCTGCGGCGCGGCGGGGTGGGGGGTGAGGGTAAACATGCTCGCGCCGAGCAGGCTGGAGGGGACGAGGAGGAGGAGGAGGAGGAGGAGGAGGAGGGGGAGGAGGAGGAGGAGGAGGAGGAGGTAGGAGGAGGAGGAGGAGGAGGAAGAGGAGGAGGAGGAGGAGGAGGAGGAGGAGGCGGAGGAGGAGGAGGGGGGGAGAACAGGGCACGGCAGGAGGTTCAACGGCCACGGCAGCCCTGAGCACCAGAGGGCATCCCGCGCCACCTCACCGCCCGTTCAGCCGCCTGCACCTCCTTCCTCAAACATACACACACACACACACGTGGCCACCCTGCGGGGGGAGGGGACCCCTGGGCACCGGCCCCACGGGGCCAGGGGATCGTCCCCACTCTTTCCCTTTGTTCCAGATGTTCTAATAAGGTATGATGGTCTCTCCTTCTTCCTCCTCCTCCCGTCTGTCTGCGGGACCTGGTCCCCTCATCTTCGTCTCCTTGTTGCACTACTCCCCCGGGGAGGCCCGACCGGGCCGCCCTGGAGGAAGCGGCAACGTCTTGAAGCCTTCCACGCCGTGGGGAACGGAGGAACCGAGGAGGAGAGGGAGGAGGATGAGGAGGGGAGGGAGAAGGAGTAGGAGGAGGAGGCGGAGGAGGCGGAGAAGGAGGAAGAGGAAGAGGAGGAGGAGGAGGAGGAGGATGAGGAGGAGGAGGAGGAGGAGGAGGAGGAGGAGGAGGAGGTCGCGAGCTCGGAGCGCGAATGCTTGGGGGCTGAGGCTGCGGCTGGGCTCCGTGCTCCGCTTCCCTGCGGGCGCAGCAGGCAAGAGCGGGCGCCACAGGGGGCGTGCGGCAGCCGCCTTGCTGCCCGTGCTCCGGGCGCGGTCGGCCAGGAACTGCGCGAGGCTGTCCTGTGCACGGGCGGCGGCAGACACTCGGCGGCCCTCCTCTCGAGGTCAAACATTCCACCCCCATAGTAACCAACCCGACGCGAGAAGTCGTTTAGCAAACGCGTCCAAAGAAGGAATCGAACAGGGTAGGGCTGTTTAGTAACGCCCAGGGCCGTTTGGCAAACGCCCATTGTCTGGTCCGGGTGGTTGTTCCTCCCTTGATCCTTGGCAGCGCGCAGACGGGGGAAGGGGGAAGGGGGAAGGCTTCTTAGGAGGAGGCTGTTTCTTAGAAGGCGCGGGCCTTACATCTGCAGACAAGGCCCCCGCCTTCTAAGGAGCAGCCTCCGCCTGAGAAGCCTTCCACCCTCCCCCTCCCCCCCACTGCGCGTGGTGGCCCGCCCCTCCGTACAGTCGGACCCGGGCCAGAAGAACATCTCCCAAGAACATGGGACCCCCCGCCGGCCAAAACACACAGAACATCCAAGGGTACCCTCCTCCAGGACGCACAATAACACCCAACAAGCACGAAGACTATTAGGATGCCCTCCCCGAAACGGCCCTCGGTCTTATACCTCGGTCCGACTGTATTCCCTGCTCCCGTGTTCCCACCATCCTGCGCGAGCCCGTCTCATACTTCTTGCATGTCCTCCATCATCCCTCCTCCTGTCTCTTATCCTGTTTCTCCTCCTGTTTCTCCTCCTCCTCCTCTTCCTGCGCTTGCTCGTCCTCCTCCTCGGCCCCCTTTCCTCCTCTTAGTCCTCCTTCCTCGTCGTACTTACTTGATACGAACACGTCTCCCCTCTCCCACCAAAATGCACCAGCGCGTGATCGCCGCGGTCGCGTAGTGATGTCGCACACTCAGGATATCGCATGTATGGCGTTAATATGTGTTAGTTCCTGCTCCCATCCCTGCTTTTTCAATGGCAGGGCCCAAACGTTCTGAGGCCGCTGTGTTCTGTCCGATCGGGGCGTCGTCAGCCATTCGAGCATGTGCTCCCGTTGCAGCGTTGGCCATATTTCTGAATCGGTGCTGTGCTCCTGGCGTTCAGTGGCGATCACGCAGCAGCGTGGTGCACACTTCTGGATCGTATTCCTTCTTTGTTGTTTCTCTGCGTTCCCCTGATCCTTCTGCTCCTCCTGCTTCTCTTCCGACCCCATCCACCTCTATCCGCCGCATACTCCTCCTCCAATGTACAAGCCCTGCTTCCCAAGATTGCACATTGAACGATGGGTCAAATCCTGCCACCGCCACTCGGGGATCCGTGCCACCCAGGACACCCCAGCCAGCGGATTGACAAGGATTCACGCAACAGAAAAGGGTGCCAGCTGTGGAGCAATCGTGTCTCTCTTGCCTCGCCCGCAACTTCCCCAGTCGTCCCTCCTCCCGTCGGCCTGGAGGGGAACGCGAGGACGCAAGCGAAGGCTCCCAGTACTTTGGGGGCGAGCGCCGAGAACGTCACGGAGGGCGCTCGACGACCCGCCGCGGTCTCTCTGGCTCGGTGCCGAGTCTCGGCGCCGACTCGAAGGACGTGGATGGGGACGAGGACGAGGAGGGACGCATGGCGAGGCGGCCGGCGGCGGAGGATGCGGAAGACAGGGGGGCGAGGAAGGGAGCAGAACGCGGACCTCTGCTGGCCTCCCACTCCCCTCCCCCTCCCCACCACTCCCCTCCTCCACTCTCTCTGCTCCCTCCCACATCCACTCATGCCCTCACCCCTTTCACCCCCCCCCTCAGGAGGAGGACGAGGAGGAGGACGTGGAGAAGAAGCAGGACGGCGATGAGGACGATGCAGATAATCGTCGCAGTCGTCGTCACCGCCGACGGCGATGACGGCGACGTCGCTGTCGCCCTCGGGCTCGCCAACCTTCTCCGATGCCTCCTCCTCCTCCTCCTCCTCCAATTCCTTCTCTTCCTCAACCTCCTCCTCCTCCTCCTCCTCCTCCTCGACTGCGTCGCCGTCGACGGCGTTATCGCCGCCGCCGTCGACGCCGCTGTCCGGGTCCTCCATGCCTCCGTCGTCTTGGGTGCGCCGAGGGGGAGAGGCGGGGCTGGACGAGGGGGCCTGGCGCGCCATGGCCCGAGGCTATGTGGGCGGACAAGGGAGGGGCCCCAGCGAACGTGCCGAGAGAAGGAGAAGGCCATGACGTCTGGGGCATATCACGGCCCCGGCCTCGACATCCCTCCCAGTCCTCACCCCACTCACCCTTGGCAAGATCACTCACGCGTCTGCGCTTCCATCAAGCGCTCCAACGGACAACGCAAAGGCTGGACCAAGCCCGCGACCGGCACGGATCGCAACAAGAAGCGCGCTGCGTGGAGCACGCATGAAGCTCGAACGAGCACCAGCGCCTCAATGCGGCGCGCGCTGTAAGCCAGAGGTGATGAGTATCGTGTAACCGATCCCCATCCCCAGCGGCGTGGCCTGGGCCCCACTGACCGATTCACCCCCCTAGATGGGGACAGGCCGTTCCCTTCGGGTTTCGAGGGGTGTATCCCCAACTGGGTTGGTAATTTGGTGGGGGTCTCGAAGGGGATGGGGATGGGGATTGGGATGGGGATTGGTTAAACGATACCGAGGTGATATGACAGAGTCTGCCAAAAGTCTGCCCAAACCTCACCCCGCTCGCTCTTCCACGCCTGGTGTTGTGCGGGCCAAACGTCGGCCACCTGGCGGCCATCCGAAGACGACCTGGGCACCTCCGGAACGCCCTCGACGAGCCGCAGCTGCTGGACAACCTCCCGAAGCAAGAGAGCCTCCAACAGCCATCGATCTGACTCCAGCGATCGTCGGAGCCACCGCTGTTCGGTGATCCTCAGAACGCGTGCTAACACCAACGTGCGCTTGTCCACCGAAGCCCTTCAAGACGACGCAGGCAGCGCAACCAGGGCCGACACATGCTCAGCGCTATCGGAGGAGCCGAACGAACCAAACACACGCTTCGGCTAGCACGATGGCAGCCGCGGGATCGTCGTCGTCGCCGTCGTCGTCGCCGTTGCCGTCGCCGTCTCCGTCGCCGTCGCCGTCGCCGCCGCCGCCGCCACCGCCGTCGCCGTCGTCGTCGTCGTCGTCGTCGTCGTCGTCGTCGTCGTCGTCGTCGTCGTCGTCGTCGTGGACATCGCCGCCGCCGCACGGGGCAGCCGCAGGGGCCGGCCGCGCCTGCAGCGGCGTGCCGCGCCGCCCGCCCTGCAGCTGCGCCAGAGCCGCGCGCGGGGTCTGCAGCAGCGCGGCGGCGGAGACCGCACCGAAGTGCTTCTCGCCTGAGGTGCCCCGCGCGGGGTGTTTCGGCGGGCCGCGCGTGCGGCGAGGCATCTCACCCCCATTCGTCGGGGCGGGGTGGAGGGCAGCCTGCCAACCCCCCCCCGCCCATGACACGCCCTCCCTCCCTCCTCCCCCAACTGTTCCTCCCCCTCCTCCTCGTCCTCCTCCGCCTCCTCCTTCTTCTCCTCCTCCTCCTCTTACCTTCCCCTTTTTTCCTCCTCCTCCCTTCCTCCTCCTCCTTCCCTCCTCCTCCTCCTCCTACTCCTTCTCTCTTGCTCCTCCCCCTCCTCTCCTCCTCCTCCCCTCCGTCCTTCTCCTCCTCCTCCTCCTCCTCCTCCTCTTCCCCCTTTTTTTCTCCTCCTTTCCTCCTCCTTCTCCTCCTTCTCCTCCTTCTCATCCTCCTCTCCTCCCTCCTCCTTCTTCCTTCTCTTCTTTTGCCCTCCCCCTCCTCTTTCTCTTCGCTTCTCCTATGGCGTGACCGTCCCGCCCTACCTCCTCCACTCCGTCCACCTCCGATGCCCCGCCTCCCTCCTAACTCCTCCCTCCTCCCTCCTCCTCCTCCTCCTCCTCCTCCTCCTCCTCATCCTCCTCCCTCCCTCCCTCCCCTCCCTCCCTCCCTCCTTCCTCCTCCTTGTCCTCCTTCCTCCTTCTCCTCCTCCTCCTGCGCCTCCTCCTCCTCCTTCTCCTCCTCCTCCTCCTCCCACTCGTGTTCCTCGTCTTCCTTCCTCCTGAATTCCTTCTCCTTGTAAAAGATTGTCCTTGTCGCACCCCAAAGGCGGTCGGAATGGCGGGCCAAGCGTTTCGCCTGAGCCTTCCTATCACCTATGGCCCTGGAGCTCAAGAGCGGCAGCAGTTTCACACATGGAGGGCGGGCTGTTTCCAAAGTGTGGCTCTTGCCACGGCGCCGCGCATTCGTACAAGAGCTTCACATGTTGATGGCGGGCCGTTTTCAACGTGTAACTCTCGCCTTGGCGCCGCGCGCGCTCGCTTCAAAATTCATTTGGAAAACCAGTTTCACAGAATGAGGGCGGGCCGGTTTTCAAAATGTGGCTCCTGTCGTATCGTCGCAACCATATGTCTCAAACCGGTGCAATAACTTATCAGATCGGGGGCGGCTCCTATTTTACAATGTGGCTCTAGCCGTAGTGTTGCGCACTCGTGTTAACACATGTGCAACAGTTCCACCGAGTCCCACGGTCAACGTACAGGAAATGATTGCTGGAACGTTACAGGACTGCCAGGGCGAAGCAGCCACGATGATTCGCGATGTCGAAGTCCCAGGATTGGTGTTCTGGCACAGTTCTGGATCGCCAAGACGCAACAGTCAGGCTGATTCGTGGCGCTGGAGTCCCGAGCATGTTTTGTTCGCACGCTTCAGGATCTTCAAACTCCAGCGGGGCTCTCTCCTCAGTGGAAATGAACCTTTGTAGACGCTTATGAAGAAACTTGGCAGGGAAGGTTTGGGGAAGTCAATAGGTACCGATACCGCTACTCTCCGAACCTCTCCCGGGGTGCGTTCTGACCAGGATTTCGAGGCGAACCCAGCGGTGGCGACGAGGGCCGCCCAGGAGGCCCAAAATGACGAACACCAGGGAAGGGTAAATGTATGGGTACCTCTTCCTCCTCCGAGGGCTATTCCAACTTAGTCAATGACTCCTGGTTTAAGACTGGCCCTCCTCCTCCCCTGCCCCCTCCTCGGCCGCGCGCCAGGGGGCGAATGGTGAGACGGGCCGGGCCTTCTCAAATGAACGGGCCCTGGGACGCACACATAAATCCGCCGACCCTGTGTCGGCGTGTGCGAAGGGGCTCGTCCGCCCCCCTCGTTCGTTCGCCGTCGTCTCCGTCGTCTCCTGTCCATGCGCCCACCCGTTCCCTGGGCCAATCGTCTCCTGTCCCTGCGTTCCCCCTTTCCCTGGGCCCGTCTCCCCTCCTCCCCTTCCCCCCTCTTCCCTGGGCCCGCCGCCGCTCCCCCCTCGCTTTTCCAGGGCCTCCCCCTCAAGAGCAACGTTGTCATTGAGTCGAAGGGGAGCCCCTTCCCTTTGATCCCTCCCCTGCCAGGGGGGCGGGGTCCCGGAGGGGGTCCCGGGGAGTCCCGGGGGGGGTCCCGGGGGTCCCGGGGGGGAACCAGGGGGGGGGGCCCGCTTCAGATGCGACTCCCCCCCTGGGGTTCCTGGGGCCCACACAAAACCTCAGACGGGCCAAGAGCCGAGGCATTCTACCACGCCCTCTCCTACCTCCCCCCTCCTCCCTCCATACTCATCCCTCCTCTTTCCTCCGTCCCCCTCCAGAACCGAACCGGCCTCCTGGACGCTCGGCCACGGGACACCCCAGGACCCAGAATTCCGAGGTCCCCAGGACCCTCCAGGACCCAGCCCCGAGGACCTCCTCCCAGGACCCAGCACCAGGAACCAGCCCCCCCAAAAGTCCAGGACTCCCAGGCCCCAGGACCCTATCCTCATCATCCCCTGTGTCTGTACTCTACACTTTCAGCCCCCTCCTTCCTCCCCTTCTCCTCCACCTCCTCCTCCTCCCCCTCCTCAACCTCCTTCTGCTCCGCCTCCCCTCCTCCCCCCCTCCTTCCCCTCAGTGTTCCTCCTCCTCCTCCTCCTCCTCCTCCTCCTCTTCCTCCTCCTCCCCCTCCTCCTCCTCCTCCTCTCCCCTCCTCTTCCCCCTCTTAGCCATCATCCTCACCTTCCTCCTCCTCCCTCCCCCCCCTCCTCCCTCCTCATCCTCCCCTCCGCCTCCTCCTCCTCCTCCTCCGACTTCTGCTGCCGCCGGGTTTACTCCCCCCCCCTCCGCGACATCATCATCGTCACCGTCACAGACATCATCACCGTCGTCGTCATCTTCGTCCACCTCCTCGTCATTGTTCTTCTTCCTCCTCCTCCTCCTCCTCATGCTCGCAACGCTGTACCCCCCCTGCCTCTCTCCCGTGTCAGCCCTCCCACTCCTGCACTATGCGGCCCTGCTCGCCTCGTCCTGCTCCTATTCATTTCCCCCCTCTCCTCCTCCTCCTCCTCCTCCTCCCCTCTCCTCCTCCTCCTCCTCCTCCTCCTCCTCCTCCTCTTCCCCTCCTCCTCCTCCTCAATCATCATCATCCTGTTCCGCCTCCTCCTCCTCCTCCTCCTCATCTTCGCTCCTCCTCCTCCTCTCCTCTCCTCCTCCTCACCACCACCACCACCACCACCACCACCACAACCACCACCACCACCACCAACCCCACCACCACCACCATCATCTCATCATCATCATCATCATCATCATCATCATCATCATCATCATCATCATAATCATCATCATCATCATCATCATCATCGGCAATCATCATCATCATCTCACCACCACCACCACCATCATCATCATCGCATATCTCATCATCAGCACATCATCCTCATCATCCTCATCATCATCATCAGCACATCATCCTCATCCTCACCACCATCATCATCATCATCATCATCATCATCATCATCATCATCATCATCATCATCATCATCATCATCATCATCATCATCATCATCATCCCTCCTCCTCCTCCTCCTCCTCCTCCTCCTCCTCCTCCTCCTCCTCCTCCTCCCCTCTCCTGCTCCCTGACGTCCTCCGCCTCCTGCTCCCTGACGTTCTTGTCCTGCTCGTCGTCTCCGTCTGCAGGGTCGGCGGCACCGGCCGCAAGGCCTTCGCATAGACACAAATAACAGGATGCCCCAGATTTTTCCATTATCATTGTCTTGGTTTTCGTCTTCCCCCCCCCACACACTTCCCATATTTTCCCAGATTTCCGTTGGGTCGATGATGAATTGTATCTGTGTGTTTTTCCCCTCCTGATCAAAGGCGGGCGTTCCTCAGACTCAGAAGTCCTCTGACCCTTCTGGGAAACCGCCTGCGTCTTCGGAGAAGGCTTAGCACACTTTTCAAAACGCCACGAGGCCTTCCGAGCCTTCAGAGAAGACACGCCCTCCTCTGCCATGCCCCTGTGTTCGCCGCCGGCCTCCCATCCTCCCGCAGTGCTGCAACAGCAACCCTTAAGTCGGGCTTGTCCCTCTACAGGGGGAATGTAAGATTCAAAAATAGCCAAAAATAATATGGGGACTATTTTTGTATATTTTTGACAAGTTGGAAGTTTGTTTTGAGAATTCTTTCTTTCTCGTCGAAAATCCCCCTGTAGGAGGGCAGGCCCGACCTAAAGCAACCCCAGACTCCCCAGGCGAACGCTGCGCGGCCCGAGGACACGCGCCACCCGCTGAGCCAACAATCCTGCCTCCTCCTGCTCCTCCTCCTCCTCCTCCTCCTCCTCCCTCCTCCTCCTCCTCCTCCTCCTCCTCCTCCTCCTCCTCCTCCTCCTCCTCCTCCTCCTCATTCCTCCTCCTCCTCATCATTCCTCCTCCTCCTCCTCATTCCTCCTCCTCCTCCTCCACCACTGCCGGTGGATCTCGCATTTGCTGGTCTCCCAGTTTGTCGCAACTGCCCGGCTCTTCCCACACGCCCAACCACGCCTCCTCAGGCGCACGGTGGATGACATCCGGCAGCGCCAGACCACATCTTGACGTGGATCTTGTGGCCCTTGAGCTGTCTCTCCCAAGGTGGCTATGGCTTCCCTGGCCTCCGCCTCTGTGGAAAAGCGATCGTGCCCGTATCCCGGTCTCCAACAGACGGCCCCGTCCTGTGTGACTGCAGAATTCCACGGTGCCCCCCTGTTGCATGTGGTCCCCAAGCTCGCGCCAGTCGACGGGGTATTCGAAGTCCCGCACGTAG
The DNA here is from genome assembly GCA_963575745.1 of Prorocentrum cordatum. NCBI lineage: Eukaryota > Dinophyceae > Prorocentrales > Prorocentraceae > Prorocentrum > Prorocentrum cordatum. Next base: position 1,716 of record CAUYUJ010011687.1, on the reverse strand, counting down.
ACGATGTTCTCCCCACCCACTGGTCGCCCCACTGCCCCCTGCCATTGGCGGCCTTTTGCCCCCCCCACCGCACCGAGCCTGTATCTCCTGCTGGTTCTTTTCGCGCGCGCTGGCCCACGGAGGTAGCTTACGAAGTCTGGTCTCCAATTTCTCCTCTGTCTGTAGCCACTGCCGGCTCTTGTCGGAGCTTGTCTGCCAACAGGAGCCTGACGAGGTCGCGGTCGCCCGCCATGGCCACCTTTTCGATGGTCAGCCGCAGGAGCTCAGGATCTTCATCGCTTTCGTCGTGGCTGCTATTGCGATCGCCCTCATCCTCGTTGTCAGCCTTCTCGTTGTCGCCTCTGTTTGTTATCACAACCGCCTCTTCTCGCATGTGCTGTTCCTCCTCTTCCCTCTTACTCCTCTTGACGTCTGGGTGTCCTAGTCGTCCGAATACGTTAGCATATCGAGCGACAGACAAGCCTGCAATGGCTGGTACCACTGCATGCTGCACCGCTGCCAGCTGCCAATTGCCGCTGCCTGCTGCCATTGCCCCTGCCAGCTCTATAGGCGCAATTGCCTGCTGAACACTGCCAGCTGCCACTGCACCACTGCGAACTCTGCTTCTTCTCCTGCTGCCACTGCCGGGTCTTCTCGCACCACTGCCTGCTGCCGCTGACGGCGTTCGATGGTCTGGCGCCTCGCGAGAAAGGCATCGCGCGCCCGCTCGGATATTTCGAGGAGACCCAGCTCATCGCCCACGCTGGGCAACGCATGCCACTGATGACGTATAGTATCATGCCCTTGCACCAAGTGCTCGCGCTGCCGGTATTTCTCGCATGCGATGGTTCCCTCCTGTGTCCGATGGAGTCTGGTAGCCAGGGTTTGCTTCACTAGCTGCAGCCTGTGCCGCCACTTCTAGAAGAAGAAGAATCTGAAAAAACGCCATAAACATAAACTTGTGGCGCTCGGCGCGGATTTCTTGGACCTGCGCTGGACCCCCCTCCCTGGCGCGCGGAGCGCGCCAGGGGCGGCGCTGGACGTGCCGCCGGGGGGGGCCCGGCGATGATCCAAGAAATCCGCGCGGAGAGCCAACAGCTTATCTTTACGGCGTTTTTTTTCTCTCTTGATCTTCCCCACGCATGCAGCAGCTGATGACATCTGGTTCGGGGAAATGAAAGACTCGAGTAAGCCAGAACTCGGGTTTGCCGACTTTTTTTTGACGAGCGCGCCCTGGACTTTGAAGATCCCGTTTCGTGGGATGTCTGCAGCGGGAGCCCGCGTCAAATTTCAGATTGGGTCTCGTCATTTTTATGATGGCCCCCGTCAGGCCATTCCGAGTCCCTCGTACTCAGAGGCCTCCTAGATGGGGTCGGAGTAGATGGGGTCGGAGGATCGCGCCGCATCGCCGATGCATCGACCATGCATCATCGACGTGGGCGATGCATCGGCGACGACCGCGTGACGAAAATCGGCCTCCGCATCGAGCCGCATCGCCGATGCATCGGCGATGCGGCGCGCTCCTCCGACGCCATCTGCTCCGACCCCATCTAGGACGCCTAGAGTTAGGTCGGGCATGTCCCCCCTACAGGCGGATTTTGGAAGAAAAATAAAGCGGTCTCCAAAAATGCTCAAACGTGATCAAACTTAGTCAAAAAAACTTCCCCAGGCTACTTTTTGACTATGCTTGAAGATTCCTCCTGTAGAGGGACAGGCCCGACGTGAGCCTAGACCTGC
>CAUYUJ010011686.1:0-21568 GCA_963575745.1 Prorocentrum cordatum | reverse complement strand
ACTCTACTACTACTACTACTACTACTACACTACTACTACTTCTACTACTACTACTACTACTACTACTACTACTACTACTACTACTACTACTACTACTACTGCTACTACTGCTACTGCTGCTACTACTGCTGCTACTACTACGACTACGACTGCGACTACGACTACGTCTGCGCGGCCCCGACGGCGGCCGCGATCCCCGCCGCCGCCGCTGCCGCCAACACCACCACCGCCAACGCCGCCGCCCATGCGGCGCCCCTACCAACCACGCGGCGACAAAAACCGTCGCCCCCACCCATGCTGCCACCACCGCAGCCGCCACACGCGCCACAAACACCACCACCACCACCGCCACCAGGCTGTGGCGAGTACAATGGTGCACCCCCCGTGTGCAATGGTGCGCCCTCCCCAACCAACCCCGAGAAATGAATATTGTTCCTCAATTTCGGACGTGGCTGTCCGCGGGTTCTCCAGGGCTCAGCGCGCAGCCCCCAACCTCGGCAGGGCTTCGGTGAAATTGTGGAGGATCCCCAGAACGGGGCCAGAAAACCCCCCTGAGATACCCAGAATGTAGTGATATTGCAGCTGCAACGGAAATCACTGTAGAAAGAATCCTGTGCAAGTAAAGCGGTTTAATCCTATTTGGGGATTTGCACACGCCGAGAACGAGGAATTTAGGCACATGAGCGCCGTGCGTGGGCGCCCTGCGCAGAGCCAAGAAATCCCAATTTGCGATCCTCTGTTGTGCCTCCAAAGCCTTGAGGCCCGCACAAGCACGGCCGCCGCGGCTGCCGCTGCCACTGCCACTACTGCGAATGCCGCCGCCACCAGCGCCGCCACCGCCGCCACCCCTGCCGCTGCCTCTGGCATTGCCAGCCACGCCCGCCGGCGCCGCCGCTGCTGCCACTGCTGCACCAGCAGCCAGCCCCCCCACTGCTACCCCGCCTGCGCGACCGCGCCCGCCTCCGCCTCTGCCACCACAAGTGCCTGCCCCGCGACGCGCCACAGCCACTACCACCGCCGCGGCCAGCGCCCTTCGCCCCAAATACCATTTCCACCCTACCACCATCGCCGCCGCCGCCGCTGCTTCGCCGCTGTCGCGGCCGCGCCCCCCACTATCCGCCCCATACGCCGCCGCCACCAACACGGCAGCCGCCCCCAGTGCCACTGGCTGCCCTGCCGCCACGGGCCCTGCCGCTGCCGCTGCCACTAGTTCGAGGCACCCAGCGCCCCAGCGCTCGCAGCGCCAACGCCGCAGCCCCCAGGACCTCTTCAACCCCAACCAGCGGCCGCAGCGCCGGCGCCACAACCCCCCAGAGACATCCGACCCTGTGGCCTATGGTCAAGGCCTGAGGTCAGTCCTCGCGGGGCGCGCAGGGAAACGGGGGGTCTCTCTCTCTCTCTCTCTCTCTCTCTCTCTCTCTCTCTCTCTCTCTCTCTCTCTCTCTCTCTCTCTCTCTTGTTCTTCTCTTGAAGAAAGCCACAAAAAGTGTAGGTCATCCCGGCCTTGCAAGACCACGCCCGCCTTTCTTATCCAACCCAGCTTATTTTATCCAATCAATCTTGTCCAATCCAACCCATCTTATTTTATCAAAACCATATTGTCCCATCTTATCCCACCCGATCCAATCCATCCAACCCAATCCATCAATTCATTTTTTCTGCGCAATTACGCGCCTGCGGCGGGCCAGTCCAATCCATCTTATCTGATCCAATCCGCTTCTTCCAATCCAATCTAGTTTATCTATCCAATCCATCTTATCCCATCCAATCCAACACACCCAACCCAATCCATCAATTCATTTTTGTCGGCGCCTGGGCGCGATCGCGGCAGACTGCGAGAGACAGAGAGACAGAGAGAGATGAGATAAAGGTGACAGGTTGGAGGTCAGTCAGGGTGGACATTTAATCTCTATTCCCTCCCAACCTCCTCATCGCCCGCAAAGCGGTCGTATAGGTGTATATATGTAGCTGTCGCTGTAGCTGTAGTTGTAGCTGTATATGTATGTATGTATGTATGCATGTATGTATGTATGTATGTATGTATGTATGTATGTGTGTATATATATATATATATACAGATAGAGTTTGCTGGATGGTTTTCGGAATGCCAGGTCTCTCATCCGGCCTCGTCTCGACTATCTCTGTTAACTTTTGGCTCAAGATCGCCTGGCGGCGATCGGTTCGGGCGCCACGACGAGCCAATCCGAGGTTGCCGCCTCCGCGCGATCAGCCCTCCTCGCGAGCTCGGCGCTGCTGCTCTGGAGCCAGGCGGGGTGGCATTTGGCGACCCGGGCTGCGGGGCGCTACGGGCCCGAGGCGGCTCGGGCGCTGTCTGTCGGCGCCGCGCTGGGCGAGGCCGCCCAGGCCGCCGCGGGCTGGGGCTGGCGGGCCCTGCACGCGGCCGCGACCCTCGTGAACTCCTTGCTTGCTCTCGCTTGGGAGCAGCGCGGGTGGCTGGCGCGGGGAGCCCGTGCCAGCTGGTCAAGGTGCCGCGCGGCGCTGGAGGCCACCTGGGCCTTGGGCGCGCGGGCGGCCAGAGGGCTCCGTGGCTGGAGGTCGGCCCGTCGGGCCGAGTGCGCACGCGCTCGCGAGCTCGCAGCCGCTTCAACCGCTCTCGAGTACGCTTTGGTGGAGATGGTGCTGGCCGGTGGCGTGGCCGTGGGAGCAGCCGACCCTTGCTGGGTGCTGCTCTCCCACAGCGGCGAGTGGGACGAGGTTTTGGTCTTCGGGCAGGTGCGCGGCGCGGACTACAGCCTGGCCCTGACGACGGACGCGACAGGCCTCACGTTTGTCTGGGTGTTGGCGCGGTTGCTGCCAGGGCACTTCCGCGCCGTGGTCGTGCCTGGCGGGGGGGCCCTCCGCACGCCGCCTTTCGGCATCGCGGGGGCCCTTGCCAAATGGGTCTGCGAGCCGCCGCACGCCGCGGTCTAGTGGGACCCGAGCGTGGCCGAGCTCGCTGCGCTGCGCCTGGAGACCCAGGGCGTGGACGCAGCCCTGCCGACTATCGCGCTGGCGCCGGGGGTGATCTTCGACGCGGGCTCGCAGGCGGCGGCGATCCCCGCCTTCATGCCGGTGGGGGGCCCCCTGCCGGCGGTGGGGGGCGGCGGGCGCGGGGGCGGCAGCAGCGGCCCTGCCCGCAGGCGCGGTTGCGCAACACGCCGCGGGCGCGGCGGGACCCGCGGTTGCCGCGGGTCTGGGCTTCGCCGCAGTGGGAGTCCCCGACGGAGCGGCGGCGGCGGCTCCAGCAGCGGGAGGCCTGGACCTGGCCACGCTGCTCCACGAGGTGCGCGCGATCCAGGGCCGGCTGCAGGACGGAGGCAGCAAGGGCAGTAAGAACGCCGCCGCTGCTTGGACCTCTTCGCGGCCACCCTCGCGCTCCTGGGCCAGCAGCTGGTCTACCGTAAAGATGTGGAGCGCCTGGTTGGCAAGCGCGGCTTCTGTCAGAGTTATCGGCCTTGCCCGCGGTCAACTTTTTCCCAGATCTATGCGTGGCTGGAGCGCCTGCCGCTGCAGGGGCGCAAGCCAGTGGCGTGGTGCCCGTCGGCGTGGCACGAGGTGCTGGCGTCGGCCATCCTGCTGCCGTTCGCAGAGCAGGACTTGGACGCGGGCTGGTGCCCTCACGCGGAGTGCACGGACGCCGCGCCAGGGGGGCATGGCCGGGCCCGGGCGACGCTGCCGCTGGACCCGGCGCAGCACATCGCCAGTGGGCTGACCAACGCGCGCCCTGCACCACGCTCGGCGACGGCTTCGGCGTCGACGTGGGCGTCGAGGGCCGCTGCAGCCTGGCCCGCGTCACGCTGCCGCCGGTGGGGCACTGGTTCAAGGTGGGCAGGCCGGGCGGCTACGAGCACATCACGCTCAAGGAGGCGCGCGCCAAGCTGCGGGGCATGGAGGCCCGACTGCATCGGCCCTCTGAGTTGGGGCAGCGACTGGCGATAACGCCCCCCTGCGAGGGCGCCTTCATTAAGGGGCGCAGTGCCAGCCGCAGGCTCAACCGGCGCTGCCGCCGCGGGGCAGCCATCGAGCTGGCAGGGGGGTTCTCGCACTTCCACTTCTGGATCTCGACGGGCAAGAACCCTGCCGACGAGCCCAGCGGCTGGCATGGGTCGCGCCAAGCGCGCGGCGGCGGGCGCAAGCCGCCTCAGCCGCTGCCCTGCCAGGAGGCGATCCCGCCGGCGCCGGCAGGCTGGGCATCCCGCGAGAAGCTCTTCCTGCACTTCTGCTCCGGGCTGAGGCGCGAGGGCGACTTGTGCGAGATGGTCGAGCAGGAGGCGCGGGAGGCTGGCCTGGCGGTGAAGGGGCGCTGGCCTACGACCCCGCGGTGGACCCCGCCCACGACCTGACGTCGCCCGCGCAGGTGCGCGAGCTGAGGGGCCCGCGCAGCAGCGGCGACGTGATGGGCTCCTTCGCAGGGCCGCCTTGCTCGACCATCAGCCGCGCCAGGCATCGCGCCCTGCGCCGCGGCCCGCGCACGTTGCGCTCTCGAGACGAGCCGGTCTTGCCCCTGCCTGGACATTCAGAGACCGAGCGCCAGGCGCGCGCGCTGGGAATGCACCTCTTCCTCCTCTGCCTCGAGTTGTTCACCAGAGTTCATCTCAGAGGAGGCTGGGCAGGGCAGGGGCGCCCTCAAAATCCAGGCCGTCACCCCCTCCCGTCTTTCTGGAATGCTCAGGAGGTGGCGGAGTGGATCTCAGAGCCCGGTTGCACGTCGTCACGTTCGATCAGTGTCGGCATGGATCGATGTCCCAGAAACCCACGTCCGTCGTCGCGAATGACGCCAGGGCCGTTGATGTCTTGGGGCTTCGCTGCAATCATCGACACCGTCATAAGGGCCTGGCCCCTGGGGGAGGTTTCGTCACTACTCAGCTGGCTCGTTATCCTCCGCAGCTGTTCCGGGCTCTCGCCTGGCGGTCGGCGCGCTCGTCATCCATAACAAGACCATAGCCATGGCCGACGACCATGGCACGCGCCGTGGGCGCATCATTACCTTCTTGATGAGCGCGCTGAAGCCGGTGACGACCGACAAGCACGCCGCCGCACTGTGCGCTTTCAGCTCTAACCTGGAGGCGCTGGGCTACGGCATCCACGAGCTCTCTGAGGAGGAGCTCGACTGGTTCCTGGCTGAACGCGCGGTGGACCTGTTCGAGGAGACTGGCGGGGTGGGAGGGCTCGGGACGGCCTCAACTCTGCTGGCTGCTTTCGCGAAGGCGAACCCTCGGCACCACTACCGCGCGGCCTGGAAAAGCTGGATGTCTGGCGCACCCGGAGGCCGCCTCTGCAGGCGCCCGCGCTGCCGGCGGCGCTGGCGCTGGGCGTCGTGAACTGGCTCGTCTCGGCCGGGGAGTGTGGCTGCGCGGCCGCCGTGCTGCTGCACTCCACGGGCCTCCTGCGGGCGTCGGAGGCGCTCTCGCTGGACGCCCCGACCTGGATCAGGACCACCTCCGGCCACGTGGCGCTGCTCGGCCGCATCAAGAGGGGGGCAAAGCAGAAGCTCTTGTTCGAGGAGCTGCCCACCGTCAACTGGCTGGACCACTACATGTTGCGTTTTCCCGCCAAGGCGGGGCGGAAGTTGTGTCCGGTCTCGTGCCCCCGGCTCCAGCGGTGGTTCCAGAAGGCCGCGGGCGCGCTGTGCTCTGGCGCCGCGCGCTGGACGCCCCGCGGGCTGCGCCGAGGCGGGGCCGCCGAGCTGCCGGCGCGGGGAATCCCGCCGGCAGACATCATGCTCTTCGGGCGGTGGCTCTCGGAGAGATCGGCGCGCGAATATTTGCGTCGTAGGGAGGTGAGCCTTGCTCGTTGGACTTGGAGGAGGGGGCCGGGGAAAATACAGATTTGTAGATGGAGATTTCCCCAGAATATCTTTGGCACGTGCATCTCAGGATTCATCCGTCGCCGAGGAGCGGACGACGGATTAGAAGAACATCGATAAGACCGACGTCGCCGCAGACCGCGACTTCGCATTGTTCCACAAGAACGTTCGGGGGGTGACAAATAACGACAGAGTATGCGAGCTTTTGAAAGAGTGTGGAAGCACGAGGTGGGATTTCATTACCATCAATGAAACCCTGAGGACGACTCCAGAGGAACCCTGGGCTACCGAAGGTGGGCACATCTTTATGGCAGCAGGGAATACCAAGCCAACCAGAGGAGTTGCAATTATAGCGCACAAGAGGTGGAGCATATATATATAGATTTATGTATATATATATATATATCTAAGTTTGAGGTCGCATCGGAACGAGTTGCATATGTTGATGTTCGTCGCCCAGGGTTCCGGCTAAGATTGGTTACGGCGTAGTTTCCCCACAGTGGTTATGCGGATCACCATGCGCAGTGAATCTATGACACCTTGACAGAGATCCACAACGAGGCGGAGCAGCAGAATATGCACTTTGTCATTGGAGCGGGTTGCAACGCTCAAGTGGGTCAGACAATAGACGACAATTCCAATAGCACGGGCCAATTTGGGTATGGCTTGGCGAACGCACGGGGGCAATGGCTTCGACAATGGACGGCGGCCCGCAAACTCAAAGTCACGAGTTCTTTTTTCGCAAAAAATACCAATACCGTTGCACATACCATGGGCCTGGCAGCGTGAGGAAGCACATAAATTATTGTTTTGGGAATCGACGATTTGGGAAAACAGTCAAAGACGTGGAAACGACGGATATTGCAGATCTCGGTTCCGACCACACCACGGTACAGTTGCGGAGCGCTGCCTTGCGGAAGGTGACGAGCAAGACGAATACCAACAAGAAGAAAAACAACACTATCACGAAGCCGGTACGATGGCCGCCACAGAATTTGGAGGCATATTAATCCAGCATCGAAGAACAAGCTTGTGAACTCTTACGTGGTACGAAGAGGGGCAAACATCCCAGTTGTGATCAACTTGAAAAATATTGGAATCTATGACCATAGCCGGCTGCAGCGCCCCACGATTAAGCACAATTCAATACGACGACGGTGGGTTGAAGATTTCATTGCAGAAGAGACGCGAGACCAACGCAGACGACCCTGCAGCAAAACGAGCTCTCAACAAAAAGATCCGAAACAAGATCCGGAACATGAGAGAAGCGCTGATCGGAGATTGGCAACATCTTATCTGAGTTCCGCAACTTGAAGAAGATCGCCAGCATCAAATCGCAAAAATCACAGGACTTCTTTCCAGGCGTGGTGTGTGAGAATGGGGAGATTGTGCGGGGCAGCGCAAGAGATCGCCAACGTGTTTGCCGATTTTCACAGCAAACTGTATTCTGATTTGAATTGCGACGCCGGGAACAACAATCCCGAGAAGGACAACACTTCTACAGCAGCCACAAGCATTTCACCGTTCTCTATGCAAGAGCTACAGACGGCATTGCAACAGATGAAGAATGACAAAGCAGCGGACAGCAAAGGCATCGTGGTTGAGATGGCATCTTCCGGAGGCTTAGCGATCAAGGAGATTATTCTCATGCTGCACAACGATATCCTTAACTTGAAAGCCCCAATACCGACAGAGTGGAAGCGCGCCGCGGTCAAAGTCATATACAAAAGTGGGAGCGCAAAATTACCGCAGAATTACAGGCCAATCAGCATTATACCTGTATTATACCAATTGTTTTCTCGATTATTATACGGCAGCATGGGATTTGGTTTCGCTCTCAGGTTTCGGTTTCGTTTTGAGGTTTCGGTGTTGTTGATTGGTTTTGGTTTCGACGTTTCAAGTTTCGGTTTCACTGACACTGGTTTTGGTTTCGCGTGCCCGTTTTGAATTTGGCGGGAGCAGGCGGGAGTCAATGAGGACTTGGGAAAGACCAGGGGCGGGGAAGCGACGCGGCCCCCAGGGGCCCAGCAACGAAAACGGGCTCGAAAGGTTTTTATATATATATATGTATATATATATATATATATATATATATAAAAAAAAAAAAAAAAAAAAAAAAAAAAAAAAAAAAAAAAAAAAAAAAAAAAAAAAAAAAAAAAAAAAAAAAAAAAAAAAAAAAAAACGCGCTCCAATTCGACCCCACTTTTGCTTGGGCTCCAGCGGGGCCCGCGATGAACTGGCATAGAGCGAGGGGTTGAGGGAAGATACTAAACAATAACTCCTGCGGGCACGGAGGGCGCCATGGCGCGCAAAAAGGGATTCCCAAAGAAAGCTTCAGGAAGAGCTCCAGGTGCAATTCCACGGAATGTCAAAGGAGGGGCCCAACCGAAGCCCCAATGAAATTTCCACGAGAGGTTCCCAGGAGCTCTTCGGATTCAGGAAGGAAGGGTCCAAAAGAAACTCCGGGAGGATGGGAGGCCCAGGAGGCCTCGGAAAATATACTCACGCGTTACTTTTTGGAGGGCGGGGGCTATCGAAAGTTAGGAGGCCCCCCCGGAGGTCCCGGAGCCCTTCGGGCCCCATCTTGCGTAACGAAAGGAACCCCCGGCAAAATTAAGGCCCGGCAACCTCAATGATCTCCAGGGTTCCCAACAGGCAAGTAAGAGAGATTGAAACGATTGTTGGGTATTGGAACGATTGCATTGGTAATTGAAACGGGTGGGGTTGGTTATTGAAGCGTTTTGTTTTGGTTACTGAAACGAGTGGGTTGGTTATTGAAGTGCGTCTTGATTACTGAAGCGGGCGGGGCTGGTTACTGAAACACTGTTCTGGTTATTGAAATGTTCTGCATTACTGAAACGGTTGCTGTTCCACCGAAACCTCAAAACGAAACCGAAACCTGAAAATGAAACCAAATCCTTTGGTGCCGCGTACGCAGCAAAGAACCCTCAAAACCCGAAAGCCGGAGTAAAGCAAATTGAACGGCATTTGCGAAAACCAATCAGGGCGACCTAAGCAAAGCAATCAAAGAGTAAAAGTGCAGAGCAGGAAGAAGAGCAAAATGGTGAGGACGAAAGGACCAGGAGGACGAGGGAAGACAGGACAAGGAAGGAGGTGGCGCACGAAGACGAAGACGGGGAAGACGAGGAGGAAAAGGAAGGATCCGCGGACGGGCCTGATCAGATTCCGTAGCTATTTCGCTCAAGCAGTTTACACTTATTCATACGTCGGCGTGCTTACCGGTCCGTAAGCCTTCATGTTCCCGAGTTCACAATGTGCAACACATTTACATATTTCCCAGTCCTCTTCGTTTCTATCGTATTCGCGCCATGGGAGACTTTCTCGGATGATAAGATGCACCGGCTTCTTGACCACAACCGGTTTGTGTCAGAGGAAGAGTACATGCAAAAGTACAAGAACATATTTGAGCAATATCGTAAAGAATGACCTATGCGTGAAGGCGACGGCGCCGGGCTCGACATCAATGCCCAAGGCTACACGCATTTCATATTGGGCCAGAAATACGTGGAGCAGCGGGCCAAATTTAGAGAGCACCGCGCCGAAGCGGAATATGGCCGGACGCGAGGGCTTCGGGCGCTGACGGGGTTATCTGTTACGGAACAGATGAATTACAAAGAACGGCATGGTTACTTCCTTTGTCCGACTCGACGCATGACAATCGCGCAGAAACCAATGAAAAAAAGAATTTGACGCAGACCCGCCAGAGGTAAACCCCGATGCAAGCACTGTCTCTTTACGCATCCGTTCTGCTGTGGATAAACGCACGGCACTGCGCCTTTGGCAAAAATCGACGCAAAGCCGGTTGACGCCCGAAAAAGAAGCCGATCTTGAATTGGCAATTGAAGGAGACCACGGCGCCGCTGGCCTTGGCTTGTTGCAGTCCCCCAGCAGCGCCGGGGGCGCGGGTGCAAGGCCCCCCCGGCCCGAACCTCCGCCGTCAATGGGATGCAAAGAAGAGGGAGATCCAGAACCGCCGCCTGCTGAGACGACACCACGACGGCGTGCTATTGGGGGCGCCGCGAACCTCGAGCAAGGCAACACATTCGAGAAAGCAGTTCGTGCCGCATTCGAAGATAAGAGTGTGCATTTTGAAAAGTTCCAATTCTCTATGCGCGGTGATGGACCTACTGAGCATGTCATCGTGTATTGTAAGCAACGTGAACATGCTGATGGGGGGCCATGTGGATTTGCGCGGCGATTCGCCATGGTGGACAAGACCACACAAACCTACGACAAAGGCGAAGACGTTGCACATGCACCACTTCCCCCTGCATCCCAAAGACGAATCGACAAAAGGCTAGATGCGGCAAAAATGGCACAGAATCCGCTTCCCGCGGCTGCCCAGAGGCGGCAGATGATCGGTGGTGCGGGGCGGCGCCTCGAAGACATCCCGACGCCCGACGCGGTGCACCACTTCGCGCGTGGCGGCGCCGATGGAAAGGAACGCCGGGCAACCCCTGGGCTTGCTAGCCCAAGCGAATGGGACACATTCGCTGAACGTTTGTCGCCGACCTCTGGTGATGCAGCCACCCGTTTAGTTCTTGATCCTGACCATTCCTCCGTACGTGATCGCATCCTCGTTCTTCGTTCTTCTTTCTTGGTTGACAAGTTCCCCGAGTTCGTCAACGCGCAGGGCTCATCGTATCAAGTGCGTTTATGTTGCGACGGGGCCCGCGACCGCGGGGCGCAGAAGTTGAAGTTGGCGTCCGTTGGGCGGCCCGGCATACACTTCACCCGCGGGGCATGGCACGAGACTTTCGCCCCCAGGACGGGCGTGCCAAACGCGAGCACCCCTCCCAGCGCCCCTCTCCGACCCTCCCCAATCCGGCCCCCCGCCCCTCCCCCCGGCCCTCCTCTCCGACCCCCCTCGCAGTCCTCCCCCGCCGCCCTTCCCTCGCAGCCCCCCTCTCCGACCCTCTGTCCCAGTGCTCCTTTCCGACCTTCTTTTCCCAAGCCTTCCTTGATTCCCCCTCCCAGCCCCTCCCTCCGCAAGGTCCTCACCGTCGTCGCCGTCGGGAGATCGAGGGACGGAGGCTCCGATTTTGTTTCTTTTTTGTTTCGGTAGCTGGGGGAATTCGCCTTGCCGCGGTTGGATCCCCTTTGCAATTCTGGTCAGAACAAACGCCGAAACCGAAACCTGAAAACGAAACCGAAACCTGAAAACGAAACCGGAACCTGAAAACGAAACGGCCCCCCATGTCGCATGTTTGCGATGTCACCCCAAGGAGAAAAACAAGGCCGTGGGCGCGCTCGTGGACTCCATCCGGGCACGCCTTGCCATGTCGATTGCAGCCGCAGGACGCGAACATAAAACCGATAAACCGATAAACCGATCAACCACTAAACCGACTCATCGCATGCGTGCCCGAATCTCAGCACAGCTTGGCTTTTATCAGTTTATCGGTTTATCGGTATATCGGATGTTTCAGTTTATCGGTTGATCGGTTTATTGGCCCGGCGTTGTCGTGGTTGTCCAATGGGTAATCCTTCGAAATTATCTCTCCTCTTCCTCCTAGTCCTCCCCTTCCTCTTCCTCCTAGTCCTCCTCCGCCTCCGCCTCCTCCTCCTCCTCCTCCCTCTTCCTCCTCCTCCCTCCTCCGTTCCGATCCTCCCTCCCTCCCTCCCTCTCCTCCCTCCTCCCTCACTGGCCCCGACGCCCATGGTTCTCCTAGTCCTCCCTCCCCCTCTTCCTCCTAGTCTCCTCCGCCTCCCCTTCCTCTTCCTCCTAGTCCTCCTCCGCCTCTGCCTCCTCCTCCTCCTCCTCCTCCCTCCTCCTCCTCCTCCTCCCTCCTCCGTTCCGATCCTCCCTCCCTCCCTCTCCTCCCTCCCTCCCTCACTGGCCCCGACGCCCATGGTTCTGCGCGCACAGGGCCGCGGCCCCCGTGAGCCCCTTCTCGGCGTTCCAGCTGACCACCATTCCTGGGGAGCTCGTCCTCCCTCCCTCTTCCCCTCCTGCCCACACTCTCACATCCGCCCCCCATTCCCCTCCCTTGTTCCCCTCCCCTCCCTCTTTCGGATTTGGGAATTTCGAATTTCCTGTCTCCTCCTCTCCCAGGCCCAGTGCCCAGGCCCATCCAGAAAGAAAAACTGGAAAGGGGGGAGGGCGGGAAGGAGAGATGGAGGGAGGGAGGGTTGGATTCGATTCGGGAAGGGGCATTTGAGAAAAGAGGGGATGGAGGGGTGGAGGGAATAGGGATGGGGGAGGGGGATTGGAGTTAGGAAGGAGGGATGGAGGGAGGAGTGGCGGGGGGAGGGCGGGGTTTGTGGGAAGCAAAATCTGGCGGGGCATTTCGGGCTAGGACGTTTTCGGTTTCTACAGCGCTTTGGCGGGGGTGCCTCCAGCTCCCCCTTCCTCTCCCTCTCTGGGCTTTGGGGGGGGGGTCGCATTTCCCTTCTCCTCCTCCCCCATCCTCCTTCTCCTTCCCCCCTCGGTCTTAGCCGTGTCAGGTTATCACTGTAGCGCGAGCTGCGGCGAAAACTGCTGGCGTCGCGTGTCCTATTGCGGATCCGGGCGCAACTCTCAGCCATGCGCGGCGGCCCGTATGATAAACCACCCGGGCCTTTAAACCAACGGGACGTCATCGTCTGCTCTTTGTGCGACCCGCGAGTCGGGAAGCCATGCTGGGCCACCCATGTGAGGGATTGTGTCAGCGTTTCCTCTGCGCTCGCGGTTGAGCCGCAGTGGTTGGGCCTTGATCCCAACCGTGCGCCAGTTCAGTTTGTTGCTCAAGGACAGCCTGTTGCCCTTCGCGCCGATATGAAGATAGCGGGGGATAAACTGAAACAGTCCTACCTCCGGATGGGGCAAGCCTTCGTGCCCGACCCCCACATCAGCGGGGCTTGCTACACTTGCGGTTGGAGCTCCTTCAGAGGTGCGTGGATGGGGCCCGAGGGTTGCAGCGTCGGCGCGCTGCCCCTCTGCGCCGCGTTCATCGACTCGCTGTTCGAGGCGAAGGCTTTGACGGACGCGGCGCAATTCATGACCGACATGGGCATGGATTCTAGCAAGCGCTTGCCACATTACCGTTATCTGGCCCAAGGCGGGAGTGCGTTCGTGCAGTGGGGTGAGAATTACTGCCGTTCCAAGCGGCCGGCGCCCGGTGAGCCGCGCGTGGTCCACGCGCCACCGGCCGTGACTTCTTCCAGACACCGGCGGGTACACTCCGCATGCACGACGCAGTGTGCGACCTGCTCTAGCCGCGGGTGTGCGTCGTGCGAACGTTGCTGCTTGCGCAAATTGCGATTCGCGTTCAAGTTCGCAGTGGCTGCGCTGTACCAGTCTGACAGAACGCCTGTGAGTTCCCAGGTGCGCTTTGTGCTCGGGCACAGGTCGTTCCGAATCCTCGGCGGCCTCATCATAGTTTTCTCGCCGTCGGAAGAGTTCGGCATCTGGGCGCCGCCGCGCGTGGGCGGCGACAAGTGGCCTTGGATAAGCTTTATTGTATTCGGCGACTAAGCGGCGACTCGGCTCCGACCCCTGCCGCTTGGCGGGGGCTGCGCGCAGCCGCGCCCGCAGGTTCGGGCGCGGTCCGGCGGCGGGGGCCGCCAGCGCGGCGACGGGGGCGTCCTGGGCGGCGAGAGCTGCCTTTGATCCTCGCTCAGCGGCGCGAGCGATCCGGCGGCGGGAGCCGCCCCCGCCCGTCGCTCGCGCGAGCGGCCGGTGCATTTTTAAGAGGCGGTTTGCGCGGCGAGAGCTGCGCCGTCTCGCTGGTGCGCGCGGGCGCTGTTGAGCGGCGAGAGCTGCAAGCGCGGCGACGGGGGGGTCTTGGGCGGCGAGAGCTGCCTTTGATTCTCGCTCAGCGGCGCGAGCTGCCCGCGCCGTGGAGCGCGTGGTGAGAGCTGCCCCCGACCGTCTGGCATTGGACTGGTGGCGATTGGCTCCGTCTGCTTTCTCCTCCTCCTCCTCCCCCCCCCTCCTCCTCCTCCTGTTCCCCCATGTTCATCCCCCGCCCCCTTCATCTTCCCCCCATCCTCTTCTTCCTTCCCCCCTCCCCCCCCCCCCCCTCCTCCTGAGGCCCAGGGGATTGGGCGAAGGACCCGAGGGCGCGCCCGCTCCGTGCCCAGAGGCGCGGAGGCCAAATCTGGCCGGGCATTTCGTCGCCCGCATGCGGTGCGAAAACCAGGGCGCGGCGGCGGGCATTCGGCGTGATAGCCAGGCTGCGTGGGCCCCCCACCCCGGGTCCACGTCTCATCTCTCCCCCCCCCTCCCTCTTTCGGATTAAGGAATTTCGAATGTCCTGTCCCCTCCTCTCCCAGGCCCAGCGCCCGGGCCCATCCAGAAAGAAAAACTGGAAAGGGGGGGGGCGGGAAGGAGAGATGGAGGGAGGGAGGGTTGGATTCGATTCGGGAAGGGGCATGTGAGAAAAGAGGGGGTGGATGGGGCGGAGGGAATAGGGATGGGGGAGGGGGATTGGAGTTGGGAAGGAGGGATGGAGGGGGGAGTGGCGGGGGGAGGGCGGGGTTTGTGGGAAGCAAAATCTGGCGGGGCATTTCGGGCTAGGACGTTTTCGGTTTCTACAGCGCTTTGGCGGGGGTGCCTCCAGCTCCCCCTTCCTCTCCTTCTCTGGGCTTTGGGGGGGGTTGCATTTCCCCTCTCCTCCTCCCCCGTCCTCCTTCTCCTTCCCCCCTCGGTCTTAGCCGTATCAGGTTATCGCTGTAGCGCGAGCTGCGGCGAGAGCTGCTGGCGTCGCGTGTCCCATTGCGGATCCTGGCGCAACTCTCAGCCATGCGCGGCGGCCCGCATGATAAACCACCCGGGCCTTTAAACCAACGGGACGTCATCGTCTGCTCTTTGTGCGACCGGCGAGTCGGGAAGCCATGCTGGGCCACCCGTGTGAGGGATTGCGTCGGCGTTTTCTCTGCGCTCGCGGTTGAGCCGCAGTGGTTGGGCCTTGATCCCAACCGTGCGCCAGTTCAGTTTGTTGCTCAAGGACTGCCTGTTGCCCTTCGCGCCGATATGAAGATAGCGGGGGATAAACTGAAACAGTGCTACATCCGGATGGGGCAAGCCTTCGTGCCCGACCCCCGCATCAGCGGGGCTTGCTACACTTGCGGTTGGTGCTCCTTCAAAGGTGCGTGGATGGGGCCCGAGGGTTGCAGCGTCGGCGCGCTGTTCCTCTGCGCCGCGTTCATCGACTCGCCGTTCGAGACGAAGGCTTTGACGGACGCGGCGCAATTCATGACCAACATGGGCATGGATTCTAGCAAGCGCTTGCCACATTCCCGTTATCTGGCCCAAGGTGGGAGTGCGTTCTTTGCGCTTTAGGGGTTTCGCATTTCCCCTCTCCTCCTCCCCTTTCCTCTTTCTCCATCCCCTCTCGCGGAGTCTTGTCGGGGCTCTGCTCCTCGTGGAGTCTTGTCGAGGCTCTACTCCGAGGCTCTACTCCTGGAGCCGATCGCCGTCCGTCCTTTCGTGCAATGTGATCCAGACCGACGCAAAATGGCGCGCCAGATTTTGCTCCCCACCGAAATTTGCCCCGCCAGATTCTGCCTCCCGCGCGGCTGCCGCCATCGCCATCGTTATCATCAGCATGACCTTCCTCTTCCTCATCTTGAGACATCCTCGCGACGCTGACCTCTGATATGCCCTGCCCCAATTTGTGCTGGCCATTTCCGCCCACGCAAAAACTCGCCTCGTTCACCTGGGGGGGATGTGCCCAGCCTTGAAATAGTCTGACCCCCGATCTGCCCCGGGATGCGATGTTCAGACAACTTTCGCCCGGGGCGCCCTCGCACTTCTGACATCGGAGGTGCCCTACCCCATGGCGGTCCGACCACTTTCGCCTGCGACATCCTCGCAACAGAAGCTTCCGAGACGCCTATAGCTGACCTCTGCAGGCCACTTTCGTCTGAAACAACGACCTCGCATATGCCCTGCCCCAAGTTGGTTCGGCCACTGTCGCCTGAGACCCTCGCAGGCCCTGCACTGCCCGCGCAAAGCATCGCGCGCGGCGGGAGATGCTCGGACCCCTGCGGGACTCCGTCCGCGCCAGAGACTCAGGCTGATCAAGCCGAGCCGCCCCAGAGCGGGGTGCGCCGTCCGCGCCAGAGCCAAGCGCAAAACTCACGCCGTCGCCGTCGCCGTCGTCGTCGCGGCGGGGACTGACAACCAGCCGGTAACCCGATAAACCGATATGCGGTACAAGAATCGCCTCCACAGGTTCCCCCCCGCCGGTCTCAGACCAGCCAGTCAACCGATGAACCGATAAACCGATAAACCGACGAAGAGAGGGGGGCGCGCCAGCAATCGCCTCTATGTCCGCATACGAAGATGATCGGTTTTTCGGTTGAGCGACCGATCCACCGATAAACCGATCAAATTATATCGGTTTTTCGGTTGATCGGTTTGCAAACCGTTCAACCGATTAGTTTTTATCGGTTGATCGGTTTATCGGTCGGATGGATTTCCGGAAGCCGTTGCCGCTGCACTCCCCATGTCGAATTTTGATTTGGCGGGGGAGACGATTGCCGTGTACATCGGCGGCGGGAAAGCACTTGTCAGTGTCTTCGAACGGACCTTCCCGGGGGCGACGCACGTGAGATGCTTGCAACACGTCAAGGAAAATATCATTGCTGCGGGCTGGTGTTGGGCGCTAGAAAACAAAGGCGCGATGATCAGGGAGTACGCTCACAGGTCAGCCTTCCTCCCGCCAGAACTCTTCGATGCTTTCTGGCGAAAAATCATGCGCAACTTACGGGCAGATGGAGAAGCAGATTTAGCCGAGTATTTCGAAGCCAATTTTCTGCGGACGGACGCAGTGTTATGGGCGGCGCAATGGCAATGTTCGCCCTCGCGAACCCAGCCGCCGTTTTCAGCTTATTCCAACAATTGCATCGAATCATTTTGGGGCGCCGTGGACACGGAAACGAAAGATGCCCCCAAACGCGGCGACGTGCTCGAAGAAATTCGGTATCTAGAAGAATGCGTCGCCACATGGGCATCCACTGGGAAATTCAATGACATCTGCCCCGGAGCGCGGAATGGCGAAAACCCTTCGTGGCCGAGCCGGGTATTGCTACGGGGGAGGGGGCAAGTGAGCCGTCGAGGCCCTGCGGGCGATGGGAGGCACTTCCACGGACGGCGGTTTGTAACGGATGGCATGATCAGGATACAACAGAGGGGGCGCATTTCTACGAAGATGAAGACGCTTCGGGGCACCGTTTAGGCATGGCCAAAATACGATGGAGCCGACTACAACGAGACGAAATTTCGGCAATCTTGAATGCGTTTTCTCCGCGAGTTTCTCCCTTGAGCAGAGACGAGGCGCGGCGCTACCTTGGAATCGGACAGGCGACGGAGCAACCGATTATGATGAAGCCGAGATTTTGCATTTGACTCGCTATTTCACTCTCTTAATGCGCGCGCCTACGGGCCACATTGCCGAGACGCACCAAGACTTCATCATTGTTGGCCAAACAGAACACACATTATGGTTGCAACACCCCTCGAATACGCTAACCATTTGCCTGACCAGCCCCACCGCCCTGGCCGCATCACCGGCCGCGCGCGAGGCCACGCGCGGACCCGGCATCGCCCGCGAAGCCGCGGCCGCAGTCGCGGCGGCAGAGGCCGTGCCGGGAGGGGGAGAGGCCGTGGTCGGGGTCGCGGTCGCGCCAGCCGCGGTCGCGCCGGAGGTCGGGGCGGGGAAAATATTGTCGAGGCACCGCCCGCCGTGGCGCAGGACTTGATGCTCCGTGATATCGTGGACGACGCCGATGAGGAGGATCGCCGCATGGTGCTGGAGCTTTTCGGTTCTCTGTCCGACGGTGGAGGTGGAGATGGAGCGGGGGAGGAAGATAATCGCCGAATGGAGCTGGACGACGACGACGCCGAAGACCTCGAGTTCTTGGACGGGCTCCAGGCTCTTCCAGCACGCCCAGGACAGCGAGCACGAGCACATGGACCTGGACGTCGAAGACACCGGCGATTCTGATGGCCAGGATGACCAGTACCTCTCATGCATTTGCATTTGCGTGCCCCCATCACTCGCTCGTAGGGGCTCCTCTTCGTCCTGCTCCTCCTCCTCGCACCCCCCCTCCTTGTCGTCGCCCCCGTTTCCCTATTCTTCCGCCACCCCCGCGACTAAAATCCGGTCAAAATCGTTTTCCCGACCTCCGGGGGTCCATCCGGTGTAGTCTGTAACTTTGGGTCTTTTCCCGAGGGCACTGGAGCCAGAAAACGCCCTCCGGGGCCAGAAAACGCTCCCCGCTTCCTCCCTTCCTTACGTACGCTCTGGGCGGGAGCTCCACGGCCGGCCCGGCCGCCTTTTCTGGGGCATAGCGTGGCGCGCCGCGGCGGAACCCCTAGTTTTGGAGGGTCTTCGCCCTCCTCTCCTTCTCCTTCCCCCTCACGCTACTGTTGCTGCTGCTGCTGCCCCCCTCCTCCTCCTGCCCTTAATCCTGCTCCTGCCCATGTTCCTGTTATGCTGCTGCCGCTGCTGCTGCTGCTGCTGCTGCTGCTGCTGCTGCTGCTGCTGCTGCTGCTGCTGCTCCTCGTCTTCCTCATCTTCCTTCCCCCTCCTCCGCCTCCCCGTTTTCTTCCTCCGCCTCCTCCTCCGCTTGTCCCTCCACATCTTTCTGAGCTGAGTGAGCCATCTGCATGCCTTCGTCTATCCACACTTCTGTCTCTGCGTTGCCTCTACTCCTCTCCCCCATTTTTATGCAGGGCATCTTCCGTTCCATTGTGCCCTTTCGATTTGGTCTGCTAAAGGGTCTGATCCGCCCCCTTCGCTGCGCAGCGCGGCTCGAGGCAGAGGCTTCTTGCTTTTCACGCCAGACCGTCGGCGCCTTGTTGCGGCAGACCGTTTCAGAAAAAATGCGCAGCAGTTTCAGAAAGGCCGGTTTCAGGAAAAAGGCGTGCCGTTTAAGAAAAAGGCTGAGCAGTTTCAGAAAAAGGGCACGTTGTGACTTTTGCACCCGGACCCCCGCCGTTTTTTTCTGAAACGGTCGTTGCTGCATGGCCGTCCTTTGCTTCAGGAGGAGCGCGGAGGAGGCTGGAGGACGCGGATTCATGAGAGGCGCGGAAAGAGTTCGCCTCCTCCAGCTCCGACTCCGGCTCCGGATTTTCGTCCGGCTCCGATTCCGATTCGGTCTTCTTCCGCTTCCGACTCCGATTCCGACTCCCGTTCCGGCGTCCTTCGGCTCCGACTCCGGCTCCGGATTTTCGTCCGGCTCCGGAGAATTACATCAAATTTTTGCAATGACTGGATCACGCTACTGCGTCAAAGAAAATAGCGGTGGTTCGCAAAAATTGCATGCAAGGCGCCGGGGGAGTGGATGCGCCAGGCTATATCTTGGGATCCGTGTCAGCACGTTGAATTATACGCGAAAAGACGCCTTCACCGACCAAAGCGTCGCTGGATTGACTACATTTTTCATGTCATTTCAAAGCACAAAGAAATGTTGACCCCAGGAGAACAGAAAGCTTTCGCAGATGAACGCGAAGCGCGAAATATTATTCATCTACTCCCGAGGTGTGCCTTGCGAGATGTATGCCACGATCTAAACCAAGATTTCTGTCAAGCGATATAATATGTAATGGGTGCTTCGGCTCCAACCCGCGGCACCTACAGGGCGCGCAATGCGGGTCGCAACGCAGTCGCAGTGTGGACATTTGAGAAGGGGACACAAAACCAGATTGAAAGAGCGCGGTGATCTGTAATCTCGCTGAAAATCTTTACAATCAGCAACTCGCGACTATCACCTAAAATAAGATTTAATAATCAGCTCCCCGCGTCGGAAACTGGACGAATTATTTCAAAAAAGTTCGCAACAAAAACGCTTTAAATGCGAGCCGTGTGGTGTCGCCGAAGGGCTAAGACGAAGCCGATGTGTGTGATGAACGTTGAAATTTCTTACAATAATTGTATACTGCGTGGATACGAAGAGCTTCCCATTCTTCGAATAGACTGTCAGTCTGTAAAAGCAACGAATCAACAATGGGTTAGAATTGCAACGCGCTGGATTGACTTTATCTTTCATTTCGTTTCAAAGCACACCCCAAGAGAACAGAAAGCTTTCGCAAATGAACGCGAAGCGCGTGGTGTCGCCAAAGGGCTAAAACGAAGCCGATGTGTGTAATGAACGTTGAAATTTCTTACAATAATTGTATTCACTGCGTGGATACGAAGAGCTTCCCTTTCTTCGAATAGACTGTCAGTCTGTAAAAGCAACGAATCAACAACGGGTTAGAATTGCAACGCGGTGAAATCCAAGCAAACTCAGCGGAAGGCGATTCGAGTAGCAACGAAGACGAATACGCAAGTGAATCAATCATAAAAATGATCGCTATGCCAGCCTGTTGTCTTCTTTCTGTGCAAGACCAATATATCCGTTCAATTGAGAGTGCTTCACAGCGTCGTTTAATCACGACTCAGACAAATATGCATTGTGTGGGAGGGGCAAATCGAGAGACGAGCGGATCATTCTCCGTTATGTGTATGTGTGTGTGTATGTGTGTGTAAAAAAAAAAACCGGGTATTAACATACAAATATTTTTTCGTTTTTTTCCAACGCCCCGGCATCGGATTGGAAGATGCGGCAAGCGTTGCGCCCCGAATTTGAGGAGGAGGAGGAGGGCACGGCCGCTAGGCTTGCCGACGGGCCCGGGCTCACATGACGTCCAGCTCGTCCAGAGGGCACGTTGGTTGTGGGTTATGTGTTTTTTTCTTTTTCTTTTTTTTTCTTCACCTCCCACCTCCCACCTCCCATGCACTTCCACCCCTAGATATTGTAAAGTGCCCGATCTTGTCGATCGCACGTCGGCATAGATTGTGTCATTGTCGCGCTCCGCTCTGCCCAACAATTGCCTTCCTGGTTTGTTGGCGCCAGGTCTTGGAGCAGAAGTTGTCGCAGCCACCGCCTGGAGGGGAAGAATACGAATTCGAAGGCTTAAACAATTCATGCAAAGCTTGCCGGGAGAATTCGAGACGGGGAGGCGGAGGATGCGGAAACGAAGGCCCCAAACTAAGGTGGCGAGAAATTCCCGGGGTAAGGCGGCGAGAAAAAATCCGGGCTAAGGCGGGGAGAAACGTGAGAGGTAAGGCAGTGAACAAAAATCCGGGGTAAGGCGATTGGAAATACCCGGGGTGAAGCGGAGGAAATATTCTTGGGTAGGGCGGTGAGAAACATCCGCCGGGGATGTGTTCCAAGTGAAGCGCGAATGCTGCTCAATGAGATGTCTTTGGAACGAAGAATTTGATCGAAGGCTTCGCCGTCGGAGTCGACGTTGGGGGGGCCGCGCGCTGCTCGCAGAGTAAGGGGCAGCAGAAGCAGCAAGAGGACAAGGAGAAGAGGAGAAGTGGGAACAAAATTGCGCGCGACCCCGTGCAACCTAAATTGTCGAATTGGCGCATGGTGCAAAGAATTGCCCTGACTAATGTCAAGGTTCTTGTGAAAAGCTGGATTTGCAGAAACGGCTTGCTCTTCGTGATCGATTTTCACATTTTTCCAGGGGCAATTGATTTCAACTTGCGCGCCGCTGACTTCAAAGCGCCATAGCGCATCGCGTTCGCTCTGTTCTGGGCGGGTTTCTGCCTCCAGCAGAAAACACAAACGACCGCGCATCGTGCTCTTCTAGACGCTTCGCGTATCCCCACCAGCCCGTCCAGAAATGAGTCCCAAGGGAGTGGAGGTTATGAGGGAAGCGGGGGAGCATGCAGAAGAACAAAGGGCGGGGTGAGCCGCCATATACCCCAAGAGGGGGAGGATGTAGGAGGAGCCGTCGTCGTCGGAGTAGGAGGA
>CAUYUJ010011685.1:0-20000 GCA_963575745.1 Prorocentrum cordatum | reverse complement strand
TTGGGCCGTCTTGGAGCGATTTGGGGGGCCTCTTGGGCGGTGTTTTTTTTGCGCCAGAAGCACGAAACAGCGAGAATGCAAAAAAACATTGTAATTATTCACTGCGTGGAGCTCCCCATATGTGCATCTACTCGCATGGACCTGTCCGCCGTGAATGTCTAGGCGCAAGAGCTTTCGAATATTAACGGGCTTCAGTTGTGACGGTCTGGGCATCAATCTAACTGCGAATGAATTGGAGTGTGAATGCGCCTCAGTAGTACGAGCGCGTCTCTGTGCATGAGCCTGGGGCCTCCTGGGGGCTCCTGAAACATACTGGGGCTTCCTGGGGTCTCCAGGAGCCTCTTGGGACCTCCTGGGACCTCCTAGGAAGGTTTCGTGCCCCAGGGGAGGCGCAATCTATAGCAACAGACGTACATAAAACATTGCGGATTAGAGCCACAGGAGAAGGGCAATCTATAGGAACACGCGTAAAACACCAAGGACTCGTGCCCCAGGAGAGGCCCAATACATAGGAACATGAGTAAAACATTTAGGATTGTGTACACAGGAGAAGGACCATCTATAGAAACATACGTAGAACATCAAAGAATCGTGCTCCAGGTGAGGCCCAATCGATAGGAGCATACGTAAAACACATGGGATTGGAGCCACTCCTGTTGCCTTCTGAGGCCTCCTGCTCCTGGGGCCTCTCGGGGCCTCCTGTTGCCTTCCGAGGCCTCCTGGCGCTTCCTGTTGCCTCCTGGGGCCTCCTGTGGTTTCCTGAGGCCTTCTGGAGCTTCCTGGGGCCTCCTGGAGCCTCTTGGGACATCCTGTGGCCTCTTGAGTCTTTCTGTGGCCTCCTGATGCCTCCTGGGACCTCATGTGGTCTCCTGGAGCCTCCTGGAGCCTGTTGGAGCCTCCTGTGGCATCCTGAGAAGAATCTGCGCCCACGAGCCTGGCCACCAAAACTAGCAAACCGATCGAGACATCCTCAAAATCTGGCCCACCTGGGGGGTGAAAATGAGCGCCTCGCTCGAGACATCCTCCAAATCTGCTCCGAAAGCGAAGGATGTTGGGCACAGAAACAGGCAAACCGCCTGAGACATCCCCACAAAATGGCCGCGAACGAGCCCGTGCAACCACCCCTGGCGGCTCCCCTTAGGGGTGCTGAAATGAGCGCCTCGCTCGAGACATCCTCCAAATCTGCTCCGAAAGCGAAGGATGTTGGGCACAGAAACAGGCAAACCGCCTGAGACATCCCCACAAAATGGCCGCGAACGAGCCCGTGCAACCACCCCTGGCGGCTCCCCTTAGGGGTGCTGAAATGAGCGCCTCGCTCGAGACATCCTCCAAATCTGCTCCGAAAGCGAAGGATGTTGGGCACAGAAACAGGCAAACCGCCTGAGACATCCCCACAAAATGGCCGCGAACGAGCCCGTGCAACCACCCCTGGCGGCTCCCCTTAGGGGTGCTGAGTATGAGTAAGTCTGTGTATGAGTAAGTCTGTGTATGTGTACGTCTGGGTATGACTAAGACTGTGTATGAGTAAGTCTGTGTATGAGTAAGTCTGTATATGAGTATGTCTGAATGTGAGTAAGTCTGAGTATGAGTAGGTCTGAGTATGAGTAAGTCTGAGTATGAGTAAGTCTGTGTATGAGCAAGTCTGAGCATGTCCGACAGGAGGGGAGGAGAAAAGAGGAGGAGGAAGGAGGAGGAGTAGGAGGCGTCCAAGTAATAACAAGAACCCCATCTTAGGATATGGGGAAAAACTATGAAAATCAACGATTTTGCCCCTCTCGGGGCGCTCTTCGGCGGCATCTTAAAAGCCTCTTGGGGCGTCTTGGGGGCCTCCGGGGCAATTTAAACGCATCGTGCGTCGACGGAGACCCCTGGACGTCGTCTTGGGGGTGTCTCGAGACCGCCTGGGGCCGCCGGGATTGCTGTCTGAGGGCTCCCCGGGGCGATTTTAAGCCTCCCAAAGGCGGGCCCGGTCTGGGGGCCGGGGGCCGGGTCTGGGGGCCGGGGGCCGGGCCCCACATTTGTGGTCGGGGTCCCGGCCCCCGGCCCCCCAGGACCCGGTCCCCCGTTATATGTCTACTATATGTCTACTACTACTACTACTACTACTACTACTACTACTACTACTACTACTACTACTACTACTACTACTACTACTACTACTACTACTGCTGCTGCTGCTGCTGCTACTACTGCTACTACTACTACTGCTACTACTACTACTACTACTACCACTACTACTACTACTACTACTACTACTACTACACTACTACTACTACTACTACTACTACTACTACTACTACTACTACTACTACTACTACTACTACTACTACTACTACTACTACTACTACGACTCATACGACTACTACGCCTACTTCGACTACTACGACTGCTACAACAACTCTTACTACTACCACCAGCACCACTACCCCACTTTCTCAAACCCATCGATTCCCTCCCCATTCGCCACCGCGCCGTGTGCACGTTGAGGCGTGGAAGACTGCCAAGTGCTGCCTGGCAGGGCTACGCCCACTCATGCCATGGCGGCGAGGATCTCCAGGACGAATAGCGGTATCGGTATGTCTTCCTCCTCCGATTATAGGTCTCATATGTCCTCCGACTGGTCCGCCCAGCTCCGCGTCTGGCTCGAGCCTGAATTGGATTTGCACTCGGCCGCCTCTGCCTGCGCCGCAGAGGCCCTGCTGCCGATGGTCTGCCTCGCACCTGACGACAGGAGCGCGTGCGAGAAGACGCAGCTGTCGCCGAATACACAGCGACCAGCGAGCCTAGGGGAACAAAGACAGGCATAAACATAAACAGGCATCCACATGTTATGTTGCATCTTTCGGGGACCTCGTCTGTCCCAGCGTGCCAGCCATCCGTGCCGCATCCATATCGAATACATGCCGAACGCGTCGAATACATTTCGAATCCTTGTCGAATCCACTTCGAGTTCACGTCCCCGTCGAACACAAGTCGGAGAACAAGAAAAGACCTCCATCTTCAGGACAGGCAAGGTCAGGTCCCTCGAAGATGCAAAGTAATACACTCGAACCCTACTCCCTGCAAGTCAGATTTCCGAACAACCGGCTGGAGGTTAGAGTTTGGAAGATGTCTGCAGCCAAATGAACCCCCGCGGGGGTGTCCCATACCCAGCATCGGTTGGTTCCGCCGGGGTAGGGTTCGCAAGTGGTCGCAGAATAAAATTTCGGAGGTCCGCTCGGATTTCTCGGGTCGGTACTAGACACCCCTCCCTGGCGCACGGAGAGCGCCAGGGGCGGCGCTGGAGGCGCCGCCAGGGAAGGCTCCAGCGCCGATCCGAGAAATCTGCGCGGGGCTTCGAAATGTATGCTTATGCTGCTTTCTGTTCCTCGAGAGCCACTCCCGGCACACCCTCACCACCGCCTCCACGCCCTCGTCCTCTCGAGGCATGCCGGTTGGCAAGCGCCTACAGGAGAGTCCTCAGGAGCGACACCTGTCTTGTTCGAGGAAGGACACACGGCACAAGAATAAGCTTTCGGACCTCCGCGCGGCTTTCCCAGATCTGTCTCTGGGCTCCCCTGGCGGCGCCTCGGGCGCCTCTGGCGCGCTCCGCGCGCCAGGGAGGGGGGTCCAGTGCCGATCCAAAAAAACGCGAGGAGCTCCAGAAGTTTATCCGTATGCAGTTGTTTCTCCTTCGGTTCTTGTGCAACCACCAGTGCACCGAAAAACGTTTGGCTTTCGACGGAGGCTTCGAGCCACAAAAATGCTATGTACGGTGGCCGTGATGGTAGGGATGGCGATGGCGACGACGCAGCAACTGGCCGGCGACACAGGAGGCAGCAACGGCAAGGGCCGTCTTATGAGACTTGCTCCTGCCCGTCGAGGGAGTTGCATTCTGACACCCCCCGAACACTGGAGAAGGAGGAGGGGGAGGAGGAGGGGGAGAGGGAGGGGAAGGGGGAGGGGGAGGGGAGGACGATAATGAGGAGCAGTATGAGTAGGAGCAGTCGGAGGCTCTCACCCAACTCGTCTACTCTCAACACCCTTCGGGAAACGTTTTCACTACCAGCTACTAGCTCCAGGGTTACTCCCAGACCTACCACTCCTACTCGGGCAAATCTCCCTGTTCCTTCCCCCTTTAGCAAGTTGAGGATGCGCTTGCGAAGCCGTGGGGATCGAGCAGAAACGGAACGAAGATGGAAGAGGAGCGCATGCTTCGAATCACCTGCTTCGCGACGCAGTTGTCCGCCGCCATGCCTGCATGATGTAGTGCGTTAGCATGCTGTTGTTTGTCTACTAGGATATCTGTAGTAAATCTTCCAGGTCCGATCTTGGAAGCCGCCAGGGGGTCTGCACTGGATGGGCCTTGAGAAAATCGGTCACAAGGGAAGGACGAGGGCAAATCCGTTCAAAATCGGTCCCCAGACCCCTCCTGGGGTCGAAACTGGCAAGTTTTTCGAGCAACGACCAGACGTGGCGACGAGGGGATCCCTTTCTCCCACCTCTGCTGGCTGGGCCACCTCAGCCCCCCAAGCCAGCTCCAGGGTCGATCCCCCCCGTGCTAGCAAGCGGCATCTGCGGCGCAAGAGGCGCCGCCAGTGGGTGTCAAAGAAATCCGCGCAAACTCCGATATTGTGTTTCGATGCACATTATGTGTTTCGATGCAAGTACGGCGACCTCTCGGACCTCTGGCTGGCTGCAAAACGGGCCCCAGGTGGCTCCGAAGAAACAGCTGCAGGGTGTCCGAGGGCCGGGCCGTAAGACGGTCCGACGACCCCCCAGGGGCTCCGAGACGTCCACACGATGCCGCGAGAGGCCTCAGAAGTCCTTCAGATACGCCCAAGACAGAGGAGATAGAGCAGCATATGTAGACATCCACTTCGGGAGGTCCGCAAGATCTGTTGGATCTGCGCTGTAACCCCCTCCCTAACGCGCGGAGCGCGGCAGGGGCGGCACTGGAGCTCTCAAAGTCGTGTTTAATTATAAAGCGTTTTCTCATTCGAGCCCACGGGGCCTCCACCAAAGCCGAAATCAATCCTCCCCCCCCCAAAAAAAGTAAAAACTGAGGGACACAAAAAATGCTGGGCGACGAACAGGAACGGGTCTTGCGCGTGATGACGTAGCGACCTCACGCGGTGGCTCATCTGGGCCGCGAGCGCGGCACGCTACACCGGAAACAGAGACACTCACCACGCGGCCTGACGCGAGCAGCTTACGCGCGGGCGTCCGCATGGTGGACCCTGTCTTCCTGCGTCGCTTCGGCGGCGCACCACTGCTCGCGCTGCACGACGGCCTCGGACCGGCGAGCCCGCCACGGGGGCTCTGCCCGAGACCTCCCCCTGACAGCAAAAGAACCCCGGTGCCAATCGGGATGAATGTGTTAAAGGGGCCCCAGGACACAGAAATAAATACGCACAAATAAACAGATTCCCCATATTTTCCCATATGTTCTGGGTTTTCGTCTTCCCCCCCACTTCCCATATTTTCCCATGTTGTCCTTGGGATCGTCGATTAATTGTGTCTGTGTGTTTTTTCCCTCCTGATGTGTGATATCCTGATCAGAAACCCGAGATACCTCCCGCCGCCACCGTGCCAACGCAATCGTTGCATTTTCTATACCCCGCGCGTCAAAATCTGCTTTTGAGCACCCGCGCCAAAACATTCAACAAGCGCAATCCAAAAATCATCATGAAATTAGTGATCAAATCGGAGAACAGGTTAGGAAGCAACTCCTGGGAGGTCCTCATAAGAACGATGAGAAGCGATTGAGCTCGATTAGAAGCGACTAAGCTGGGTCCCATGAAAATGCGCCCAGCCGTGGGCTCGATGTACCCAAATGGAATGGGAAGCGCGGTTATACCACCGCTGATGCTGAATTCAACCTCCCAAGAATTGCATCCTCAACTACCCGCCCAATCACCTCCAAGATCATTATACCGAGCCTCCTCGGGAAAGTTTCCCAACAGGCCCCTCAAACGCCCCAGAGACCCCAAAGAGACTCTCAGGGAAACCCGAAGTGGGGTTCAACAGCGAAGAATGAAGAGGGGACGAAGAGGAAGACGAAGGAGAAAGAAAACAAAAGTGCTAATCACACGAGGGTGTTGAAGAACCACGCCAGTCTGACGGGGCACTGAACTGAAGTGGGCATTCAGCTTTCATCGGGAAGATCACACAAAAAAACAAGACGCTGAAAGTGCGCTGGTGTCGACGGGCGCTGGCGCCACCCTCCCGACATGCGGCCACAGGGCGGCCGCGCCCGCGCACGGCCGTCAATCTGCATCAAGAGTAATTGAGACCGCGCCGTGCGTGCGCACACCCACTGCGCTTTCGCTGCAAAAACAAAAACGACGGCCAGATTTCGCTGCCCAGTAAGTCTAGAAGGATCAGGACCACGCCAAAAAAAACTGAGAATCCTTTTCTTTTTTTCCTGCGACCCTTTTTTTTTTCCTGCGGGGGTTCTCCCCTTTTTTTTTTCCTGCGGCCCCTATTTTTTCCTGCCACCCTTTTTTTTTCCTGCGGGCCCGGGCGGGGCCAATTTCCCCCTTTTTTTCCCTGCGCCCTTTTTTTTTCCCTGCGAGCCCTGGCGGGCCGGGGAGCCGCGGGGCAGGCGCCGGGGAGCCGCGGGGCAGGCGCCGGAGAGGCGCTGGGCAGGCGCCGGAGCGTACTGGCTCGCCGCTGGCGCGCCAGGAGGGGGACGCGAGGCGTCAGAACGTCCAAGCTGGCCCAAGATGGCTCCAGATGCCCCAAGCTGGCCTCCAAGACGGTGCAAGATAGCCCAATATGGCTCAATACGGCTTCAAAGATGCCTCCAAGTCGGGAACGCGCTGGGGAGGGTCGCGAGGCGTCAGAGCGTCCAAAATGGCCTCCAAGACATCGCCAGATGGCTCAAGACAGCCTCCAAGCAGCTCCGGATGCTCTTAGACGGTCGCCAAGACGGAGCCCGCCTCCCGCCATGCTCCCGTGCTCAACACCACACCCAATACTCAACAGCATCCGTCTGCAACACAACAACCTGCACTCAACAGCATCCGTCTCCAACACAGCACCCAGTACTCAACAGCACGCCGCGGCAAGAGACAATCCTTAGGAATTCTATTACAATCTCGACCCGCCGGCCGTCCGCCGCCCTCCCGCCCGCCGCCCGCGGCGCTTTAGCGCTCAACACAAGGACCAAACGCTCATCACAACACCCACTACACAACAGCATCCGTCTGAATCACAACAACATGTACTCAACAGCATCCGTCTCCGACGCAGCATCCAATACTCAACAGCATGCCGCTGCGAGAAAGAATTCTTAGGACTACTGTTACTACTACTATTACTACTACTACTACGACTACTACTACTACTACTACTACTACTACTACTACTACTACTACTACTACTACTACTACTACTACTACTACTACTACTACTACTACTACTACTACTACTACTACTACTACTACTACTACTACTACTACTACTACTACTTACATACCTACGACTAAATTCTACTACTACTACTACTACTTCTACTACCTGCGCTGCCTGCTACTACTACTGACTAACTACTACTACTATCTACTACTACTACTACTACTAACTACTACTACTACTACTCTACTACTACTACTACTACTACTACTACTACTACTACTCAAAACTACTACTACTGCTCCTACTACTACAACTAATACTACTACTACTACTACTACTACTACTACTACTACTACTACTACTACTCCTACTCCTACTACTACTACGACTAACGACTACGACTAAATAATACTACTACTACTACTACTACTACTACTGCTACTATACTACTACTACCAGGACTATCTACTACTAATACTCCTGCTAACTAGCTACGACTAACTACTACTACTATCTACTACTAATCTACACTACTACTAACTACCATACTACTAACTACTACTACTACTACTACTATACTGACTACTACTACTACTACTACTACTACTACTACTACTACTACCTCCTACTCCTACTACTACTACTACTACTACTTACTACTACTACTACTACAAGACTACTACTACTACTACTACTACTACTACTACTACTACTACTACGACTACCTACTACTACTACTACTACTAACTACTCCTACGCCTACTCCTCCTCTACCTACTACTACTATACTACTAACTACACGACTACTTACTACTACTACTACGACGAACGACGACGACGACGACGACGACGACGACGACGACGACGACGACGACGACGACGACGACGACGACGACGACGACGACTACTACTACTACTACTACTACTACTACTACTACTACTACTACTACTACTACTACTCGACGTCGTCGCCGTCGCCATCGTCGCCGCCCGGGGATGCCTCCGGCCGGCCGGGGGTGCGTCCGTCCGACGACGGGGGCCCTTGGGCCCGCGGCACCGCGCCCCCGTCTCAGGGGGACGAGACGGGGGTCCCCGGGCCGAAGGCGAAGTGCCAAATATGGCGCCACACGGCGAGTCCAGGGCAGAACCCCTCGCCGTCGTCGTCGTCGGCGTCGGCGTCGTCGGCGAGTTGTTGCACGATGCATTCAATACTCACCAGCCAAGAAAGCACCCACTACTCAACAGACTCTGTGTCCGAGAGAGCACACACTACTCAACAGACTGCGATCCAAAAGAGCACCCACTACTCAACAGACTCCGTGTCCAAGAGAGCACCCACTACTCCACAGACCCCGGTGCCAGAGAGCACCCGACTGCGTGTCCAAGAGAGCACCCACTACTCAACAGCTTCCGTGCCCGAGAGAGTACCCACTTCTCAACAGATTCCGTGTCCAAAAAAGCACCCACTACTGAACAGATTCCGTTTCCAAGAGAGCACCCACTACTCAACAGACTCCGTGTCCAAGAGAGCATCCACTACTCAACAGACTCCGTGTCCACAAGAGCACCCACTACTCAACAGACTCCGTGTCCGAGAATGGAACCAACTACTCAACAGACTCCGTGTCCAAGAGAGCACCCACTACTCAACAGACTCCGTGTCCAAGAGAACACCCACTACTCCACAGACCCCGCTGCCAGAGAGCACCCACTAGAAGTGCATTTAAAAACCCGACCCGCCCGCCCGCCCGCCCCCCCGCCCGACCGCCCAAGAGCGCCCACACACTATTCAACAGACTCCGTGTCCAAGAGAGCAACCACTACTCAACAAACTCCGTGTCCAAGAAAGCACCCCCTACTCAACAGACTCCTTGTCCGAGAGAACACCCACTACTCAAGAGACTCCGCGTCCCAGAAAGCAAACACTACTCAACAGACTCCGTGTCCAAGAGAGCACCCAATAGAAATCTATGTTTTAATATTATATATAGTACTATTATTATTATTACTACTATTATCATTATTATTATTATTAATAATAATAATATTAATAATATCAATACTATTATTATGATTATTATTATTACGATTATTATTATTACTACTACTATTATTATTAGTATTATTATTATTAGTATTATTACTAATAATACTATTATTATTATCATCATCATCATCATCATCATCATCATCATTAGTAGTATTATTATTATTATTATCATTCGTATTATTATTATTATTATTATTATTATTATTATTATTATTATTATTATTATTATTAGTAGTAGTAGTAGTAGTAGTAGTAGTATTATTATTAATATTATTATTATATATATAACCCCCCCCAAAAAAAAGGATCCGCCCGACCGCCCTCCCCGACCCGCCCGCCCGCCCGACCGCCCGCCTCTGCCTTCAAGAGCGCACACACTACTCAACAGACTCCGTGTCCAAGAGATCACCCACTACTCAACAGACTCCGTGTCCAAGAAAGCACCCACTACACAACATATTCCGCGCCGAAAAGAGCACCCACAACTCAACAGACTCCGTGTCCAAGAGCGCACACACTATTCAACAGACCCCGTGTCCAAGAGAGCACCCACTACTCAACAGACTCCGTGTCCAAGAGAACACCCACTACTCCACAGACCCCGCTGCCACAGAGCACCCATTGGAAGTTTATTTAAAAACCCGACCCGCCCGCCCGCCCGCCCCCCCGCCCGACCGCCCTCCCCGACCCGCCCGCCCGACCGCCCGCCTCTGCATTCAAGAGAGCACACACTACTCAACAGCCCCCGTGTTCAAGAGAGCGCCCACTACTCAACAAATTCCGTGACCAAGAAAGGACCCACTACTCAACACACTCCGTGTCCACGAGAGCACCCACTACTCAACAGACTCCGCGTCCGAGAGAACACCCACTACTCAACAGACTCCGTGTCCAAGAGAACACCCACTACTCAACAGACTCCGTGTCCAAGAGAACACCCACTACTCCACAGACCCCGCTGCCGGAAAGCACCCACTAGAAGTGCATTTCAAAACCCGACCCGCCCGCCCGACCGCCCCCCCGCCAGGCCGCCCTCCCCGACCCGCCCGCCCGCCCGACCGCCCCCTGCTGCCTTCAAGAGCCAACAACACTACTCAACAAAAAACACAACAAGAAAAAATAGAGAAAAACACAGAAGAGAAAAAACATAGTATCTCAACGAAAGTTGAAAAAACCAAAAAAAACACACCAAGAACAACAACCAAAGGAAAGAAAAACGAAGCACCTCCGTGTCCAATAGAGCACACCAACTACTCACCCTCCGTGTCCAAGAAAGCACACACTACTCCACAAAGAACACAAAAAGGGGGAAAGACACAGACAGACAACAAACAAAAAAGACCAGAAAAGACGACACGGAAAGACCCTTTCCCTTGGTCCGGAAGCACACCTCACTACTCAACAGTCCCCTACCAACGCCCAGAAAGACAAACTACAGAAAAAATAATATATGCAACGAAAACAGACAAAAGAAATATACACAAAACAGAAATAAAAAAGGTGCAAACAAGTAAAGCATTCAAACAGACTCCGTGTCCAAGGGAGCACCCACTACTCCACAGACTCCGTGTCCAAGAGAGCACCCAATAGAACTCTTTTTCAAAAAAATAAACAAATAAAAAAATAAAACAATAATTAAACAAAAAAACGATCCGCCCGACCGCCCTCCCCGGCCCGCCCGCCCGCCCCTGCCTTCGAGAGAGCACACACTACTCAACAGACTCCGTGTCCAAACCAGCACCCACTACTCAACAGATTCCTTGTCCAAGAGAGCACCCACTACTCAACAGATTCCGCTCCAAAAAGAGCACCCACAACTTAACAGACTCCGTGTCCAGGAGAGCACTCACTATTTAAAAGACTCCGTGTCCAAGAAAGCACCCACTACTCAACAGACTCCGTGTCCAAGAGAACACCCACTACTCCACAGACCCCGCTGCCAGAGAGCGTCCATGAGAAATTTATATTATTGCACAGGGTGTCTAGAGCTCCGACCACTTTATTTCGGCGTCGTCGTCGCTCACCCCCAGCTGCCTTGTGCCCTGAATGTGTCGCTATATGTGTCGCTGTGCGCATTGTGCCCTTCATGTGCCGCTATATGTGTCGCTATATGTATATGTGTCGCTGGGTGTCGCTATGCGTCTCCATGTGTGCGTCGCTATGTGTCGCTGTGTGTCGCTATGCGTCGATATGTGTGCGTGTGTCGATACATGTCTCTATACGTCGATATGTGTCGACATGTGTCGCTACGTGTCGCTCCCCAGCACCCCAGCGCACCGCCCCCTTCCGCCCCGACGACTTTATTTCGGCGTCTTCGTCGCTCCCCCCCCTCTCCTTCTCCTCAGCAGCCCAGCGCGCTGCCCCCTCCGCCACGACCACTTTATTTCGGCGTTGTGTCGACATGTGTCGCTATGTGTCGTCGCTCCCCAGCACCCCAGCGCACCGCCTCCTCCGCCCCCGACCGACTTTTATTTCGGCGTCGTCGTCGCCCCCCCCCCCCTCCCTCTCCTCAGCAGCCCGGCGCGCTGCCCCCTCCGCCCCGACCGCTTTTATTTCGGGTCGTCGTTCCCCCCCCCCCCCCCCCCCCTCCCCCCCCCCCCCTCTCCCAGCAGCCCAGCGCGCCGCCCCCCTTCGCCCCGACTACTTTATTTTCGGCGTCGTCGTCGCCCCCGCCATCCTTCCCCCCAGCAGCCCATCCCAGCGCGCCACCCCCTCCGCCCCTCCGCCCCGACCACTTTATGTCGGCGTACGGTCGTCGTCGTCCGCCCCCTCCCCCCTCTTCCTCCTCCTCAGCAGCCCAGCGCGCCACCCCCTCCGCCCCGACCACTTTATTTTTTCGGCGTTGTGTCGACATGTGTCGCTACGTGTCGCTCCCCAGCACCTTACGTGTCGCTCCCCAGCACCCCAGCGCACCGCCGTCCGCCCCCACGACTTTATTTCGGCGTCGTCGTCGCCCCCTCCCCCCCCCTCTCCCTCTCCTCAGCAGCCCAGCGCGCTGCCCCCTCCGCCCCGACCACTTTATTTCGGCGTCGTCGTCGCCCCCCCCCGGTCCTTTTCGCCAGCAGCCCAGCGCACCGCCCTCTCCGCCCCGACCACTTTATTTCGGCGTCGTCGTCGCCCCCCCCCATCCCATTCTCCCCATCCTCCGCTCATCGTGGCTCTTCGCCCGACCAATTTTTATTTCGGGCGTTGTGTCGACATGTGTCGCTATGTGTCGCTCCCCAGCACCCCAGCGCACCGCCCCCTCCGCCCCGGCGACTTTATTTCGGCGTCGTCGTCGCCCCCCCCCCTCTCCCTCTCCTCAGCAGCCCAGCACATCAGCCCATCGCGCTGCCCCCTCCTCCCCTACCACTTTATTTCGGCGTCGTCGCAGGCCAGCCCAGCGCGCCGCCCCCCCTTCGCCCCGACCACGTTTATTTCGGCACTCGTCGCCCCCCCCCCCCCCCCCCCCCTTCGTGTCTCGTTCCAGCAGCCCAGGCCCGGCGCGCCGCCCCCTGAGCTCCGACGACTTTTATTTCGGCACCGTCGCCGCCCCCACCACCCCCCTCATCCCTCCTCCTCAGCAGCCCTAGCCCGCTGCCCCCTGCGCCCGCCATTTTTATTTAAGGCGCTGTGTCGACCTGTGTCGCTATGTGTCGCTCCCCAGCACCCCAGCGCACCGCCCCCTCCGCCCCGACGAGTTTATTTCGGCGTCATCGTCGCCCCCCCTTCTCCTTCTCCTCAGCAGCCCAGCGCGGTGCCCCCTCCGCCCCGACGAGTTTATTTCGGCGTCATCGTCGCCCCCCCTGGTCCTTTTTTCCCCAGCGGCCCAGCGCACCGCCCTCTCCGCCCCGACCACGTTATTGCGGCGTCGTCGTCGCAACCACCCCCCCCCCTTCCTCCCTCAGCAGCCCAGCCCTCGCCGCCCCTCCGCCCCGACGACTTGTATTTCGGCGTCGTCGTCGCCCCCCCCCCCCCCCTCCTTCTCCTCAGCAGCCCAGCGCGCTGCCCCCTCCGCCCCGACCACTTTATTTCGGCGTTGTGTCGACATGCGTCGCTATGCGTCGCCCCCCAGCACCCCAGCGCACCGCCCCCTCCGCCCCGACGACTTTATTTCGGCGTCGTCGTCGCCCCCCCCATCTCCCTCTCCTCAGCAGCCCAGCGCGCTGCCCCCTGCGCCCCGACCACTTTATTTCGGCGTCGTCGTCGCCCCCCCCCCCCACCCCCCTCTCCCCAGCGGCCCAGCGCGCCGCACGCCCTCGCCCGACCACTTTATTTTCGGCGTCGTCCGTCGCCACCAGCCCCCCCCACCCCCCCCCCTTCTCCCCAGCAGCCCAGCCCAGCGTCGACCCGCCCCCTCCCCCCCGACCCACTTTATTCGGCGTCGCCGTCGCCCCCCCCCCACAGCCCCCCCCCCCGCCCTCCACGCCCGCCCCCCCCCGCCTCCACGGCTCCCTCCGCCTCCCCAGCTGCCCAGTGTGCTTCGGCGTCGCACCGCCGCCTCCGCTCCGACCGCTTTCTTTCGGCGTTGTCGCCCCCCCCGCGCCGCCCCCCCCCGCCTCCACGGCGGCCCGGATGGCCTCCAAGAGAGCCCCAAGAAGGCCCATTCCTGGGGCCCGAGGGGGAGGGGGCCAGCCTACTTTTGCCCCCAACGCATTCAAGTTAAAGTTAGAGACCTAGACAGCACACAGGCGGAATGGCGTTGGCCTCAGCAGTCACAGTCACGATATTTGCCACATCACTTTTTACTGCCGCTCTGGTGCCCCGACGAGGGGCAAAAGGTTTGGCTGGTCGCGCGCGCGGCTCGATCTGCGCGCACGGCCCAGCACGATGGCAGGGCCCTGCAACATTCAACCGCGCCAAGAACACACAAGTGGAGGCGGGGAGGGAGGAGGGGCCCAAAAAACTGCGAGCCAACAGACGCGAGACACATCTGTAGGACAAGAGGCAAGGGGGAGCGGCCACCTGGATCCCCTTAAACCGAGCCCAGGAAAGAATGTTTGAAAACTGATATTCCTGGGGCCCGAGGGGGAGGGGGCCAGCCTACTTTTGCCCCCAACGCATTCAAGTTAAAGTTAGAGACCTAGACAGCACACAGGCGGAATGGCGTTGGCCTCAGCAGTCACAGTCACGATATTTGCCACATCACTTTTTACTGCCGCTCTGGTGCCCCGACGAGGGGCAAAAGGTTTGGCTGGTCGTGCGCGCGGCTCGATCTGCGCGCACGGCCCAGCACGATGGCAGGGCCCTGCAACATTCAACCATCCTGCCAGAGAAAACGCATTTCTCCCATCTGGCGTCAGCCGCCTCTCTGTCGGCGTCTCTGACGCTTGGCCCGCTGCGCTGCCTCAGCACTGCGGGGCTCTTCTGGAACACCACCCGTCCGTGCCGAAGCAGTCGAGGAAACGCTGGACTCGTCGTCGCCTGCGAGCTCCTGCAGGCGGGTGGTGAGCGCACTCCTGAGGCCCTTGAACTTCTTGAGCTGGACGCCGGCGAGACTGGCGAGGAGGGCAGCCGACGGGTCGGTCCAAAAGACAGCGCCCTCCTGCTCGATGTGGTGCCCCGCCTGCGCTCGATGCCTCACCAGCTCATACTGCTTCGTGTAGCGCTGGACGGCTGCGGCCGACTTCCAGCGGCCGCGCCGTCGGGTAGCCTCCAGCGTCTGGCCCGACTCCACGAAGTCAGCAGCGCCCGAGTGTCGTAGGCCGTGCGGTGGTCCGCTCCACTCCAAGTTGAGGGCCCGCAATGCCGTCCACCAGGTCTTCCGAAAGAAGGCGGCGGAGAGCGGGAAGAGCAGGTCGCCGTCGGCGGTCACGTCTACCACGCCCTGCAGGAGGGCCTTCACAAACTGGAAGCGGAGGACCACCCCTTGGTCACTGCCCGTCTTGACCGTCTCGCCCCGCGCACGTACTCCCAGCGCCAGACTCGCCGACGATCTGTCAAACGCCACATCCATGGTCCTGAGCAGGCTCCAGTCCTGCTCTCTCAGCAGGCAGTCGAAGGAGAGAAGCACCAGGACGCCCTCGTAGATCATGTTGCCGCGTAGCATCCACAGCGCAATGCAGGCGATGGAGGCTCGGTCGAGAGGCCCCCCCTCGCCCTGCGCAGCCATCCTGAGCCAGGACTTAAGCGCGCGGGCCGACTGCGGCATCTTGTCGCGATGGTCCTCGTGGATGCGCAGGAACCCGAAGAAGACGGCGTTGCCGACGCCCACGCTCTCGCGGTGCAAGTAGCACAGCGCCGACAGGTAGTTGGCCATGGCGGCGTCGCGCTCGGCAAAGCTGTCGAAGGCGACCCGCTGCCGCTGTACGTCCTGCAGGAAACGCCTGACCTCCTTGACGTAGCGCCTGTTGGTATTGTCGTCCACAGCGTGGACGCAGAGGCGGTTGGCGTAGCTGAGCACATCGTCCCTGGCGTGCTCCCAGGCTCGAGCCCCTCGCCCAGTCAGCGGCGGAGGGGGGCTCGTGGCGAGGCGCCCCGAACCCCGACGGCGGGGCGGGGGCGGAGTCGCCAGGGCCCCGTAGTTGGCCATGTGTACGCAGACGGCCAGCGCGATCACCAGTGGGCCGCACCCTGTGCTGCGGCTTCTCCCCGATGACGTCGAAACGCAGCCCGCAGACTCCGCGGGAGCCCGCGGGTCAGGTGGCCCTGCACCGCGTCGGCATCCGCGCCCTTCGGCCCGCCGCGCCACGGGCCGTCCGCCACGTTGATCTCGCTGGGGACCCACCTCAGGTAGATGCGGATGCCGCACGCCAGCTGGATGGCCGCCGCCATCCTGCAGAGCCTCAGGAGGTCGAAGGACGAGGCTCGTCCCTTGCTGAGCGCGCCCACGACGACGAGCGAGTCCGTGAAGATGAGGACGCGCTTGAACCATGAGCGGCTGCTTCTCGATAGATGTCGAAGGACGGCCAGCACCCCACGGCCCTCGAGCACGTTGTTGTGCTCGCGTCGCTCCCAGCGACCAGCAAAAGCCGTCGCCCAGCGCTCGATGTCCGTCCACTCCGCGGCCAGGGGAGGGGCAGGCTGTCGCGCCGCCCTCCGCAGGTGTGCTGGTAGAGGTCGCCCCACTCCTGCTGGTGCGTGCTCCTTCGCGATCCTCACGATTTCCTCGCAGAGGCTCGTCGGGGAGGGGCAGGCGAGCTTGGTCCACTTGGTCCCACAAGGCGCATCTCCCCGTAAAACTTGACGCGGTTGACGCGTGACGGAACAGGATCTTGTCGTACCCGAACACGTTCTGGCAATGCTTCTCAGATCTTCGCACGATGTCAGTATCTTGGTCGGCTTCTTCCAAGGCGTGCCGTACTGGCAGTAGTCGAGGGCAATGACGAAGACGTCGCTCCGCGCCTCGAGCGCAGCCATCTCGGGGAGGAGCCAGATGAGGCTGTCGAGGGGGTTCTCCAGCGAGAAGAACACGCCGATCGTGAGGGCCAGGATGCAAGCTTCGATCGCGACCATCGCCATCATGGTACCGTCTTTCACCTTCCTGCGGTCCGCTCTCCCCAAGCCTGGGACACCAAACAGGTGATCTGGCGTCCTCAGCCGGGGGATCCTGGCTCGCGAAAAGGTGGAGCACGGTGGACCTGCGTGGACCCACCAGAACTCCTTCTGCCGCAGCCTGAGCATGAACCTCGCGACGATCGTCTGGTCGAGAAGGTCGCACTGCTTCCCGTTGTCGATCTCCCAGGCCTCCGCCCAGGTGGGGACGCCCACACTGAAGGCCTCCGCCAGATTCCCCGACCCCGCAAAGAGCTCGACCATGCCGGGCAGGCCCGTGACCCTGAACCCCGTGGTCTCCTCGGTCTCCTCGGAGAAGATGTCGTCCTTGGCCGCGTGTCGCCATTCGGCCTCGGTGTACGCCGTGTCGACCTGCACTCCCCAGCCTTGCTGCCTGGCCCAGCGGGCCTCGCATCTCTGCGACTCTGCTGAGGCCTCCGAGGACATCCCCGCGTAGCCATAGTTGCTGGCGTCGGTCATGTACACACTCGAGTGCCAAGCCAAAGAAAGGTCCGAGAAGAAGAAGACGGACAGCTCGGCCAGGGCGACCAGCTCCGCCTCCACGTCCTTCCACAACAGCTTGGGCCGCGACCGATCCTCCGAAGCGTGGATCCAGGCGTAGATGACGCGGGGTAGAGAGAAGGCAGCTCGAGCCACCATCATGGCCCACGCCCAGTGCCCCATCACCACCTCGAGGAGAGCGGGCGGGGCCGAGTCCTGAAGAGCGAGGGCCTCGGTTGCCAGCACCAGCTCCCGTAGCTTCTCGTCCTTGACGCGACAGCGCAAGGTGACGGGGTCGATGGT
This sequence comes from Prorocentrum cordatum, assembly GCA_963575745.1. NCBI lineage: Eukaryota > Dinophyceae > Prorocentrales > Prorocentraceae > Prorocentrum > Prorocentrum cordatum. Next base: position 2,332 of record CAUYUJ010011685.1, on the reverse strand, counting down.
GATGCCCAGCTGCTCGGGAAGCCCCCTCCCCGCGCTCTCCTTGTGGACCGCCAGGCCCTTGTCCATGAGCATCTGCTTCGCCTCGGCCGCCGCCGCATGCAGGTTCGGATCGTTCTCGTCGTCGCCAGTCAGGCCCCCGCCGTAGTCGTCGATGTAAAGCCAGTACAGCAAGCGGTGCTCGAGGAGGTTCGGCACGGAGTTGCCGTGCTAGACCCTCGCAGCGCCTGCGGCTTCCAGGTCGTCGAGGCAGTCGGTCAAGGAGGTGTGGGCAAGGAAGACGGCCCAACTCCACCCCATGGGCACCACACAGCAGGCGACGCCCACGGCGCTCTCGGGCGAAGGCGGAAGGTCGACGCCTCGACCTCGCGCGAACTCCCACAGCTCGGCCGGGTCGACTCCATCCAAGACAAAGTAGGAGTACAGCTCGGGCGAGTTCTTCAGCCTGTAGAACATCACGGGCACGTCGCCTTGGAAGGTGAGGAACTGCTTCTCCCCCAAGACGTCGGGGCCCAGGTCGATCTCCGCCAACGCCGCGGGAGAGCCGAGAGGCACACACGGAGGCGTCTGGAAGTGCAGGTTGACTCGACGCGCGCCCCACACCAACCTGGAGGTGACCTTCTTGTCCGAGACCGTCCCCTCGACCTTCTTGACAACGGTGAAGACCGAGAGCTTCTCCCGTACCTCGTCCACGTACTGCAGCATGTTCGACTCCCACATTTTGACGGCCAGCTCCAGCCGAGTGTTGCCGCGCTTGAGCTCGGGGGCCTCGTACGGCTTGATCCTGTGATACTCCCTCATGTCGATCTCCGCCTCCGACTTCAGCATGAGACGCCCAGGCTCATCGAGGTAAGCGGCCGCAGACCGCGCCAGCTCCTTCACGCTGACCCCTCGGAGCTTCTTTGGAGGCAGGTCTACCTCGGATACTCGCAGCGGGCACAAGGCCCCTCTCTGAAATCGCTCGCTCCCTCCCGCCTCCGCGGCAGAGCCGCTCCCATATCCCACGGAGAGCTTCTCGCCATAGCGGCGCAAAACCGCTCTGCCATCGTCGACGGAGCCCCATGTAGCCCTCTTGACCTGCTCGTTCCAGACGCGTCGGACAATCTCCTTCCGCAAGAACGTGGACTGGGCCCAACCGCCTCTGGAGACGTGCGACTCCCAGTCCCTCAACTCCTTGAAGCGCCCCCTGGCCACACCGCGGAGCGCAGCAATGGCACGATTCGACCGAGCCCACGTCACGCGCCTCCCGCCCGCGCTCAACACGCCGTCCGAGGTTGAGCACCACGTCGCTGGTAAAAAGGGTAGCGTCCCAATCAGATCTCGATGCCCGCGAGCGCCCTCCTGGCGAGGTCGCGAGGGTTCCATGTCCTGGGCGACGCCCTTGCTCATGACGATGAACTGGGTCGCGGCAAGGCCGAGCTGGCAAGTACAAGGAAACCCGCAAGGCCTTCAAAACTGGGAGCTCGAAGAGCAAGCTCGAGCAGGCAGCGCGCGCTGAAGCCGCCGAAGAGGCGGGACGCGTTGTACGCCAACCGACGGGCGGAGCAGTAGCAGCACCGCCGAACTGGATGATGAAGGGCCCGACGAGGGTCCAGTACACACCGAGCGAAACGAGCGAGAAGAGGGCCACGAACAACCCCCTCTGCTCGGGTGGACTTCTGGATCTGAACCGCCCCGCCACCAAGGGGCGGCTGGTTTGTTACTCGTCCGCCGCGGCAGAACCGGAGACTGACCCCAAGTGCTTCTGGAAGAGAGCCTTCTTGAGCTTCTCGGTCACCTCGTCGTCCGCCGCGTCGATGTCGTTCTCCGACCTGTCGACCCTGAAGTACTGCTCCGCCAGCATCCTGTCGACCTTGCTCTTCCACTTCGATCCTGCTTGACTCTTCGGGCGAAGCCAGTCGTCCTTCCTCTGAACCCGATCGAACGCCTTCATGATGCTGTAGATCCTCAGGCAGACCAGCTCCGCCGCCCTCGAGTTGATGACCGACGCCGGCGACTCGGTCTCCAACACCCGGTCAATCACCATGCCAAGGACCAGGACCTCCGCGGCCGCGCTGCAGCTCTCGAGCTCCTTGCTGCGGAGCCACTCGCGAAGCTCCGCCTGGGCCTTCTTCCCTCCGCGGTAGAGCCGCGTGAGCACCTCAGGGGCCACGCGAGTGCGAATCTCCCCTACGCGGCCGAGGTCTGCAGCGCCATCGAAAGCCTTGAGCGCGGACAGCATCGCCTCCCGAGGGTTGCGAGACTCCATCTCCAGCTCCTGGATCCTCACCCTCAGAGGGTTGCGGTTCGGGCTGTCCTCCATGCCCGCACCGACGAGCTCGAAGCCGTGGGCCGA
>CAUYUJ010011684.1:0-21572 GCA_963575745.1 Prorocentrum cordatum | reverse complement strand
TCCCCCACACCCATTTCGGCACACCCCTCACACGTTTCGTGGCTCCATAAGGAGCTCCACCGAAGGCCCCAGTGCCCGCGGCCGCATGCGTCCCCACACCCATTTCGGCACACCCCTCACACGTTTCGTGGCTCCATAGGGAGCTCCACCGAAGGCCCCAGTGCCCTCGGCCGCATGCGTCCCCCACACCCATTTCGGCACACCCCTCACACGTTTCGTGGCTCCATAGGGAGCTCCACCGAAGGCCCCAGTGCCCGCGGCCGCATGCGTCCCCCTCACCCATTTCGGCACACCCCTCACACGTTTCGTGGCTCCATAGGGAGCTCCACCGAAGGCCCCAGTGCCCGCGGCCGCATGCGTCCCCCACACCCATTTCGGCACACCCCTCACACTTTTCGTGGCTCCATAGGGAGCTCCACCGAAGGCCCCAGTGCCCGCGGCCGCATGCGTCCCCCACACCCATTTCGGCACACCCCTCACACGCTTCGTGGCTCCATAGGGAGCTCCACCGAAGGCCCCAGTGCCCGCGGCCGCATGTGTCCCCCACACCCATTTCGGCACACCCCTCACACGTTTCGTGGCTCCATAGGGAGCTCCACCGAAGGCCCCAGTGCCCGCGGCCGCATGCGTCCCCCACACCATTTCGGCACACCCCTCACACGTTTCGTGGCTCCATAGGGAGCTCCACTTCGAAGCCCCAGTGCCCGCCGCATGCGTCCCCAACACCCATTTCGGCACACCCCACACACGTTTCGTGGCTCCATAGGGAGCTCCACCGAAGGCCCCAGTGCCCGCCGCCCGCATGCGTCACCCCCACCCATTTCGGCACACCCCCCGCATTTCTGCACGGCAGGGTCATCACCACGGTGGCGTGCCAGGGCGCACCGTGCGCGAAGGCGACGGGGCGGGGGAACGGCGCTCCGGGGGCGGCCAGACCTCCGGGGCGCGAGCAGTCCGCGGCCAGACCATCTCTCGGTCCTGTGGACTCTCGCCCTGGGCCGTCGGCTGCCCGGCGCGCTGCTCCCTCGGTCGACGTCGCCCAGGCGTGATCCTGGATTGCGGCCGCCACGAGGTAGGGAACGGCAAGAAGGAGGACGACGACTGGTGGCTGGAGCTCTACGTGCTGCTCTCGCGCGCCACGCGCCACGAGGACCTCCTGCTCATGCGGGCGCCGCGCATCGAGTTCTTCCTGGCAGGGCCGCCGCAGGGCTTGCGGAAGCAGCTGGAGCAGTTTGCGGCGCGCACGAAGCGGTGCAGGAGGGAAGCGACGGCCCTCGCCAGGGAGCTCGGCTTCACCGAGTTCATCCGCGAGGCCTGACCTGAGGAGCGTCTCCCCCGAGCCGCGCCTTCTCTCGACTGCCCGACTAATTGTTTGGCCTCGCGCCGCGGACGACCCGCGCGCGTCGCTGGGACCCTCTCGGGGCGACCAGCGCGCGTCGCGGGAACTCCGTGCTGCGGGGGGCCCGGCGCCTCGTTCGCCCGTCGTCGCTCTGCCCAGCGGTCAGAGACTGGCCCGCTATCAGCCAGCCAGTTAGCTAGTCAGCTCTCTCTGCTTCGCGCAGCGGACGACCCGCGCGCGTCGCTGGGACCCCGCCCGGGGCGACCAGCGCGCGTCGCGGGGACTCCGCGCTGCGCTGCGCCCGCAGCCTTGGATTTTGGAGTGCGCGGGCAAAGAGGAAGGAAAAGAAGAGCCGAAAGCGGGCGCGATCCTCGCAAGAGGCGTGCCGACATGGGCGTCGCGACGTGCGGACGCTGCCGTCGGGGTTCCCGCGGAAGCTGCCTGCGGCGGCCACGCCCAGTGTCACGTGTGTTCGGACAGGCATGCTCGACACTTACACTAGGCGGTTCCATGATCGCACTCATGCAAATATATTCACTCGCGCGCAGACCCATTCATACTCAGATTCCCTCGCGCTCTGACTCACCCGCGTTCTTTCTCTCGTAATCAGATCAATCGTATTCCTTTGCGTTGTGTACCCCGCCACATTTCGGCACACCCCTCATGCGGTTCGTGGCCCCATAGGGAGCGCCACCGAAGAAGATACTCCCAATTGCGATACTCACAACTGCATATGGTTGGGTCCTTCGCCAGGATAATTTTTGCATATTCCTCCTGTAGAGGGACAAGCCCGACTTACGCTTACTCGAGTCTTACGTTTCCCCGATCTGTGGGCGAGGGCTGCCTGCTGCGAGCAACGGCCGCCCCCAGGCTGGCTGGCGCAGGGCGCTGGAGACACTGGCTGGCACCCGCTAGACGGTCGCGTGGACCACCTTCGGTCTCAAGAGGAGAATGAACGGGCCCAGGGACACACACACACACACAGACACACATAAATATACAAAAATCCCAGGATCCCCCCTGCTTTTCACAGATTGTCTGGGCTTTTGTCTTCCCCCCACTTCCCATCTTTTCCCAGATTTTCATAGGAATCGACGACTCATTGTGTCTTTGTGGTCTTCCCCTCCTGAAATCAGACGGAGTGCCGTGACAAATCCGGCGTTGGTTACTGACTCCGCGTGGATCGTTCCACCTGCAACGACCAGCGGCTGCTCGATCGCCAGCCAGATCGTTCCATAGTGCCCGATTCCAGGCCTCTGGTTGCGATTAACCTTTAACGCCCACGACGGGGTCGCGGCCTCGTCGGCGCGAAACGAACCTGCAGCATCGGGATAACTTACTTCGGCGGGGCGCCGGCTGGCAGGCCGGCATCTTGTCTGATACGCCTCTGCAGCTCCTCCCAAGGGGAACAGAATATCCAGACCTCCGATGCCTTGATCTTTCCGTGAATGGCCCCTGGAGCCCTGAGCCCCTTTCCACGGACCAGCGCTCGTCATCACGGATACAACTTTGTGACAGCCCCGGGGGCCCACGAGAGGGCCCCCAAGAGGCCGAAGAGAAATAATCACCTGCCGTGATGTTTTCTTCACGACGCGACGGGGTCTCGTCACGAACTTCTCGCAGGAGGATGGCGGAGGAGGAGGAGAGGAAAAGGAGGAGGAGGTGAAGGAGGAGGAGGAGGAGGCGGAGGAGGGCAGCGACGACGGGGACGGTGGCGGGGGCAACGGCGTTGGCGGCGGGCGCCGGGTGCCTGCCACGCCGGGCAGCCCGTGGGCCAACCTCGGGTCGAAGCGCACCAGGGGGTAGCTCTTCGCGCGGATGCTCTCCTCCAGAGGAAAGTGGCCCCTCCTCCTCCTCCTCCTCCTCCTCCTCCTCCTCAGCATCAGCAGCATCAGCATCAGCAGCAGCAGCAGCATCAGCATCAGCATCAGCATCAGCATCAGCATCATCATCAGCGTCATCGTCATCGTCATCGTCATCGTCACCGTCACCGTCATCATCATCATCATCATCATCATCATCAGCATCATCATCATCATCATCATCAGCATCATCATCAGCATCATCATAATCATCATCACCATCACCATAACCATCATCATCATCATAATCAACATCATCAGCGTCATCATCATCAGCATCAGCGTCATCATCATCAGCATCACCATCAGCATCAGCATCATCATCATCAGCACCATCATCATCATCATCATCACCATCATCATCATCATCATCATCATCATCATCATCATCAACATCATCATGATGATGCTGATCATCATCATCATCATCATCATCATCATCTGAGTTATCAGCATCATCAGCATCAGCATCAGCATTAACATCGTCATCAGCAGCAGCATCAGCACCAGCATCAGCATCAGCGTGAGCATCATCATCATCATCATCATCATCATCATCAACATCAACATCATCATCATCATCAACATCATCATCATCATCATCATCATCATCATCATCATCATCATCATCATCATCATCATCATCATCATCTTCATCTTCATCTTCATCTTCATCTTCAGCATCATCACCATCACCAGCATCGCATCATCATCAGCATCGTCAGCTTCGTCATCATCGTCATCAGCGTCATCATCATCGTCATCAGCATGATCATCATCACGATCCTCCTTTACAGTCAACCCGAATGTTAAGAATGCAGGATAAGGATGCAAGGGCCCTGGAAGGCCATGCCGGCACCTTGCGACCAGGGCGCGGCCAGCGAGGGCGGCCACGGAAGGGCCGACGGGGCGCGGCCAGCGAGGGTGGCCTGGGAAAGCTGCTCGTCCTTCCTATGCGTATGCGGGCAGACTTGCACGGTTTCTCCCGGGGCCGTAGGAGGATGAGGAGGAGGTGGAGGAAGGAGGAGGAGGAGGAGGAGAACCAGTGTAAACGCAAGAGTCATGAACGATGTTGGAAATTAACCCTCCCTCCAAGCTCCCTCTTCATAGGCCCCTACAACGGTTCATTTCCACTGAGGAAACTGCCTCGTTGGAAGACGACGGTTTGAAGACCCTGAAGCATGCCAAAACATCATTCTCAAGATTTCAACGCCACGTATCAACCTGACTGCTGCGTCTTGACGATCCGGAATCAACTCGGGCCTTCTGGGACTTCAACACGGCGAATAAACATATCTGTCGCACCTGCATAATCCTGAATTCCTCAGAAACACCATCTCCAGTGCGTTGATCATGGGAACCCGTAAAACTCTTGCAACATTTGACCACGAATGTGCGCGGCGCTAAGGCGACCACCACATTTTGGAAAAGAAACGCCCTCAATCCGTGCAGCTCTGAACTTTGTTCAACGGAGATGCGCGGCGCTGGAGCGAAAACCACATGTTGAAAACGACCCGCCCTCAATCTGTGAAACTCTCGCAACTATCTAAAACGAATATGCGCAGCGCTAAGACGAGAACCACATGTTGAAAACGACCCGCCCTCAATCCGTGAACATCCCGCAAATATTCAAAACGAATATGCACGGCGCTAAGACGAGAACCACAATTTGAAAACGATCGCCCTCGATCCGTGAAACTCCCGCGACTGTTTAAAACAAATATGCGCGGCGCTAAAGCGAGAGCCACATTTTGAAAACGACCCGCCCTCAAGCCGTGAAATTCTTGCACCTTTTAAACATGAATATGTGCGGCGCTGAGGCGAGAACCACATGTTGAAAACGACCCGCCATCAATCCGTGAAACTCTCGCAACCATCTAAAACGAATAGGCGCCGCGCTAAGACGAGAACCACATTTTGAAAGCAACCCGCCCTCAATCCGTGAACCCTCGCAACTATTTAAAACGAATGTGCGCGGCGCTAAGGCGAGAGCCATATTTTGAAAACAACCCGCACTCAATCCGTGAAACTCTCGCAACTGTTTAACACGAATGTGCGCGGCGCAAAAGCGAAAACCACAATTTGAAAACAACCCGCACTCAATCCGTGAAACTCTCGCAACTGTTTAAAACGAATATGCGCGGCGCTAAGACGAGGGCCACATTTTGAAAACGATCGCCCTCGATCCGTGACTCTCTTGCTCTTTTTTAGAAACGAATGTGCGCGGCGCTAAAGCGAGAACCACATTTTGAAAACGACCCGCCCTCAAGCCGTGAAATTCTTGCATCTTGTTTTAAATGAATATGCGCGGCGCTGAAGCGAGAACCACATGTTGAAAACGGCCCGCCCTCAATCCGTGAAGCTCTCGCAACCATCTAACACGAATATGCGCCGCGCTAAGACGAGAACCACATTTTGAAAACAACCAACCCTCAACCCGTGCTCCTCTCGCAACTGTTTAAAACGAATACGCGCGGCGTTAAGACGACGGCCACATTTTGAAAACAACCCGCACTCAATCCGTGAAACCCTCGCAACTGTTTAAAACGAACATGCGCGGCGTTGAGACGAGGGCCACATTTTGAAAACGATCGCCCTCGATCCGTGACTCTCTTGCTCTTTTTTAGAAACGAATATGCGCGGCGTTAAGACGACGGCCACATTTTGAAAAACGACCCGCCCTCCATCCGTGAACGATTATGCGCGGCGCCAAGGCGAGGGCATCATGTTGAAAACGACCGCCCTCAATCCGTGAAACTCTTCCAATGTTAAAAAAAACGCATGTGCGCGGCCCTAAAACGAGAACCACATGTCGAAAACGACGCGCCCTCAATCCGTGAAGCTCTCGCAACGATCTAAAACGAATGCTCGCGGCGCTAAGGCGCGAGCCACATGTTAAAAACGACCCCCCCTCCATCTGTGAAGCTGCTGCCACCCTGTAAGCCTCAGAGTCATAAAATGGTGAGGAAGTCTCAGGCGAAACGCCCAGACCGCTGTAAAAACTGGCCTCGGGGTGCGAGAGGGAGAAGCCATCTATCAGTACACTCGGGGCGTTGACCTAAGGAACCCTAAATAAGGAACGAGGCCCCGTTTTTCCCATAAGTTAAACTTCGATTTCCCATGTGAAACCTCAGGAAAATCCAAGGAGCACTGTAAAACACCGAGCCCCTCCCAAACTAAGGAACAACGAGCCTCTCCCAAACGAGCAAGGAGAGAGGAAGGAGGAGGAGGAGGAGGAGGAGGAGGAGGAGGAGGAGGAGGAGGAGGAAGCGGACGAGGAGGAGGAGGAGGCGGAGGAGGAAGAGGAGGAGAAGGAGGAGGAGGGGGGGGGGAGGAGGAGGGGGACACGACAGCGGGTGCGCGCACGTCACACCTAACACCTAGCCCGTTCCGCCCGAACCTTGCCAGTGCGGCCCTTCCTGCTGCGCCAGCATCTCTCTGCTCGCGGCGGGGTCGTGCTGTGACGGCTTGAACGCTGCTATCCGACACCGCGTGCATCGTGCGCCTTGAACGATCACTCGGCGGTGGACAAACCTCCCTTCAGTAAGCCACCCTTTAGTGAAAACGGCCTGGGTCCGAAACTGACGGACCTGGACCCGCAAAAATGACGGCCGCGACGCCCTCTCGCGAACCGAAAACGGTCCATTCGCTAATCGACGCGTCAGGGCAGGAGGTCCGTCCACCCCCGAATCACGGCTGTCCGACAATGCAGACCGCCACTCTTGAAGGGGGCCTGGGACACACAAACAAATAGACACACATAAAAGCATGCACCACATGTTCCATGTGTTTGGGAGTTCTGTCTTCCCCCCCACTTCCCATGTTTTCCCATATTTTCTTGGGAATCGACGATCAATTGTGCCTGTGTGTTCTTTCCCCTCCTGACATTTTTGGGGACGGCAGCAAAAAGGTCTCCTCCTCCTCCTCCTCCTCATGCTCCTCCTTCTCCTAATCCTCCTCCTCCAACTCCTCCTCCTCCTCCTAATCCTCCTCGCCCTCCTCCTACTAATCCTCCTAATCCTCCTCCTCCTCCTCCTCCTCCTCCTCCTCCTCCTCCTAATCCTCCTCGCCCTCCTCCTCCGAACTCTTTGACGCGTGGCGATTCTGGCCCGTTGGCGGCGAGCGGCCCGGAACGCCCACCGCCGTGGGCGCCGGCGCGTCGACGCGAGGCGCCAGCCGGCCGTGCAGCGGCCGTGCTGCCACGAGGGGCGCTCCTTTCAGGGGGGGCGTAAGACCTGGGTACTCCAGATTTCGTAATAAAGGGAGGGGGGTCTCATTTCGGGGGGGGGGTCTTTTACAAGCTATCTTGGAGGGCCTGGGGGGGTCTGGGGACGATGTTTTGGAGGGTTCTCCCACGGGGGGGGGGGTCTGAAATGGCTTGTCTTGGAGGGTCCAGACCCCCTTCCATTTATTACGAAATCTGGAGTACAGGGGACTCGGAAATCCCCGACGAGGTCGTCAAAAAAATGACGAGGCCGAGCCTGCATTTTGACGAGGCCTCCCGCTGCAGACATCCCAGGAAACTCCTCCTCGTCAAACTCCGAGTCGCGGTCGTCAAAAAACGATGGCGAACCCGAGTCCTGGCAAACCCCGGTCTTACGCTCCCCCGATTCTCCTGCACTCTTGAACACCACGATCGGGGAGACGCAAGACTCGGGCAGGAGGGAGGGATACGCAGAAAGCATCTAGACACCACCACCGTGCCAGGCCAAGGCCATCCTGGGCCCTGGGATGGTGTATACGCCCTCCTGGCCGAGCCAGGAGGGTCTATGCACCATCCTACGGCCCAGGATGGCCCTGGCCTGGCACGGTGGTAGTGTACAGATGCCTTCGTCGGAAGGGAGGGGGACTCGGGCTGGCCTGATGGGGCCATCACAACAATGGCAAGGCCCAACCTGAAATCTGACGCGAATGCTCCCGCAGCAAGCCTCCCGCGAGACCTGGACCGTCAAAACCCAGGACGCGCTCGTCAAACGACTTCGGCTAACCCGAGCTCCGGCTCGCTCGAGTCTTACGCTGCATCGGAAAGAGCGGGGACCTGCAGACCCGAGTCAATCCAGACCCTGGTCAGCCCGGCCTCGCCGAATCCTGCAAGATCCTGCACCCAAGCCCGGGCCAATTCTCGGGGGTGGACAGACCCCCTTTAGTAAAACGTGGTTTAGTGAAAACGACCTGAGGCCCAAACCTGGCGGGCGCAAGCCTGGAAAATAGCGGCCACGGCGCCCTCTCGATAACCGAAAACGGACAATTCACTAAAACCAAAAACCAGAAACTGCCCCCAAAATGTCCAAAAATAGTCAGAAGATCGTCCCCAGGCTGTTTGTGGACTATTCTTGGATATCCCTCCTGTAGAGGGACAGGCCCGACTCATCCCGAGCGTCCCAGCGGTCCTGGCTTCAGCGCCCTGTCAGGACTCTCGGCGCCGAGCCGGGTGAGGCAGGAGGACGGTTGGGCGTGGCTCAATGAGGGGGTCATAAATGGGGGGGTCAAGATCGGTCCCCTTTCGTGCCCCTTTCGGGCCCCTCCGGAGCTCAGGGGGCTCGTTTAGGTAGCGATTGGGTACCTCTTTGGACCACCCTCGCCACCCCCCATCTATGACCCCCCCATTCCGCAACGCCCAAGACGGAGGGGGCCGAGCAGGGCCAGGGGTCGGGCCTGCAGAACACCCCAGGCGGACGTCAAGGGGCGCAGCCAGCCGATGCGGTCAAGCTGACGTGGATGCACCACACCCGGCGTTCAGCCAAAACTCTGGACAGGAGCGAACGGCTGGCTTTTGCACAGCTTCGTCGGCTCGACCCGCGGGGCGCTTGGCCACCTCGACGTCCCTTTGGTTCGGGCGGTCCTGCAGAGGCGGGTGCTCTCTGACCCTCGGCCCGACTACAGTCATCGGCCTGACCTAAGGAACGATAAATAAGGAACGAAGAATAACAAATAACGCATAAGGAACTGCAAATAACGCATGCAAACCTAAGGAACGACCGAGCCCCTTTTTGAAAAGTAAATGTTCCTTATTCAAGCCGCCGACTGTAACGGAGGGGCGGGGGCTGGAGACGCCATGACCCTGTGGCAACGATGGCGCCGGGCTGCATGGAAAGGGGTAAGGGAGGGCGGCACCTCGCGCCTGCCATGTCGAGCGGGGCGAGCAGCAATGGCAATGCGCAGCTCTGTCGCGGGCGCCGGAGAGGGAGAAGCACCGAACCATTTAGAAGGGGCCCTGGGACACACAAATAAATACACACAAATAAAAGGATTCCCCATATTTTCCCATACTTTCTGGGTTTTCGTCTTCCCCCCCACGTCCCATATTTTCCAATATTTTCTGGGGAATCGACGATGAATTGTGCCTGTGTGTTTTTTCCCCTCCTGACATTTTTGGGGAGGGGGCGAAATGTTTGGGGAGGGGGAGCAATGTGTTCGGCAGGGCGAAGCGACACACCTGTGCAGATCGACCGCGGCAGAGTGCATCTTCTTAAGCTGAGCCCAGCTCGGGCGAGGCGAGGGAGCACCCCAGAGGAGGGAGGATGGCAGAGAGAGAGAGGGGGGGCCGGGCAGCAAAAAGGTTTCCTCCTCCTCCTCTTCCTGCTCCTCCTTCTCCTAATCCTCCTCCTCCAACTCCTCCTCCTCCTCCTAATCCTCCTCGCCCTCCTCCTCCTCCTCCTCCTCCTCTTCCTCCTCCTCCTAATCCTAATCCTGATCCTAATCCAAATCATAATCGTCCTCCTCCTCGTCTTCCCCCTCGTCTTCCTACTCATAATCCTCCTCCTCCTCCTCCTCCTCCTCCTCCTCCTCCTCTTCCTCCTCCTCCTTTCCTTTTCCTCATAAATAATTAACTTTTCCCTGTCGCACCCCGAGGCCATTTTTTAGGGCGGGCTGGGCGCTTTGCCTGAGACTTCCTCACCACGTATGACTCTGAAGCTTGAGAGTTGACAACAGCTTCGGAGATGGAGGGCGGGTGGTTTTAAAAATGTTGCTCTCGCCTTAGCGCCGCGCACATTCGTTTGAAGAATTTGCAAGATTTTCGCGGATTGGGGGCAGGTGGTGTTCAACATGTGGCTCTCGCCTCAACGCCGCGCACATTCGGTTTTGAATGTTGCAAGGGTTTCACAGATTGAGGGCGGTTCCTTTTCAACATGTGGCTATCGCCTTAGCGCCGCGCATATTCGTCTTAACGAATTGCAAGAATTTCACGGATTGAGGGCGGTTCCTTTTCAAACTTTGGCCCTCGCCTTAGCGCCGCGCAAATTCGTTTAAACAGTCGGAAAAGCGTCACTGGCTCCCATGAACAACGTACCAAAAATGGTGTTTGGGAGAGACTCCGGATTATGCGGGTGCAAGAGTTGTTGATTCGCGGTGTTGAGGTCCCACAAATGACGGTATGGCACGATTCCAGATCGTCAGGACGCAGCAGTCACGTTCATCCGTGGCGTTGAAATCCCGAGAACCATGTTTTGACATGCTTCCAGATCTTTACACGCTTGTCTTCCAACGAGGCAGTTCCCTCAATGGAAATGAACCGTTTTAGGGGCCTAAGGAGGGGGGGTCAATTCCAACATCGTTGATGACTCTTCTCCTCCTGCTCCTCCTCCTCCTCCTCTTCCTTCTCCTCCTCCTCCAAATACTCCTCCTTCTAACCCTCCTCCTCCTCCTCATCCTAATCCTCCTCCTCCCCGTCTTCCTTCTCGTATTCCTCCTTCTAATCCTCCTCCTCTTCGTCTTCATCCTTCTAATCCTCCTCCTCCAATGCCTCCTCCTCCTCCTCCTCAAAATCCTCCCCCTCATCTTCCTCCTCCTCCTAATCCTGTCGATCCTGTCGATCCTTGCGCAGCCAAGCTCCTCCAGGCGAGAACACTGGGCGGCGGGCGACGGCGAGCGACGCGAGACACGAGGCCAGGGCCAGCAGGAGCACGACCGCACCGCTAAGGCCCCGACCGATGGAGGGGTACAGGCCGACCCACGAAGGATTTGGTTGACGGATCCTTCCCCTCCTTCAGCTGCTTTAGGGTCTTCTCCGCTTGCTTGTTGGGAGGCGCGCCAGGGCACGGACCTCCCAACAGGCACAGCTTGACAGACCCGAATGCAGCGCACGAGTTACACCACACGACTCGGCCGCCACTAATCCAGAGCTTATGGCCGGCGTGGGCGAGCCTGGCCAGCCTGGGGAGGCCAGAGCACGGCAGCGCGCACACTGACGCTTCTGAAAACCCCGAGGCGCCACAGTTCACACAGCGGTAGGCCCCCTTCCTCTTAGTGCCCGTCCTGTGGACAGCGTGCCCCTTGAAATCACAGACCAAAACTAAAGGGTCATGCTTGGGGCGGGGAGGGGCCTTGCATTTCTGGGCGTCGGGGAAATTCTTCTTGCTGAGCATCTCCCCGAAACACGCAATAAACCTACTGAAGTCTGCTACCTCCGAACTTCTTTGTCTCTGGAGGGCGCGGAGGCGAGGATTGCAAGGGTGCTCCTGGGCTCCGCGCTTAGCAAGACCGTCGGCAATGCCGTTGCCGACCCAGGCCCAGTGGGGGGCCTCCGAGGTCTCAAGACATCTACTCCAGGAAATGTGACTCTTAATTTTGTGCAGGCAGATCATTTCTTGTCCTATGTCTAGAACACGATCCCAAACGAGCTCCCAGACCTCCGAGAACGCCACCTCAGACATGTCCGACTCGGGCCCGCGGGCCCACACGTCCAAGACGGCCTGGCAATCAGTGTAGATCTGGGTGCACTGCGAGGGCCCAATGAGCTTGAGGGCCATCAGCAAAGCATATAGTTCACCAGCTCCTGATTCCTGGACAGGATGAGGAAGGGGTCCAAACGCACTGCCCTCGCAACGGCTGCTCTGATCCATGGCCACCACTGCCCAACCTGCACGAGCCGCATACAGGGAGGTCGTGTCAAAGCCTGAGCCGTCGATGCATATCCTGCTGCCTAGGAAACCTGCTTCTGGCACTTTATCCCACCGCCAGACCTCGGCTGTGGAAACCTTGGGCCAGTCATACCCTGGGTCAGCAATGAGCGCTCTCGTCGACAAGAAATCGTAGGCGCCCAGCTGCAAGCCCCTGCCCACGCACTGCGGCAGGTCTAAGTCCCGCCTAAACAGAAGGAAGCCATCACACTGGTATAAACGATGCTGTGGCGTGCCGTTATACATGCCGCAGACCCTGCACAGCGGCGTGATGGCTCGCCTGTCCTGGAACAAAACATCCTGAGTGGGGTGACCTCCTGCGACTACATTGCACAGAAAGGAGGCAGCGGAGTTTCTCCCCGCTTTCCTGAGGCCTCTTAGGGCATCCATGATGGGCCCCAGGAGGGGAGGAACCACACGCTCAGGATCTTCGGGATCAGGGGCCCCAACATGCTCCAGGAGCCTCATGTGTACTGTAGTCAATCAACTTAGTAAGGGTGCGCTTCCCGAAGTGGTTGAGGTCCAGTAAGAAGCCACGGCAAGACTCCCAGGTGTCCCAAGCAGTAAACCTCCAGCCCAGACGATCCAGGGTAGCCCACACCGCTCCAGCCGGCCCCCGAACCTTGTCCCAAGTCCTGGAAGCAACCGTAGGGTAGGCCTGCACGCAGGCCCTGATGATGTGCTCGGGGACCCATTTCTGTTTCACAGCCTGTTGCCACATCTTGAGCGGCAGGAGGTTGGCCTGGAACACAGGGTCCAAGCCCTTAGTAGGGCCCAACAAAAACTGCAGAGTCCTGGAACGGATAGAGCGCAGCTTCATGACCGTGGAAGTGTTCATGCCTATGACCGCTGCGCCGTAAAAAGCTGCTGGCAATCCACCTGTCTCCACGACCTTGCACAAGCCAGCGTAGCCCGAGCGAAGGCCCCTCAATCGGCGAACTCGGGGCCCCAAACTCTCCCATCTCGATCCCTGGACTGGAATTCGGCGCCGACCTGCAGTGTAGTCGACCCCGAGGTTACGAGCCGACTTGACCACTTGGAATTTCCAACGCAACAGTCGTGTTTTCACCCGAACTTCAATATCCCGAGACGTCGCCGTGATCAGGCCTTTCGTGGGAGAGATCAGGAAACCAAGTTTCTCCAGATTGCTGCACAGCGTAAAAGTAGCATCGGCCGCCGTTCTCGCCACCGCCCTAGCCTTGCCTGTAGCACCGCACGTAATATCATCGACAACATTGTAGATCCGAACCGACGGGAACTTCGAGACCACCTGGTCTAGCGGGTCAAGAAGGAGGCACTTTAGCAGGGTGGTGGCGAACGTACAACCTGCCAAGATCGCCTGGATGCAGGCGACAAACTCAGAGCAGACCCTGCCCACCTGCAAGACCCTCTGGCCCCTGTACAAGCAGAGGAGGTAGCGCAGGCGGTACAGAGGAAAGCCGTGCTTGATGGCCGCCGAGGCCAAGAAGAAATGAACCACCTTCTCACAGCACTTGGTCATATCGACCAGGACAGACGCTGCTGAGTGCCCAAAAACGTACGCGCGCTCCATCCTAATAGCCTGCTCCCAAACAGCTCTTTCGCACGAACGCCCCCTGCTTCCGAAATGGTAAGGCCTGTCATGGGCCCGCTCCCAGCGATCTGCCTGAACCCGAGAATATTTCCCAAAGCACCTGACGCTCCCAGACAAAATTCCGATTGGCCGAACTCCACCTTCCTCGTCCTTTGGGATCATGGCTATGAGAATCGCGGCCAGGACCTCGGGGAGCTTGCCAAGAGACTCCATCCAAAACCAGAGAGCAGCCACGCACTCCAGGGCCCCGTCGCTGAGGATCTCGAAATCCCTGGGGTGTGTCCTATCAGCGCCTATCGCCGTCCTAGCCTTGAACTTCCTGGAGCACTTTCGGATCTGATCGGACGTGGCCAAGACCATGGGCTCCTCGGGGGACTCGGAGATCTTCTCTGTGAGGAGGCTGATGGGATCAGGGAGGTCCTTCATGCGGGGCTTGGGGCTCCATATCCTAGCCCACTCGTCCATGAGGTCGTCGATGCGCCCCATGGGCCCCATGGGGGGCCCTCCTTTCGGGTCCGATGGAACCCATCCCAAGGGGGCCTTGGTGAACATATGGGCCAATCCAGCCCCATTGTCCAGACTTGTCTGGACCCAAGATCTCCAGGCCTTGCCCCGATCCGATTGAAACTGCTTCTCAAGCCGCTCTGCATTGCGCTTGGCCTAGGCGCGCAACTGCACGAGGCCGCAGAAGTCGAGGCAAAACAGGTCCGTCTCAGAGACTGCGCACTCTTGCCAAAAAGGGTCGGCACGGAGCGCTGCAGGCCCTTGTAGCACATGGAGAAAAACTGATCTGGCATCTGGTCGGCCCAAAGGCACTCCTTTCCTGACTAGATAGCTAAGCTCCTGAATGTGGATGGACCACTTCCTCCAAGCTCCCCCTTTGGCCGATGAAACAGGGTACGCACCGCCCGAGACTGAAACAGCTGGATAGATTTTGGTCGTCATTCCTTTGGCCCGACCGCGATACTTGTGCGCATCGCTCTTGTCAATGCCGTGGATACCTATCATCTCATCCTCGAAAAGCTGGCAAAGCCTAGCGTAGCCCCTGTCCAGAGCTGCCTGGTCGCCGCGCGCCTCGAGCTGAGCTAAACATTCAGACCAATCTGGAGGTGGAGGTCGCGGACCGAGAGGGGCTTCACGAGGGAACACCTTCGGACCTACAAGGACCCTGGTCTTGAGCTCTCTGGGGGCACCTGAGAGGTCCAGCGTGACGGGCCAGTGCGGGGCAGTAGTTCCACGTTTGTTAAGCGACACAGCGTCGAACAAAGGCCCGAGCGACTTCGAGATGACGAACAAGTCGATGGTGGTCCAAGAGGTCGACGATTTTCGACACGTGGGCTCAGAGGTGTGGAAGATTGCGCCCCCAATCTTGTCCACCCAACCCGTGTCCGCCAGCAGCTTCGGCGATGTGTTGAAATCCCCTCCTATCACGAAGGGTAGCTGCCAACCATGGAGCCCCTCGCCAAGCCTGTTGAGGATCTGGAAACTGCGGAGGCCCAGGGGGTCATCGCAATCGAGATAGAGTGAAAACACCGCGATACCTCCTGGCACAAACATGTTCAACCAAACCCCGCAGATTCGGTGTGGCTGAGGAAGAGGACGGACAAGCGGCAAGGATCCCATCCCGATGTGACTCCTGACAGCTATCCCCGTCCCGCAACTGAGCCCTCCCTTGTCTGTGGTCCTGCTTGGGTGCACGAGAGCATTCCAACCTAACTGGCGAAGCTGGCGGGTACCCTCCCGATGATCATCTCCGAAAGCGAAATCCTGGAAAACGGCAGCCTGGCCGAAAGACTCGGACTGCAAATAAGTCTTCAGAGATTTCCAAGAAGATGAATTACATGTTTCAATGGTCATGCAACGGCGGCCTGCTTTCCCCGAAATACCAGCACCACACTCAACAGACAGGCCTTGACGTGCGTCCGCGGAGCCGACGTTGCCCCCATCACCAGGACGGAGACTCAGCGGCAAATGCTGCGCGTCTGAGGCCTGCTGCGCCCCCTGCACGCGCTGTTTCCCTCGCCTCCTGTGGAGAGGGTGCCCAGGCCTAGGCGTAGGTAGGTGGCGACTGTGAACCTGGGCACCCCAACGGGTCCCAGGATTTGCGTCCTAACGCCATGCTCGTACACCCAGTCGGGGGAGTTGACGTAGCTCTGGTCCTAGGCGTAGTCGAAGGTTGCGCCGCCCCCGTCGACGGCGACTGAACGCGATGACGGGGTTGAATACCAGGAAGACTGTCCGAGACACGCGCCGCTCCCGCCGACGGCGACTGCACGCGATGACGGGATGATCCACCTCCTGAACCTGACGAGCAGTTTTTCATCACTGCATCGACCAAAACGCGGGGAGGAGGGCACTGGTACTCCCAAGGCATCGCCGCGGATGCTGAAGTCGTCCACGGACTGCTTGGCCAGCATGGGGCAATTTCGGGCTGCCCCCAACCTAGTGTGGGAGAGCACGCGGCAATCGCATCGGGAGGCAAGCCGTGCCCCGAACACGTGGCGCTCTCTGCCTGCCATCCTCGCTCCGATTCCCACCCCCAGGGTCCCACTTGGCGGTCCCAGCACCAAGATGACACTGGCCTACCAAGGGTTTCGTATGAGGGGGGTCTCAGAGGTCTCATGGCAGGTGAGTCTAGCGACCATGAGCGAATAGCCACCCACGAAGCCCAGGTGGCAATCGTAGAAGGTGGAGCCCACGCGTCAAAGGCCTGGCCCAGGATCACCAGCACTGGCAACGCCAGCCGCGACGCTGGACGCCTTGGCAAACTGCCGCTCCAAGTCGAACTGCTCCACGTCCACGGGCGCCGCGAAGGCCCCCGATGCCGCCGATGCCGAAGCCGATGCCAGGGCCCCCTGGGAAGGTGGCTGCGGTGGCCGCGGCGGCAGGCCTGCAGCGGCTGAGGTGGCATCGCCAGGCAGGGGGGCTGCCGCTGAGGCAGCGGCCTGGGACGGAGCGTGGCCCTCTGCCGCCCCCTCAATCTCAGCCTCCTCGCCAGTGCGACGACGCTTGGCAGCCATTCTCTGGCGGAAAGCACGCTGCTCCTCCACCAGCTCCTGCGCCCTCGTGCGGACCGCTCCGAAGGCGTCGGCGACTGCTTTCTTGATGACCTGCTCAACCTCTGCCTTGCGCTTCTCGACCTCCTCGCGCTCCGATGACGATATCTCGATCCCCTCAGCTTCCAGACCGAACAATCCGTCATCTTCGAAGACCTCGAAGCCCTCGCCGTCCAACAGCTTGGACAGATGCAGCCCATGGCGAACAGGCCCCTGAGGCTCTGACCGAGCTTGCGGGACGCCTGCAGCGAGCAAGGTGGCCGCCTCATGGTACTTGGCCTGGCACAGCTCGTAGTCCTGTAGGGCCAGCACCGCCTGCTTCTGGGCCTGCACGTACTGGTCGCGCAGAGAGTCGGCGGTCTTGACGCGCTTGTCCAGCTGCTGCTTGGCCTCCCGCATAGCGTGCTGGGCCGCTCCCACAGACGGCTGCTTGGGCTCAGATGCCCGCTGCAGCCTGTCGATGAGGCCCTGGTAGTACTTGACATTCTGGCCGTCCCCCAAGCTCTCGAAGGTGCGGAGCAGGCCCTGCAATTTGGGTATGTCCTCAACCTTGTACTTCGAGTCCTTGTCAGCACTCGTGCCAGCCATGGCGCCAGGCGGGACCCAGCCTGAGGCCTGGAGCTGGAGCCCCGCAGGTAGCACCTGTTGCAGGGGCGGTGGTGGGCCGAAATAGCCCTGCGGTCCCACCTGCTTCGGGCCAGGGAAGGTGAGCTGGTAGCCCTTGCCCCCCTTGGTCTCCCCCTTCTTGCCCTTGCCCTTGCCACCTCCTTTCGGTCCCTTGGCCGATTCGCCATGTGCTGGCAGAGAGCCCAGTGGCGGAAGCTCCGCCCACACGCCCTGGGCTGGCGCCTGGGCGGCAGGCTGCACGTAGGCGAGGGGCTGGAGGCAGTGCTTGCAGAACCAGAAGTGGGGAAGATTCTTCTTGCAGCCACAGTGGGGACACGGAGATTTCGAGGATCCACTGCTGTCCTCGTCCTGCTTCTTGAAAGGGCCCACCCAAGTCCACTGCCGAGCATCGCCCTTTTCGTCACGCATACTAGGCTGGCCGCGACGAGAAGAGCCCATCGGAGTGTGACGGGTGGTCTACGCACGAAGGAAGTAATGGTAAGAACTTGCTCCAGCAGGAGCTCACAAAATCTGAAGCCAGAAACTGGCCGCAGGATCACTGGCGGGGGCGCGCCTCCCCCACGCCAAAAAGGCCTCGGTCCCTGAGCGAAACGCTACGGACTTGAGCCAAAATGGCTGCGGACCTCCTCCTCCTAATCCTCCTAATCCTCCTCCTCCTAATCCTCCTCCTCCTCCTCCTCCTCCTCCTCCGCCTCCCCGTCTAATTACCTCCTACTCCAAATCATCCTCCTCCTCCGCCAACTCCTCCTCCTCCTCCTTCTCCTCCTCGTCCTAATCCTCCTCCTCCTCCTCCTCCTCCTCGTCCTCCTACTAATCACCCTCATCCTCCTCGTCTTCTTCCTCCTCGCATTCATCATCCTCCTGCTCCTCCTCCTCCTCCTCCTCGTCTTCCTCCTCCTCCTCCTCCTTCCCCTTTTGCTCCTCCTCCTCCTCATCCTCCATTTAATCTCCTCCTCCTCCTCATCCTCCTCCTTGTCTTCCTCCTTCTTCCCTTCCTCCTCCTAATCCTCCTCCTCCTTCTCCTCGTCCTCTTCCTTCTCATCCTCCTTCTTCTCCTCCTCCTAATCCTCCTCCTCCTCCTCCTCCTCCTTCTCCTCCTCCTAGTTATGACATCGTCCAGGGACTCTTACTCTTACTCTTACTCTTACTCTTTCTCTTACTCCTCCTCCTCCTCCTCCTCCTCCTCCTCCTCCTAACCCTGCTCATCCTCCTCCTCCTCCTCCTCCTCGTCCTCCTCCTCCTCCTGCTCCCATCTCCCCCCGCCTCCCGCTCCTCCTCTTCCTCCTCCGCGAGGTGATGGGGAGCGCTGAAGATAGAGGGGCGGAACGAGCGGCACGACAGCGGGGGAGCGAGAGCGACACAGGGCGAGGTCGCCGAGCGCGTGAGCAGCTGCTGCCCATATTCCCACCAGCGTGGCCTGGAGCCCACTTGCCGATTCAGCCCCCTATGCGGGGGATGTGGGCTCTTCCCTTTCGGTTTCGAAGGGCCCATCCCCAACTGGGGGGATGCACTGGTGGTGCTGAGATACCATGGCCCGGTGGGGATGGGGATAAACTATAATCTACGTATCTGCTCCCTGATGTTTATCGACGACGGCCCCCCGGAAGTCCCGACCCTCTCCCCCGGGCCGGCTTCTCGTCCCGAGCCCTCTTTTGCTGTTGTGCGGCCACGGGCCCAGATAAGGCCGTGGAGCCCCAACACCGGGCAGAAACCCTCCCGTCGCGATGCTGTTCACGACGCCCCGCCGCCCGTCCTTGATCTTCTGCGCGAACTCGTCTGGCGAGCCGTCGCCACTGGCCGGAAGAAGGGGGGGGGCGGAAGGTCGGGTCTCGAAGGCTCACGACCCCTCCGCCGACGGCATCGCGGCCGCCACGGCGGTCGGCGATCGACGTTCTGTCCATACTTACCCCTGCTCACGCCCCAATCCCACCGTGGGGCCAGGGTGGGGGGCATGAAGAAGAACGTTGCCCCAGGAGCCGAGCTTTTCATCCAGACCATGCTGCCTCTTGGCGCCCAGGGGCGACGCCAGACTCCTGTCCCCAACTTTCCAGCATTCACAAAAACACCAAGAGGAAGGATGCCTTAGCAGGAGTAGAATGAAGGAGGAGGAGGAAGATGAGCAGGAGCAGGAGGAGGAGGAGGAGGAGGAGGAGGAGGGGAGAAGATGAGGAGCAGGAGCAGGAGGAGGAGAAGGAAGAGGATGAGGAGGGAGGAGGAGGATCATGAAGGGAGGAAAGGAGGAGGAGGAGGAGGGGATGAGGAAGGAGAGGCGTGAAGGAACAGGAGAGCAGGGGGATGGAGGAGGCGGAGGAAAAGTAGGAAAGGCGGAGGAGGGGAGCAGGAGGAGAGAGGAGGAGGAGGAAGGAGAGGATGAGAGATCGGAGGGGGAGGAGAGGAGAGGAGAGAGAAGGAAAGGAGAGGATTGGGAGAAGGCGGAGGAGGGAAGAGGAAAAGGATGAGAGAGAGGAGAAGGCGGAGGGAGGCGAGGAGGAGGAGGAGGAGAGAAGAGGAGGAGTGAGGAGAGAAGGAGGAGGAGGAGGAGGGAGGAAGGAAGAGGAGGAGGAGGAGGAGGAGGATTCTGATGATGCTGATGCTGATGCTGCTGCTGCTGCTGATGCTGATGATGATGCTGATGCTGATGAGGAGCAGGACCAGGGGAGAGGATGACGAGCAGGAGGACGAGGAGGAGGAGGGAGGAGGATGATAATGAAGGGAGGAGGAGGATGAAGAGGAGGAGGAAGCGGCAGATGAAGAGGAGGAGAAGGAGGAGGAGGAGGAGGAAGGAGGATGAGGAGCACGAGAAGGAGGAGGACAAGCACGGATAGACAGAGGAGGAAGGGGCGGAGAAGGAGGAGGAGGAGGAGGAGGAGGAGGAGGGGGAGGGGGAGAATAAGAAGAGGAAGGAATCGATGATGATGACGATGGCGATGATGTTGTTGATGATGATGATGACGATGACGATGATGATGATGATGATGATGATAAGGAGGAGGAGGAGAAGGATGAGGAGGAGGAGGAGAAGGAATGGAGGAGGAGGAGGACGAGGAGGAGGAGGAGCAGGCGGCGACGGGAAGGGCATGTGCGCCGTTGCACCGCTCCTCTTGTCCAGAAGCCACCATCCCCTGGGCCAACTTCAGCACGGCACCGGGCTCGGGGAAGAGAGCCGCCCGGACGGCGGTGTCCGGAGCTATACCACTTTCGAGTTCCGACGGGCCCGCCGCGGCCGCGGTCGGAGCGGTTGGAGGAGGACGAGGGAGAAGGAGAGTAAGACGAAGCCAGGACGAGGATAACATCGGAGAGACAAATCAAGAATCTCTGAGACCTGGCGCTTCTGGAGTATGTATCGGGCGCCGCGGCCTTCTCGGAGTGTCCCGAAACGCTCTGAGAGCGTTCTGGAACGCTCTGGAACGGATATATCCTCGTCCCAGCCCAGTCTGGAAGTCTGCGCGAAGGATAAGGAAGAGGAGGCCTACAGTCGAGGTTAATCGGGGAGTGCACGCGATAGGACACAAGGCCCTTCCGAGGGCCACATTTTCATGAGAACGTGGAAGGCACGGGTCGTGAAACACAGGACACAAGGGTCTCCTGGATTTGGCAGGGTCGACCTTCTAATCAAATTCGACTGTAAGCATTCGACGTCTTGCCCTTTTAAAACAAAATCCGCAAGGCCGGATTTTCAGCCTGGGTCGTTTTCTGGCGGCGCTGGGGCCTGATGAGGGCCCTCAAAGGCCAAAAATGGCCAAACACCTTCCGTCAGCACATTGTTCTCGGCGCGAGCATGTCTGGGGGGAGAAGGAGGAGGAGGAGGAGGAGGAGGAGGAGGAGGAGGAGGAGGAGGAGGAGGAGGAGGGAAGCAGGGAAACACTGAAGAGAAAGCGTCTGCTCACAGACACCACTCTAAGCCTCAGGAGAACACGTAGAGGACCACGCCGAAGGCGAATACAACAAGGCGGGGGGGGAGGGGCAGGCGGCCTCGCCCCTGCGCGGGGCAAGGCATCATCGCCGACCCTCCCGCTGCTTCCCCCGCCGCGCACCGGGCTGAGGAGCGCCAGGAGGACCACGTCCAGCTGGCGAGCTCCCCAGCGACGACGACGCCGCCGCTATCTGCCTGCGAAGCTCGACCGCGCCGACCGTCATCAGGGCGGCCACGACCTCGGCGGCGGGGTCCATGCCAGCCATCTTCACGGCGCAGAAGCGCGCGACCAGGTCGCGCAG
>CAUYUJ010011683.1:0-11967 GCA_963575745.1 Prorocentrum cordatum | reverse complement strand
GCGCCTCCACCCACCCACCCACCCACACCAACCACCACCACCACCACCAGCGCGACCCCCTCCGCCCCGACCATTTTATTTTGGCGTCGCACGGCCCCCACCGTCCCGCCCCCACGATCGTTCTCCCCTCCCCGCACGCCCTCTGCACCCCGCCCCCCCTCCGCCCCGACCATTTTATTTCTGCGTCGCACCGCCCCCGCCGTCCCGCCCCCCCCCGAGACTTCTCTGATTTATCGTCCCCTCTCTCTCCCCCCCTTTTCTCCTCCTCCTTCGCCTCTTCTTCTTCCTCCTCTTCCTCTTCCTCCTCCTACTCCTCTTCCTCCTCCTCCTCCTCCTCCTCCTCCTCCTCCTCCTCCTCCTTCCCCCTCCGTTTTGTGCAAGAGCCATGGCACGCGTGCCACTTGTTCGTTTCGGCACATCCCCCACACGCTTCGTGGCCCCATAGGTATTTCCACCGAAGACTCCAGTGGCTGCGCTCGCGTGCGTTCCCCAGCTCATTTCGGCACACCCCTCACACGTTTCGTGGCCCCACATGGAGCTCTTTCGGCGTAGATGTTTTTCGCCCGGGCTGGTTTTCGCCCGGTGCGTTTCGCCCGGTTCGTTTCGCCCGGGTTTGCTTTCGCCCAGTTGGCTTTCGCCCGGTTTGGCTTTCGCCCGGGTTGGCTTTCGCCCAGGTTGGCTTTCGCCCGGTTGGTTTTCGCCCCGGTTGGCTTTCGCCCGGGTTGGCTTTCGCCCGGGTTGGCTTTCGCCCTGGTTGGCTTTCGCCGGGGTTGGCTTTCGCCCGGGTTGGCTTTCGCCCGGATTGGCTGTCGCCCGGGTTGGCTGTCGCCTGGGCTCGTTTTCCCCTGGGTTCCCGCGTCCATCAGGAGCGCGGGCGACGGGCATGGATCCCGGGAGAGGGCCGCGGGCCAAGAAGACCGCGAGGACAGGCAAGAAGACCGCGAGGGGAACGGAGGAGGGCGACCAGGAGGGGAACGGGAGGACGGGGAGTCGTCGTAGTAGTCGTCGTCCTCCTCGTTGGCGTCGTCGTCGTCGTCGTCGTCGTCGTCGTCGTCGTCGTTGTTGTGTTATTGTCGTGGTGGTGGTCGTCGTCGTCTTAGCCGTTGTCGTCGTCGCCGTACTCGCCGTTGTCGCTGTCGTCGTCGTCCTCCTGGTCGCCGTCGTCGTAGTGATCCCGCCCGTCAGGGTCCGCCCGCCCGACCCGACCCGCCCGTTAGGGTTCGCGCGTGCTGAGTCGAGCGCGCCCCACACTTCAGTGCCCCGCCCGCCCGACCCGACCCGCGTGATAGGGTCTGCCCTACCCGAACCGACCAGTCCCGCCCGTTAGGGTCCGCCCGCCCGACCAGACCCGCCCGCTAGGGTTCACGCGTGCCCATTCGAGCGCTCCCCACACTTTAGTGTCCCGCCCGCCCGACCCGAACCGCCCATTAGGGTCCGCCCGACCCGACCCGACCCATCCCGCCCGTCAGGGTCCGCTCGACCCGACCCGACCTGCCCGTTGAAGTTCACGCGTGTTCGCTCCGGCGTGCCCCACACTTCAGTGTCCCGCTCGCCCGATCCGACCCGCGTGTTAGGGTCCGCCCGACCCCACCCGACCCGTCTCGCCCGTTAGGGTCCGCCCGCCAGGCCGGACCCGCCCGCTAGGGTTCACGCGTGCCCACTCGAGCGCGCCCCGCACTGTAGTGTCCCGCTCGCCCGACCCGACCCGCCCGTTAGGGTCCGCCCGACCCCACCCGACCCGTCCCGCCCGTTAGGGTCCGCTTGGGGTTCACGCGTGCTCGTTCCGGCGCGCCCAAAACTTTAGTGTCCCGCCCGACCGACCCGACCCGCCCGTTAGGGTCCGCCCAACCCGACCTGACCCGTCCCGCCCGTTAGGGTCCGCCTGCCCCACCCGAACCGCCCGTTAGGGTTGACGCGTGTCGCTCGGGCTTGACCCACTTTTTAGTGCCCCGCCCGCCCGACCCGACCCGCCCGTTAGGGTCCGCGCGGCCCGACCCGACCCGTCCCGCCCGTTAGGGTCCGCCCGACCCCACCCGACCCGCCCGTTAGGGTTCACGCGTGTTCGCTCCAGCGTGCCCCACACTTTAGTGTCCAGCCCGCCCGACCCGACCCGCCCGTTAGGGTTGATTCGACCCGACCCATCCCGCCCTGCCCGCTAGTTCGTCCGCCCGACCCGGCCCGCCCGTTAGGGTTCACGCGTGCTCACTCGAGCGCGCCATACACTTTAGTGCCCCGCCCGCCCAACCCGACCCCCCCGTTAGGGTCCGCCCGCCCCAACCCGACCCGTCCCGCCTGGTAGGGGGTCCGCCCGCCCGACCAGACCCGCGTGTTAGGGTCCGCCCGACCCCACCCGACCCGTCCCGCCCGTTAGGGTCCGCCCGCCCGACCGGACCCGCCCGTTAGGGTTCACGCGTGGCACGCGTGCTCAGTCGAGCGCGCCCCCCCACACTTTAGTGTCCCGCCCGCCCCGACCCGCCCGTTAGGGTCCCCGGATTTGTTAAGCCGGCGGCTCCCTCGGGTCCGCGGTCGTTCCCAAGGACAGGTTCTTATCCTGGCGCGTCCTAGTGCCATCCCGGCCCCCCTGCGGCCGACCCCGGCCCCAAAAAACCTACCGTTTTGTTTTTCCCGGGCGTCGGAGGTCTTGGCGCGCCCCCTTCCGCCACAGCTTCCGCTACCACCGCCAATGCCCCCACCAGCTGCGACCGCCACCACCACCGCTGGCCGCTTCCAGGGGCGAAGAAGCAGAGAAATTGGTCTTAGGGACAGCAGACATAGATACCCCATCACCCATTCATCGCCGATTGACGCCAGAGCGCAACGCCCTGCCCAGGGGCTTATCGCCAGCCTGTCGGCGATGTGTCAACTATTCTAGAGCATCCAGCACCTCCCTGAGCCCCCCCCCACGTCTCTTCGCCCCTTTCGCCTGGGCAAGCAGCGCGCCTCAAGGGCTCCCAGGGGTCACGACGGCGGCGGCGACGGCCACGCCAACGGCGACGGCGCCTGCTCCCCGCCCGGCCCTGGCGAAAGCCAACCCCGTTGAAAGCCAACCCCAGCGAAAACCAACCCCGGCGAAAGCCAACCCCAGCGAAAGCTAACTCGGCGAAAGCCAATCCGGCGAATGCCAACCTTGGCGAAAGCCAACCCCCGGCGAAAGCCAATCCTGGCCCCAGCGAAAGCCAAACCCCGGCGAAAGGAAGCCCGGCGAAACGAAGCCAGGCGAAACGAAGCCTGGCGAAAGCCAACCCCGGCGAAAAGCATCCGTGCCGCTCTTTCGAAGGCTTCTGTGGCGGCGATCGCATGCTTTCCCCAGCTCATTTTGGCACAGCCCTCACACGTTTCGTGGCCCCACAGGGGGCTCCACTGAAGGCTCCTGTGGCAGCGCACGTTTCGTGGCCCCACAGGGAGCTCCACCGAAGGCTTACATCCCTCACGCGTTTCGTGGCCCCGCAGGGAGCTCCTTCGAAGGCTTCGGAGGCAGCGCTCGCATGCGCCCCTCAGTCCATTTTGGCACACCACTCACTCGTTCCGTGGCCCCACAGGGAGCTCTTCCGAAGGCTCCTGTGGCTGCGGTCGCATGCGTCCTCCAGACGATTTCTGCACACCCATCATACGTTTCGTGGCCCCACAGGGGGCTCCACCGACGGCTCCCGTGGCAGCGCTTGCACGCGTCCCACAGCACATGTCGGCACACCCCTCACTCATTTCGTGGCCCCCATCCGCATGTCCATTACCCCATCTTTCCCGCGGCAAGCTACCTACGAGGAGGTGGCCATGCCTGCGTGATTCGCAGCTACATGTGGTTGGGTCCTGCGCCAGGGTAGCTGAACTTTATGTCTTTTCCCGACGATCCTGTGATGTCGGGTCCTCGATTTGAAGAGACAGCGCCTCGCGTTGCTTCTTCTCCTCTCCTCTTCTCTCCTCTCCCCTCCCTCGTCCCACATCATCGTTGCCATCATCATCGATCCCACTGCCACCATCATCATCACCAGCAGCATCATCACAACCGTTAGTAGCACCATCACCATCGTCGTCACCATCATCACTATCACTATCACCATCACCATCCGCATCACTCCATCATCATCACCACCACCACCATCATCATCATCATCATCATCATTGTAATAGTCACCACCATCATCATTATCATCATCAGCATCCTCACCATCACAACCATCGCCATACGTATCATCAGCATCGCCACTATCACCATCATCAGCATCACCCGCATCGGCATCGCCACCGCCATCACAATCATCATCACCATCATCAGCATCGTCATCACCACTATTAGTATAACATCATCGTTATCATCATCACCATCATCATCAGTATCGTCATTATCATCGACATCACCATCACCATCATCATCAGCACCATCACAATCAGCACCACCACCACCATCACCATCACCATCACCTTCACCTTCATCGCCATCATTACCATCACAGCATCATCATACTCACCATCATCATCGCTACCATCACCATCATTATTCTCATACTGTTCATCAGCATCGTCATTATCATCATCATTAGCATCATCACCATCATCATCATCATCATCATCATCATCATCATCATCATCATCATCATTACCATCATCACCATCTTCAGCATCATTATCATCATCATTATCATTATCATCAGCAGCATCATCATCAGCATCATCGTCACCATCGCCATCATAATCTCGGTGCACCACCTAAGGTCCCAGCGGCAGGGTCCGCATACAGGTCCACCCGCCCACCTGGCGCACCCCTCACACATTTCGCGTTTCCACCAGTTCCCCCACCGTCTAGGCGTACCCCTCATTCGTTTCGTGGCCCCATCGGGAGCTCAACCGAAGGCTCCAGCGGCGGCGTCCGCATGAAGTTCCTCTCGCACGTCTCGTGCCTCCACAGGGGACACCACCGAAAGGCCCCAGCGGCAGCGTCCGCATGGCGTTCCCGCATCCAAATCAGCGCACCCATCATACGCTTTGTGGCCCCATAGGGAGCTCCACCTAGCTCCAGTGGCAGGGTCCGCATGGCGGACCCGCACCCAACTGGGAACACCCTTCACACGCTTCGTGGCCTCACAGGGAGGCCACCGCTGGCCCCAGCGGCAGCGCTCGCATGGCGTACCCGCACCCATGCTGGCAGACCCCTCGCACGTTTCGTGACCCCACAGTGCGTACCCGCACCCATTTCTGCAGACCCCGCATACGTTTCGAGGCCTCGTAGGGGGCTCCACCGAAGGCCCACAGGGCAGCGCCCGCATGGCGCTTCCGCATCCAAACCAGACGAGCCCTCAGACGTTTCGTGGCCCCATGAAGGGGGCTCCGCCGAAGGCTCCAGCGGCAGTGTCCGCATGGCGTTCCCGCACCCCTGTCGGCACACCTTTCACACGTTTCGTGGCCCCACAGGCCCCAGCGACAGCGTCCGCATGGCGTACCCGCACCCATGCCCGCAGACCCCGCACATGTTTCGTGGCCCCACAGGGGGCTCCACCTAAGGCCCCAGCGGCAGCGCCCGCATGGCGTACCTGCGCCCATGTCAGCAGACTCCGCACACGCTTCGTGGCCTCATGAGGAGTTCCACCGAAGGCACAACTGGCTGCGCCCGCATGGCCGTCCCACACACACAAGTCGGCAGACGCCTCACACGCTTCGTGGCCCCCAAAAGGGGCTCTACCGAAGACTCCAGCTGCAGTGTCCGCATGACGTCTCCGCATTGATTTCGGCACACCCCTCACACGTTTCGTGTCCCCACAGGGAGCTCCACTTAAGGCCGTAGTGGCAGGGTCCGCATGGCGTGCCCGCACCCAAGTGGGAACACCTCCCACACGCTTCGTGGCCTTGCAGGGAGCTCCACCCAGGACCCCAGCGGCAGCGTCCGGATTGGGTACCCGCACCCATCTCGGCGTACCTCTCACACGCTTCGTGGCCTATAATGTGCTCCACTTATAAGGCTCCAGCGGCAGCGCCCGCACGGCGTACCTGCACCCATGCCGACAGACCCGGCACACGTATGATGGCCTCATAAGGAGCTCCACCGAAGGCCCAAATGGCAGCGCCCGCATAGCGCACCCGCACCCGAAACGGGTGACCCCTCACACGCTTCGTGACCCCCCAAGAGGAGGGGGGCTCCGCCGAAGGCTCCAGCGGCCGTGTCCGCATGGATGGCGTTCCCGCACCCCTTTCGGCACGCCTTTCACACGTTTCGTGGCATCACAGGGAGCTCCACCGGAGGCCCCAGCGGCAGCGCCCGCAATTGGTACCCGCACCCATTTCGGCGCCCCCCTCACACGTTTCGTGGCCTCATAGGGAGCTCCACCGAAGGCCCCAGCGGCCGAAGGGCCTTCGAATGCACCCGTCACTCGCAGCTGCAAATGGTTGGGCCCTTCGCTAGACTATTTAACCCAATCATCTTGTGGTGTTGGGTCCTCGTCTTGAAGAGGGAGCGCCCCGCGCGTCTCCCTTCCTAGTCGCCCTCCTCCTCCCATTCCTTGCTTCTGCCCTCCGCTCGTTTTTGTTCCGGCACGCCCCTCACACGCTTCGTGGCCCCACGGGGTGCCCCACCCAGGGCCCAAATGGCAGCGCCCGCACGGCGGTACGCGCACAAGTGTCGGCACAGCCCTTACACGCCTCGTGGCCTCGCAGGGAGCTCCACCGAAGGCCCCAGCGGCAGCGTCCATGTTGAGTGCACGCGCCCGTCTCGGCGCACCCCTCACGCTTTGTGGCCTCAAAAGGAGCTCCACCCGAGGCCAAAATGGCAGCGCAGGCATGGCGGCACTGCACCCATCTTGGCACACCCCTCGCACGTTTCGTGGCCCCACAGGGAGTTACACCTGATGACCCAGTGGCTGCGTTCACATGCGGTTGCGCCCCCCCATTTCTGCACATCCCTCACACGTTTCGTGACCCCACATCGGGAGCGGGAGCTCCACCGAAATCCCCAGTGGCAGCGCCCACACGGCGCCGCCGCACCCGTTTCGGCACGCCCCGCACACGCCTCCGTGGCCCCAATACGGATCTCCACCGAAGGGTCCTGCGGCTGCGTTCACATGTGGGTCCGCCCCCCATCTCGGGGCACCCTCCGCACGTTTCGTGGCCCCATGGGAAGCTCCACCACACCAAAGACCCCAGTAGCTGCGTTCGCATGGCGGTTCCGCCCCACATCTCGGCGCACCCCTCACACATTTCGTGGCCCGAAAGAGAGCTCCACCGAAGGCCCCAGTGGATTGGCTGGTTTCTCTTCCCACCCTATCGGTTGGAGGTGTTCGATGAAAACGTGACCTACGACCTGTCCTGCATACTCTGCTACCGCGGCCGCCAGGCCGGTTTCCGCTACTTCCTGGGTATCCCGCCTCGCGCCTTCGACGAATGACCACTGCACAGCGCGGCCTCCAAGCCCAGGGCCCAGAGAGGGTCCCGGTGCTCCCTGGGTGTGCCGCCTCGCGCTCCCGGGTGAGGATCGATCGGAGCCGATCTCTTTTTCTTGGGGGGCCTCCGTGGATCACCACCCACCAAACCACCCCAACCCAACCCGAAGGCCCCAATTTATCCTCGATTTCCAGTTGGGGGGGGTCGTGGAACATCGAGAAAACACATATGGAACCCGTACCCCCCCCAACCCGAAATTCGGGTCTTCGGGTTGGGTTGGGGTGGTCTGGTAGGTAGTCAGTGGAGACGCGCCTCGGGCTGAGAGGTGTAGGTCCCGTGGAGAGCGTCGAGACCCGTCGGGGGCCGGCGCAGCGAAGCGTCGCGGCGCTGGGCATCCACGGGTCCTGGCGCTCGACGCTCCAGGCGCGAGGCGCGGAGAGATGCTGCTCTCGCTCCGCGCGGCGCCGCTCGGAGGGCCGAGGCTGTCTCTCTCTCTCTCCGTGGTGCTGTCTCGGAGGAGCTCTGTGGCCAGAGGCGTGCTCCCAGCTCTTAGCTCAGCTCTTGAGCCCCCTGGGGGCCCTCTGGGGCCTCGTGCGAGGTGCTCCAGGGGAGGAGGAGGAGGAGGAGGAGGAGGAGGAGGAGGCGGCGGAGGAGGCGGAGGAGGCGGAGGAGGAGGAGGATGAGGAGGAGGAGGAGGGGGAGGGGGAAGAGCAGGAAGAGGAGGAGGAGGAGGAGGAGGAGGAAGAAGAGGAGGAGGAGGAGGAGAAGATGGCGGAGGAGCAACAGGAGGAGAGGCCGTGGGAGCCTCCCTGGAGGTCCTGGGGGCACCTCTGGCCAGGGACGTCGTGAGCAACCCACGATCCCTGTATGGGGCACGTGCAGGGAGTGTCGCCCAGGATCCCCTCGCCTCGTCCCGCTCCCGGCTCTCCTCTTGGCGAGGCAGCCCTCCAGCGGAGGTCATCCGGAGGTCGGGGAGATCACTTGCCGCTTCCGTCCACCTGGCTCCCTCATCTTGCCGCCTCGCGCGTGCTGTGTAGATATCAGGGATCGTCGGCCGAGACGGGGTTGGCCGTGGCAAAGCCGGGCGACTCCTGATTCTCGTACTCGCTCTTGCTTTTCTTTCCCCCTTCTTCTTATCCACCTCTCCCCCCTCTCGTCGTCGTCGTCGTCGTCGTCGTCGTCGTCGTCGTCGTCGTCGTCGTCGTCGTCGTCGTCGTCGTCGTCGTCGTTATCTTCCTCCTCCTTCTCCTTCTCCTTCCTCCTCCTCCTCCTCCTCCTCCTCCTCCTCCTCCTCCTCCTCCTCCTCCTCCTCATCATCATCATCATCATCATCATCATCATCATCATCATCATCATCATCATCATCATCATCATCATCATCATCATCATCATCATCATCATCATCATCCATCCCTTTCCCTTCTAAATGCGTAGTTTCTCCTTGTCGCACCCCCAGACGTGTCGGTAGGCTGGCCCCGGCGTTTCGCCTGAGACTTCCCACCATGTATGAACCTGGAGTTTGGAATTTGCAAGAGTTTCAAGGATGGAGCGCATGTCGTTTTCAAACTGTCGCTCTCACTTTAGCGCCGCGCGCAGTCGTTTTGAAAGGATGCAGCAGCTTGCAGGATGGATGCCGCTTCCTTTTCACAATGTGGCTCCCGCTGCAGCGCCGCGCACATTCGTCTTAAATATGTGCGGCAGCATTGCATTTTGGTGCAATTCAGGACTGTCAGGACAGCAGTCACGTTCTTTCGCGGCGTTGGGGTCCCGCGAATGCTGGGCTGGCACGATTCAGCATATGTCAGGACGCAACAGTCACGCTGTCTTGCGGCATGTGCGTTCCAGGAACGGTGTTTCGGCAGGATGATAATGGTTGACGCTTCCCGTATCTCCACGAGTTGAATTAGGTTCCGCCCGTAGCCCGTGTCGACCCTTGACGCCGCCTGCGCCTTCGCCTGCGGCTGCGACAAAACAATCATCACCAGCCAATCCAGGAAAGATGCCCAGGAGACTTGTGGTGACCAGGGAAGTGTAGGAGCAAGATCGGGGGCAGCCGTTATCCGTCGAATGGGAATGAGGAGTATGGAAGAGTACATGGAGGAGCGGGAGATAGAAGGGAAGGACCAGGCAGATGATAAGCAAGAGGATTAGGATGGCGAGTAGAAGGCTAGAGGCCTCTTGGATTCCCAGGGGCTTCCTTGGAGGCCACTTAGGCCGTCTTTGCCTCTTGGCGGTCTCGGAGGCCCTTTGGGGCGTCTTGGGTGCCGTTGAAGGGTGCATCTTGAGGCTTTTGGGGGCCTTTTATGCACTTCTTTGGAGCCTCTAGGGGGCCTCTTGGGGCTTTCTTGGTAGCCCTGTAGGCCCTGTTGAGGCCATCTTGTAGGTCATCGATCAACGAAGGGGGGTCCTTCATGATCGGCGACCCTCGAGAGCATCTAAACTCTTCTCTTGGGGCCCTCTTGGAGCGCTCTTGGAACGCTCTTGGGCGCTCTTGGGGCCGTCTTGGGGCCCTCTTGAGCCTCTTTTGGTGCCCTCTTGGGCCATATTGGATCCATCTTGAGGCTTCGGAAGGCCATCGGAAGCGAACAGACGAGAAAGCAACAAACATTGATGCTTGGGAATAATTTTGGTCTCTTGGGTGCTCTCTTGGGGGTGCTCCTAGGCCACTTGGAGCCGTCTTGAGGCGGCATTGGAGCCTCTAGGAGCGTCTTGGAAGCCATCTTGAGCAATATTGAGTCATCTTGATCCGTCTTGAAGGCCATCTTGGGCTCTCTGAGGCCCTCTTGGAGCCATCATGGGCCATCTTGGACGCTTCAATCGGTCGCGGGGCGCCCCGTCCAGGTCCAGGGGGAGGGGGTAGGGGGGGGGAGACCATCCAGGGTCGACCACCGCGCGCCATCCTGGAAGCCATCTCGGGCTATCTGGAGCTCTCTTGGAGCCATCTTGGCTGCCCCAAGGTGGTCCCGAAGGGGCCCAGACGCCCTCGGGTGGGGTCCAAT
The DNA here is from genome assembly GCA_963575745.1 of Prorocentrum cordatum. Lineage (NCBI taxonomy): Eukaryota > Dinophyceae > Prorocentrales > Prorocentraceae > Prorocentrum > Prorocentrum cordatum. Next base: position 1,603 of record CAUYUJ010011683.1, on the reverse strand, counting down.
GAGGGGCCCTAGATGCGTCCGAATCGTTAAAGCGCCGACAAGGGCCCCCCCCCCCCCCTTCTGGAAGACGGAACATCGCCAAGACCCTCAAGACGGCCCCAACACGGCCCAGGACGGCTCCAAGACGCCCAAAGAGACCCCCAAGACGGCCCAAGGTGGTCCCCAAGACGGCCGCAGGCGCTCCCAAGAGGCGCTCAGGAGGGTTCCAAGATGCCTCCGAGAACAACCTTTTTTCAGATACTCCTTCCCAGACTCCCCCTGGGACCTGCCCAGACCCTTGTTGGAGAGTCTCCAGGCTGCGAGAACGTCAATTCATCGAATGGCCACTTCGTAAAGAAGGACAAACATTAGACAAAGGGTGACGTGTTACGGTGTGGGGTAGGGGGAGGGGTAGACCCCTCAAAGGGAAGATAGAAGAGACAACGCACTAAACTACTCACGTGGAGAGGGCTAGTGGCATTCTTATGAAGGTGACTTTCAATGGGGCACTTCCAGCAAATAAGCAACATGCCTGTAGGGAATAATGAAAAGGAGCTTGGGCATTGCGACATTTTTGATGCACCTTGGGTTTATACTGGTCCTCCTCCTCCATCTCCTCCTCCTCCTCCTTCTCCTCCTCCTCCTCCTCCTCCTCCCTTTCTTGCTCCATGCTCATTCCCTCCCCCCTCCTCCCCGTCCCCCTCCCCACTCCTCCTCCTCCTCCTCCTCCTCCTCCTCCTTCTCCTTTGCTCCCTGCTCCCCGCCGTCTACCTCCCCCCTCCTCCTTCCCTCCCTTCTCCCCCCTCGCCCCTTCCGCTTCTACCCCCCGTGGTCGGCGGCGCCGCGCCTCCCGTCGTCGTTGTCGTCGCCGCCGCCGCCCTCGCCGTCGATGTCGCCGCCGCCGCCGTAGCCGCCGTCGGCGTCGCCGCCCTCGGTTTCGCCGCCGCCGTCGGCGCCGCCGCCGTCGAGGGTGGCGACCGTCGGCGCCGCCGCCGCTGTCGTCGAGCCCAGACATCTGGCTGCTCCAAGTGTTTTGGTGCGCGGTCCCCAGAGGTCCGGACCACTTCCCCGGGACCGGTTCTTCGTCCATGAAGCGTTTCTTGACGCTCCCGAGTCCCGGGGAGGGCCCCCGGAGGCCGAAAACTGGCAGAAACCTCCTCTTCCTCCTCCTCCTCCTCCTCCTCCTCCTTCTCTCCTCCTCCTCCTCCTCGCTGGAGGAAAGGAGAGGAGAGGAGGAGGAGGAGGAGGAGGGGAGGCGGAGGAGGATGGAGGATGATGAGGTCGGGGGAGATGAGAGGAGGGGAGGAGAGGAGAGGAGTAGTAGGGAGGAGGAGGAGAGAAGATGAAGATGAGGAGGAGGAGGAGGAGGAGGAGGAGGAGGAGGAGGAGGACGAGATTGGGACGCCGGATCTCCTCAGGGAGGGCGGCGGACGGCGGCGCCGCCGAAGGCCGCCTCCGCCGCCCGCGCAGGAAGCGGCCGCCGCGGGCGCGCGGGCGGCCGAGGCGGCGCAGGGCGTGGCCGACGGCGTGGCCTCGGCGTGCGGGGCGCCCGGCCGTCGGCGGCGGCCCTCGGCGGCCCTCGGCGGCCGTCGGCGGGCCTTCGGAGGCCTTCGCACGCCAGCGG